>OX465276.1:63888875-64488875 GCA_949987645.1 Tachina grossa | reverse complement strand
CAACCCAATAAACAAAATGAATTAAGTTTGCATAATGATTATGTAATTGTTTTATTAATATTTCTTAATACCACCTATTTTGATAGATGGAGTAGCATTATCGGTTATACGTCATGGCTCTTGCAAACGGTAAAATCGATCCTGTTCAAATATTGTAATTGTATTGTTATTGTGCCGTTACAAAAAATTCTCTTTTGTTGCATACACAATGACTAAAGAGTACATATCAAAGCACTTAATGCAGCTTACATCATTACTGTTTTGTATACATTATTTGCTGACATTGATGCTGGTGTATAATCTTTGGAATTCTCATTCAGTTGTAAAATAAAACTGTATAAGACTTCAGATTTTGCAACCAATCGTTGAGCAAAACAAAATATCGTGCTAATATTTCTTGTTCCGAAGTAGTTAGAATTATGCTTAACTTTATTTATGAACATGGTAAATGCCACAGTATGCGATCCATCCACCGCATTTTGCGAACATGCATAATCGTAATTGGATAACAATAGATCCTCGCAACTTTTGCAGGTATTAGTTTTTGCAGTTAGTCAAATATACGATCTCTCGCATTTTTCGTGCATTTATAATTGTAGTTAACCCCACAGAGAAAACAGTGCCTAATAAATACCTCATAAAATAGAACAAATTAATAAGAAATCTCTATGGTTTTTTTTCAATAAGGAAATCTTATTAATTTCATAGAGACCTCATAAAATAAAAAAATATGTCTTTCTTTATTCTTTGTGCTTTACGTATGTATTTTCATTTAAATTCTATACCATATACTTATGTATGTATGTAGTATATATACATACTTACATAGATACATAAATATTATATTGTATTCTTAATTAATTAACTCACCATACATACATATTATTATTTGAAAGGAGACAAGTATTGAACCAGCAAACTTCTGGCTGATAGACAAACACTCTAACCAATATGCTAACAAGCAATCTGAATAACCATTGAAATAATTTTGCAAACATGCTTATACAAAAACGAAAAAGATCATGAAACAAAAATTGCCTGTGTCTATTTATAGATATGAAATAACAAGACACCTCATAAAATGAAGAAGATTTCCTTATTAAAAAAATCAATAAGATGCTTTACACATAATCATATAGGAACCTAATAAAATCAAGAAGAAAACCTTATTGAAAAAATCAATAAGATAGCCTAATAAAATTAAGAAGAAAACCTTTTTAAAAAATCAATAAGGCAACCTAATAAAATCAATAAGAAATCCATATAGTTTACAATTTATAAGAAAACCTAATAGAATCAAGAAGTTTTTCTCTATGGATTGTTTTTTTGGTGCCAAAAATAACGGAAATTGAGTAAAAAAAGTTGGGAATAATAAGATTTCTTCTTGATTTTATGTGGTTTTCTTCTTGATAAAATTAATAAGATTTACCACATAAAAACAATAAGGAATCTCATGAAAAAATCTTCGCTTCTTTCTGCTGGGATACCCCTTATCCTAAAAACGTTTCATAGAGAAAATCTTATTGATTCTATGACGCAGTTTTTTCTCTGTGCCATAATATTTATTTAGAGATATATAAGAGAAATCGACCTTAAGGGCTGAGTTAGCCGACTGCAAGGGAATGTAACTGCAACGGTAGGAAACAGCTGATCGATATTGTTATGAGAAAAGTAGGTAAGTGTACAGTATCTTACATTACGGTTACATTTCAGTAACAATGTCGGTCAGCTGTTTGCTATCGTTAGAGTTACATTCCATTACAATCGGCTAACTGAGATTTAAGGTGGGAGGCGGTTCATCATTGCGTTCCGAAAACAACAGACACCAAGTGGGAAGTTCAACATAATTGTAGTTTAGAATATACACGAGTATATTTGCACAAGTTTCGTTAATAAAAAATACTGCGTTCGTTAAAAAAGAAAACACCAATTATCTTCGTGTTTTCCTTTAGAAAGGAAGTAGACCTTTGGCAAGATCCTGAACAGGCTAACAACTAACTCAGCTGTAAAATAAGACTGCGTTACAAGATTATTCTTAAATTATAATTTAAAGTGTCCTAACTACACTTAAGTCTTATAACGAGTGTTTTTCATAAGAGGTATTAAACTTTGAAATGGAACAAATCATCGGCTTAGAGTGTAAACCTGCTAACTCACTTCAATATCTTAATAAATTAGCCTAAAACATTAAGTTTTTTCGACATGTAGAGTTTCAAATTAAGATAAATATTTTAGACGCATTGAGCGTCTTTTTCTCTTTCGAACTGCATTAAAATGTTATATTTTATAAAAAGTGGATTTAGCAGGTTTACACTCTAAGCCGACGAAATCAAAGATGAATTTTTTAAATTGACATGAACTTTTTCTTATTCGAAAGATAATCTTCTTTAACAAAAATTCTGTCATATGACTGCCAGGGCTGGGTGGGAGGTAATCAAATCTGGAAGTCCAATTTTTGATAACCTTTTCCAACATTTGTGTCCGTTTTTTTTTACATAAACAAAGCGAATGTTCTCCTCCAACTGCTCAATCGTTTTGGGCTTATCAGCGTAGACTAGCGACTTGACATATTCCCACAGAAAATAGTCTAGCGGAGCATGATCTTAGAGGATAATTCACATATCCAAAACGTGAAACTACACTAAGGACTAATAAATCAGTGAAAGTTTAAATACTGATTTAGTTGAACTAAACTCAAATTTATATGTGGTTTAAACTCAACAAGAGTAAATCAGTGAACCATACCTTATGTTTAGTTTGACAAATAATATTGTGTCAGCACTGGAGTAAATGTCAAAATACATCTGTATTGCAGCAGCCTATCAATTCTTTGCACAATCGAAAAGGCAACAAATTTAATAATTTTTAATTAAAGGTCGCCAAATTTTCGTGTGAAAAAGATTACATTTATGCTTGACAAAGTAAGATAGTATAAAAGAACAAAAAAGTGTAAGAAACAGAACGAACAAGATCTGAAGAAATAGTAGAAGCTTGGAAAAAAGTTGAGTGCTCTTTAAATACAAAACATATGGCCTGTAAGTAACAAAATCATATGACCTGTATTGGTAGTTTAAACTTCCAATTTTGTGCGATTACAGATGGTTTAAATACTACACTGATTTATAGGATTGCTAGTTTAAACACATTTTAAATCAAAAATAAAAATTAACTTGCACTGAATAAAAAGGGTTAAAATAAAAAATTTACGCTCGAAATCAAATCATTTCACTCTTAATAGTTTGTCAAATGAGAAAATTTTATTTTATTTATTCAAGAATATAATCTTAATTTTTTTTTAAGATCGCATTTAAGGTTGTAATCTTGAATAAAATTTATTTTAAGATTAAATTCAAGATTTTGTTGTTAATAAAAATCTTAAATTAAGATTATATTCTTAAAAATTTAAGAATATATTCCTAAAATTAAGATCACCGTCTTGATTTTATTAATGCTTTATTTAAGTTTAAGACCACATTCTTTATTTTAAGAATTCATTCTATAAATTAAGAAATTATACTTAAATTTGAGAACGTCAATCGTACTAAATAAATTTCAAGATTGAAACTGAAGATTTGTATAATCTAAATTCAAGATTTTTCTTCTTAATATTAGATCGTTATGTTTCTAACGTTTACCAATCCTTTCCTTCAATAAATCAATTGTAGCACAAGCTAATCGGTCTATTCATATTGAAATGTCAAACCAAACTAAACATAAATCATTTGACAGCTGATACAATGTCCGAATTAAAAAATACCCTTTATTCCAATTTTTTTAAAACTAACATTATCTAATGCAGCTTTTACTATGAAAGCTTAATTTTTAATTTTAGTAATGCACTTACTCCATGTTAATTTAATATTTCGTAAAATGTACAAAAAATATCATATTTGGGTCAAATGGATCGATAAATTGAAATATCTAAAATATATATATATATAACACATACCACAAAATCCTGCTTAGAATTCTAGACATGTGCATTTCAAATATAAATGCTAATATCCATTGGGTGCATTTCTGCTTAAAATTATGTTATGTTCTCTCATTAAATGAATGTGTGTTTGTAAGCACATGTGAATTCGTATATACATATTAGAGAGCTGCGTAAACAGTCTTGAAATGTAAAAACGTCATGATTTTTAAATGTATTCACGTCGCATGTATTATACTAAACCAATAATATGTGCTGTCCTACTATAAGCGAAGCACGATGGATGTATTGGTGTATGTATATTACAGTTGTAACAAGCGATGTCGCAAGACAGCTTGTTTGTAACAAACACTCAAAAGAATTACTGTTGATAAGTGTATGCTTGTTATTTTTCATATTGTACGTTTTAAGTGTGTGTGTAATAATTAGATGGCAAGCTATTATGTGATTAACCGCATACAACTAATGTTAATGCATGTGTGTGCCTTTGCATGTGCGCAGAAAAATAAAAGATCATACACACATACATGCATGACGTTTGTACACGCGCTCGTGCGTAGAAAGAAGCAAGTATCACAAATTCTTCCGTCACGAAGTGTTTTCTTCTTTACTCTTATACCTAGAATACTCCAAAAAAAATTTTGCAAACAGTGTTGTTAACGTTTGTTTTATAAGACTTCGCTGTAGTAAAGCATTTGAAAAATCCCTCATGTCTTGAAAGTTCTTATAAGATGTCTTGTGCAGGAGACTAATACATATGTTCATGCATATTTAAATATACATACATACATACATACATAGTAATATATGTTCATATTTAATAAGTATGTATGTGGGTGATTGATTAAATGTGTAGGCGTTTTGTGCAAAATTCATTTTATTACGGTTGTGTTTATTTTTGCATTGCTGTTGCTCATACTCTTACGTTATTAACGCTTTCTAATTAGTGTTGATGAGAGACGGAAATTGTAATTACTAACACAAATATGAAATTTGTGGCAATAAGGAAAAAGTGCTTAAGTCAGATTATACTGTTTTGCAGGAGAGCATTTTTAAACTTGCAAATCGATCTTAAGAAATTTATTTGTTTTACAATTAAATTAGGAAATTCGGCTTTTAGTTTAATTTTTTTTAAGGAAAGATCGCTTAACACACTGTAGATAATGTATTCCATTTAAATAACATCAAAGTATAAGCTTAGCTACGCTATTATTTCGCATAAGATTATGAGTCGAAAAAAGATAAGCAGCAAGTCCTTGCGCTATAAACTTTCCAAAAATGGTAAATAATAATTGAAATTTTTACCATTAATTTAAAATCAGCTTATCCCGACTTAAGCAATTTTTCTTTTCTGCCACAGTATCAAAGTTCATAATTTTGTTTTGTTTTTTTTTTTCTTTGATGTGTAAACATCTATACGCTAGGGGGTAAACATTTTTTGGCTGTGATTCTTTGCTGACATTTCTTTGCTGAGATTTCTTTGCTGAGATTTCTTTGCTTTGCATTGTCAAATCGGTGTGAGCTATGTATGAGTGTATTAGTGCTTGAAAGAAGCAATACCAAGCAGAGAAACAAGTCGACCGACTCGAAGCCGACGGTGCGCCGCCGCCGCTTATTTTTCTGTATATTTCCGTACACCAAAGGTGAAAATTAACCGTAAGAGCTACGGACTTGAACTTTGGACACAATGTGTAGACATTTGGCCACTACAACAACAAATACATGAGAGTTAAAAACTAAAGGGTGTTCCAAAACGAGCAACGAAAAATGTTAAAATCCCATGTAATATACATACAATTGTATGTACATATATACACTTGAAATTTGTAAAGTTAGTGTATTTTTATACAGACTACAACAATTAACACTAAATTTAAAAAGTTTAAATTAAAGGGTGTTCAATTAGTTAATGCAGTTTTTACTTTGTAATTTTGACAACTTGCTGTATCTTGGATACCGTAAGAGCAAAACTCTTGAAATTTTCATAAACGGTAAAACTAAAAAATCAAAAAAAATATAAAATCGCCAAATATAAAAAAATCGCCAAAAACAAAAAAATCGCCAAATCGAAAAAAGCACCAAATTAAAAAAAAATCTCTAGGACTAAAATAAACCGCGAAAAACCGGAAAAATCGCCAAAGTGAAAAAAATCCTTCAACAAAAAAATCGCCAATATTAAAAAATCGCCAAAATGAAAAAATCGCCTAAATAAAAAACCCCAAAAACAGAAAAAATCGCCAAAATGAAAAAAAAACCAAAAAAACAGAAAAAAAATCGCCAAAATAAAAAAATGGCCAAAATGAAAAAATCGCCAAAATGAAAAAAAAATTGCGAAAACTAAAAAAACGCAAAAAGAGAAAAAAACGCCAAAACAGAAAAAAGCGATAAAACTGAAAAAAAAAATCGTTTAAACTGAAAAAACTTATAAAAGGAAGAAAGCTAAATAAAAAAAAATAAAAAATCAAAACCGAATGTGCGCGAGTCAAAGTCGCACTTTACTGAATTTATTTTAATTGCAATGCGTACACAAGAACAAAAACACAACAACTAAACGATGAACAACAGGAATTAAAAATTAAAAAGTAAAAGTAAAGGCATTTACCATAGATGAACACTGCAGTACCACTAAAGTTTCAGTAAAACAATAAAAAATGTTTAACAAGTAAATTTTTACTGATTACTAAAAATTTTTTCTACAATTTTTACAACTTGCCTAAATGATTTGTTATATGATGAGGTACATTGAATTTTCAGTAATCAGTAATGCCCGTATTCATAATGAAATCGTACCAAGTGGCTAAATGTTTTTCATACAAAAGTTTCAAAATTTGAATGAAAAAACTTTGCCACTTGCTACAATTTTATTATGGTTACGGCCCTACGATTTTACTGGTAATGCAAATTAAATTTCATTAGCAGTAAAAATTTACTGGATTTTTTTTTTGTAATCAGTAAATTTACTGCTTACTGCAATTTTGAATGCAGTACATATACATATACTGCAGTGTGCCCATTTACTAACCAAATAAGTTTAATAAAACAAACAAAAACCAACAAATTCATATGTATTTACAATATTGAAAGTTTTGATACTTTTAATTAATCAATTTAAAAAAATATACTAAAAGCATAAGTACTTCCAACTTAAAAAAAAGTTTTATTACTATATGTTTACACATCTCCTCTGTGATCGGACTCACATTGCTTTTTTTTTTTGTTTATTGTTTATTTGTCTTCCATTAATAACTTTAATTGAAAAATAAAATAAATTCAGTAAAGTGCGACTTTGAGTCGCACACAAAGGATTTTTTACAGACACTAGATAGTCAATACAATACGAACCTTAGCCTATATAAAGTAGTTTTGACATGTTTTTGGCGATTCTCTCTTGATTTTAAAATTTTTCGGTTTTTGGCGTTTTTTTGATTTTGGCAATGTATTACGTTTTGGCGATTTTGTTTTCACTTGAGCGATTATTCCAGTTTTGGCGATTTATTTTAGTGCTAAAATTTTTTTGTGATTTTTTTCAAATTTGGTGATTTCTTCGGTTCTTGTCATTTTTTGCTGTTTGGTGATTTAATAAGTTTTATACTTTTTAGTCTTACCGTTTTTGGAAATTTCGGTTTGCCAGATACAGCAAGTTGTCAAAATTACATAACCCAAATTGCAGTAAGTGATAAAACACCCTTTAATTTAGATTTTTTTAAATTTTAGTGTTAATTGTTGTAGTCTGTATACACTAACTTTTCAAATTTTCTAGTTTCTATATTAGGACGGGTCGATTTGTATGGAGGCAAAAAAATCGCTCAAATTTGCGGGAAAATCGTGTTCTACGGACCAAAATAAGCAACTTTGCCGCAGAAACCATACCTCTAAAATATATTTTGATGTCCCGACTTTTGATCCGAAGGGTAAAATTTTCTTGAAGGGTCAAATTTTGAAAAATCTCACTTTGATCCATTAAGAGTTTCTCAATCGAGTCAAAATGTATGACCAACCTCCACTAATTTTGGGGGGCCGACCCACCTTTGCCATTGGCACACCCCCTGGAACCACCCCTGGAGGGTTCCCCACACAAACATTTCTGATTTTTTGAAATTCTCTATATACATACAATTGAATGTATATTGCATGGGATTTTAAAATTTTTCGTTGCTCGTTTTTTAATACTCTTTAGTTTTTAACTCTCATGTATTTTTTGTGGTAGCGGCCAAAGTTATACATAATCTGTCTAAATTTCAGGAAGCTCTTATGGTGTCTTGTGACAATAGCCTGTGACGGACAGACGGACAGCGTAGCGAAAATAATAGGGTTCCTTTTCACTTTTGGGGCATTGAACCATTAAAAGTTCAAAGTTTTCAGCTCTTCAGCTCTGGTTTTAATTTTTCTAGTTTTTTACACCAAACTTTTCTTTCGAAAGCATAAAATATATTCAATTTATAAAGAAAAAGCAAAAAAAGACTTAATGAGAGCAAGTTACTTTTATATAACACAAAAAGTGTAAGTTTCCCAAGGCTGGAATCATAATTTTAAATTTTTTCTGATTTCTTACACCACAACTATTTCTTTTAAGAATAAAATATATATTTAATTTATAGAGTAAAGGAATAAGTAATTTTAGTAGGTTACTTTTTTATATAAAAAAAGTTAAGGGTTCCAGGGTTGGAAACCTGGAAACGTCTTTTCTTATTATTTTTATTATTATTATTATTTTTTCTTTTTTAATTTTTAACACCAATTTTGCTTGTACTGAAATATAAAATAAGTTTACTTTACAAAAAAAAAAAAAAAAAAAAAAATTAATAAAAATTAGTTTTAGCTGGTTACTTTTATATAGCAAAATAAAGTTGAAGTTTTCCAGCACTGAAACAGTCTGCTCGATTTTGGGACTACTTCTAGCTTTTCTGGGAGCTTGGTAAAACTGATTTCACCCACAGGCAGACGTATTCGTATTCCCTATACATAAGGATTCACAATATATATATATATATTTTATGGGTCACTTATTAATGTGGTGGAAATTACACACGGACTGACAAACTTCTATATACCCTTTACCATTTGAGAGAAATTTTATTTTC
Organism: Tachina grossa; assembly: GCA_949987645.1. Classification (NCBI taxonomy): domain Eukaryota; kingdom Metazoa; phylum Arthropoda; class Insecta; order Diptera; family Tachinidae; genus Tachina; species Tachina grossa. The sequence goes on along the minus strand of OX465276.1, from coordinate 64,479,860 downwards.
AACAACTTCTTGTTTGTATATAAATATAGTACAGTTTAAAGCTTTATTGCAATTTTGATATTCAATGTGTTTGAATCAAATGCAGAATTTTGTTGACTTCTTTTTCCATATTCAAATATACAGGTTTTTAGAAAAAAATTTTGGAATATTTTTTTCTTTGTTAAAGAGTTTGTTTAAAATACGAACGAAAACAGTGTTCTCTTTATCAGATAACTTAGTGCATTCGAAATTAAGATCAGATAAAATATCTGAAGCATATGAAATCTTAAAACCAACTAAAATGCTGCAATAAGTAAGCTTTCTTGTTGATTTTTTTCCTGATATTTGTCGGTTTCAAAACGAAATGGTTTTCAGAACCAGGCCGATAATTTATGTGATTCCTTTCATTCAAAGACAATTTCTTAGCAATACTAATTTTCTTTTCTTGCAAGTCAATAACGCTATAAGTATTTACACTTATTTTATTGCATTTTACAACTCTAGTACTCGTAATATCATTATTTTTATTAGATTTTTTTTAAGTCAAACTTAAAAACTGTAATGAGCTTATATAAAATAAAGCGTATTAAATTATATTTTCTTAAAATTGCAATTATTAAAAATAATATATTAAATATATGAGATCATACATACATACATACATACATACATACATACACACATACATATCTATAGACTACACCTCCTTTATGTTGCATGAAATACTTAAGGCAATGTTCATTACGCGGAAACATAATTCTTTTGCATGCGTTGCAAAGCAAAAATAAAAAAGTTTTCATGTGGAAAATATTTGAGGAATGGAAGCACATATTGCACACATATGTATACATACTTACTTGCACTCTGTATTTTAAGCATATTAAAACTTAAATACTATATTTCATTAAAAACAAATTATCTTGAAAAATATTGTTAAAAAAATGTATTGCGAAAAATTTTATTGCGTGCAAAAAACCTTGCAGGAGTGTTTGGCACAATATGGAATAGTTTTTGTGCCGTTTCGTAACCTTGGAAACAATGCTGATCTACCACAATATGTCAGAGACCAAACAGTAGCGAAAGGCACCAAAGAACACCAAGATGTGTATATCAGCCAATAAATTCGTAGCGATGACCACAAAATTGGTTAAACTTTCAATGGAGAATATTATTAGGAAGAATTAATTATTATTTCAAAAAAGCTGAATTTGGTCAAGAAAAAGTAATTTTATACAGTTGCAATACCTGGGTTAACATATGTGAAGTTTCCATGTCAAAAATCCATAAATTAAGCAACGAATTACTGCTTCAAACTCCCTGCGGTTCAAGCCCCGAGTGATAAATTCTTGTTGCCAAACCTGTAGAAATGGCTCGTTGAAAAGAAATTTGATACCAATTAAGAAATCATCTCATAAACAATCTCATAACAATCTCTACCCAAGTAGATAGACTAGGGTGCTCATGAAGTGCGTTGCTGCACAGAAAAATATCGGTATTTCCCCCAGCTTAAAAGTCTAATTTAATTTTTCCTCTCTTCTTTAGAAACATTAATTAATAAAATATTTCATTCAATAAAAAGAATTGAAATTACTGAACTTAAGCCTGATTAAAAATTATTTCTGATTAAAAAAACAACTCATTTTTTTAACTCCCACCTCGTCACAGCATACTTTTCTTATAGAAAAGTTGACTGAGCTACAATAAAAAGTTTATTCGAGGCAAAAAAAATTTTTTAAATTTTTTGCGTTAATACACGTTTTAATTTTGTAAAAAGCATATGAGAAAGATTCGATCCAAAGATTCGAAATTTGTAAATATTTTTCGCAAATTTTTTGGTTTACCAAATCAGAGTTGGGTACTCTTCTTAATATTACTGCAATCGCCACTTATTTCACTTAAATTATTTTTTAATTCACTAAAAACTGATAGCAAAAAAGAAAATTTTAGGGAGTTCCACGATACCAAAATTTCCTTTGAGGGAAATTATAATTAAAAGAGAGTGAAAGTTTTGCTTCTTATGTTTCAATAAGTGCGAGTAACAGTTGGCTTTATTAATTTCATTTGAATCGCAAGTTAGTTTTCCGTTGGGAAGTACAGTAGTCTTCATTTAATTGATTCTCCTTCAATGTACGTTTTTATACCTTTTACCAAAAAAATGGTAAAGGGGTATATATAGGTTTGTCATTCCGTTTGTAATTTCCACAATATTAAAAAGCGACCCCTTATATGCATAGGGAAGACGAATAAGCGATGTCCGTCTGTCCGTCTGTCTGTACGTGAAATCGGTTTTCGAAGCTAACAGGAACGCTAGAGACTTCGGTCTTGGACTGGTGTGTCAGAAATAGTCTAAAAAAGATTGGTATTAAAAATCAGCAAAATCGAGCAGACGGTTCCAGAGCTGGGAAGCTTAAACTTCATTTTGCCATACTAAAGTAACTACCACCGAAAACTAATTTTGATTATTTTTTTTAAATAAACTTATTTTATATTTCAATATGAATAAAATTGGTATTTCTAATAAAAGAATTAAAAAGACGTTTTCAGGGTTGGAAAACTTTAAATTTTTTTATACAAAATTTTACAAAATTAAATTACTAAAACAAATTTTTCCTTTTCTCTATAAATTAAATATATCTTATTTTCTTCAAAGAAAGAAATTGGTGTAAGAAATCAGAAAAATCAGCGTTGGGAAATTTAAAAGTTTTGTGATATAAAAAATTAACTAACGTAAACTAATTTTTATTTTTTTTATTAAATTTACTTATTTTGCACTTCAGTACAAATTAAATTGATATTTTAAATTAAAAAAAAAGTAAAACAATTAAAAAGACGTTTCCAGGGTTGGAAAACTTTAATTTTTTTCCTTATACATATGTACATATGCAACTTAATAAAACAAATTTTTTTTCTCTATAAATTAAACAGAAAAAAATCAAAAAGGATGATTTCAGGGTTGGAAAACTTACACTTTTTGTGATATAAAAATTTAACTACCGAAAATTAATTTTTGTTGATTTTTATTAAATTAGCTTATTTTATACTTCAGTACAAATAAAATTGGTATTAAAATTAAAAAAAAGTTTAAAAAAAACTAAAATGACGTTTCCAGGGTTGGAAATTTTTAATTTTTTTATACAAAAGTAACTTTTTGAAACAAAGTTTTCCTTTTTTATATAAATTCATTATGTCTTATATATTTTACGTTTTGGAAAGAAAAGCTTGGTGTAGAAAATTAAATAAATTAAAACCACAGCTCCAGAGCTGGAAACTTTGAACTTTTTTTCTGGATATTAATATTACTAAATAAAATAATTTTTTTAATTTGATATTTTGATATTGTATGACGTGACGTCGTTTTTGATAACTGGAATAAGGGTGAATGTAAAATATTTCTTAAGTACAGAGTGTAGAATAAAATATTCAACTTGTTGCTAATATTGGAAAAAAATATTTAAACGAAAAATACCGAGAGGTCACTTACTAAAAATTGCACTAGAGCAAAAAATTATAAATTTTTTCACAAAACATGTGCTTTTAAATGTATCTTTATACTTTACGCTTTTTGGTGAAGGGTTTATAAGATTCGGCACAGCCGAATATAGCACTTTTACTTGTTCTTTATCAATTAACTGGATAAATATTTATGCAATATTTTATTAACTTTGTTAAGTAGCGCAATGAAAAAGATTTAATTCAAATGAACAGAGTGGTCAATTAGTTGAATATAATTACAATATATTAAAATTAATTTGTAAAGGAAACCTAAATTTTTATCTTTTTGGTAATCTAATATGGTATTTTTTCACTTAAAATTTGAAATTCTACACAGAGAAAAAAGTGCCTCATAGAATCAATAAGATTTTCTCTATGAAACGTTTTTAGGCTAAAAGGTATCCCAGCAGAAAGAAGCGAAGATTTTTTCATAGAGATTCCTTATTGTTTTTATGTGGTAAATCTTATTAATTTTATTAAGAAGAAAACCACATAAAATCAAGAAGAAATCTTATTACTAACAACTTTTTTTACTTAAATTCTGTTATTTTTCGCACCAGAAAAACAATCCATAGAGAAAAGCTTCTCGATTCTATTGGGTTTTCTTATAAATTGTAAACTATATGGATTTCTTATTGATTTTATTAGGTTGCCTTATTGATTTTTTTAAAAAGGTTTTCTTCTTGATTTTATTCTTTATTTTATTATTTATTTTTATTTTATTTTATTTATTGATTTTATTATTTATCTTATTGATTTTTTCAATAAGGTTTTCTTCTTGATTTTATTAGGTTCCTATATGATTATGTATAAAGCATCTTATTGATTTTTTTAATAAGGAAATCTTCTTGATTTTATGAGGTGTCTTGTTATTTCATATCTATAAATAGACACAGACAAATTTTTTTCATGATCTTTTTCGTTTTTGTATAAGCATGTTTGCAAAATTATTTCAATGGTTATTCAGATTGCTTGTTAGCATATTGGTTAGAGTGTTTGTCTATCAGCCAGAAGTTTGCTGGTTCAATACTTGTCTCCTTTCAAGTAATAATATGTATGTATGGTGAGTTAATTAATTAAGAATACAATATAATATTTATGTATCTATGTAAGTATGTATAGTATGTATAGTATGTATAGTATAAATAAATGACATCTACATATACTACATACATACATAAGTATGTGGTATAAAATTTAAATGAAAATACATAAGCAAAGCACAAAGAATAAAGAAAGACATATTTTTTTATTTTATGAGGTCGCCTCATAAAATCAAGAAGAAAACCTTATTAAAAAAATCAATAAGTTAACCTCATAAAAACTATAAGATTTATTCTTGATTTTTTTCAAAAAGGTTTTCTCTATGAAATTAATAAGATTTTCTTATTGAAAAAAACCATAGAGATTTCTTATTAATTTTGTTCTATTTTATGAGGTATTTATTAGGGACGGTTTTCTCTGTGTATAGATTTTCTGCTCTGCTGTCCAAGATTCAATGAATCGTCAGTCAGACGATTTAAAAAAAAAACGTTTAAAACTTAATGGCAAGTTACAATTGTAAAGAAAATAATGCCCCTAGAACATATAGTTGTAAGAAAAAAATTCGTACTACTAGAACCCTAAACATTTTCTCCAAGAGGTAACATAGTCTCCAAGAAACAAAAGAAAATATATTTTTAAATTATTTGCTAAATATTTGAAAACAACTCCTCAAAGCTACTGAATTTCAACAAACTTTAAACTGTTTTCACCTGTGACCCAATTCCATACTTTTTTGTGTTGCTTCAAATAGGAATAAAATATACGAGCAACTACAGCGACAGCAAATTAATACAGAGTTAACGATACTTGAAAAAATAACCTGAAAATAGCAACTACGACAAGTATAGAATGGAAACAATGGATTTTATAAAGTTGTTTTTAGCAAATTTTCGCTGTTGTAAATTTCTTTGGTTTGGTCTGGTTTCAGCCCTTTTCGCAATGTTTTATAGTTGTTTATTTTTTATTTTATATTTTTTTTGCTTTGCTTTATAGTTGCTCTTATTATTTTATGCTCCTGTTTCATAATGTGCCATTTTCATGTTGCAGTTACCGTGTTCATAAACATACACAACATTTTCATTTTTTATATATTATTATTTCTTTTCACATTTTTAATAACAAACAAGTTAAACAATAAAGTGCTCAAACTACCGAAAAATACACAAGTCCTCAAAAATAAAAATGAAAGAAAATAAAGTGAAACTAACATAACGGAAATGAAACTTTTTTCCGGTTAAAAATTATGGCATTTCTTTAAGTAGCAGCAGTAGTGAGTGTGTGTGTGTGTGGTGACATGTGTGTAAATTGTGAGAATGCTTATATTCTTGAGTTGTTTAAATGGGGAGTGTTTATGGAAGCACATACTCCCACAAAATTTTTTTTTCGTTTTTTCTGTTAATGTACTTTTTGAGGTGTGTACACTAGGCTGTCTTTGTTTTTCTCAGACTCGGGATAAGGCAGGTACATATTTTATTAAGCAATAAAAGAAGGTTTGCTCAGGAAATAAAATTAAACATTATTAAAGCCGCATGTATTATCTTTATTATAGTAATGTAAGCTTACCGTGAGTTTTAAAAAAATGAATAGTTAAATTTATTTTTCAGGTTTTTCTTTATTTTTTTTTTCTAAATTCTCAAAGAGTTACTTAAGGGAAAAACTCGGCTCCTGAAACTTTTTTTTTAAATAAGGGAATCATAATTATGATTTTATTTCAGCCTATTCGCTGTATTAGCTTTGAATAATTTCGAGTTCTTTGATTTCGACAATCAGAATTGCTGAATCTGGTGTTTAGCGCAGCCAAAAGCAGAAGAGCTGCTAATTTACGTGAAAAGATACATTGTTTGGTGAGGTGTGTCAGGCAGGTACAGTGCGATGATAACCTACATTTTTTGCCCAAATTAAAATAATTGGACTTGGTTGATGTGAGTTTTTAACAAGAAAAAACCATCCGACATGCGATACCATGAACCTATTCAGAGTTAAGTTTGGCGAGAAATTAATCTCAAGCTTTGCAGCAGTACATTTACCGACAAGATCATGCAATTTGAGAGCACTACACCGAAAGAATTTTGCTTCACTAATCCAATGAAATAATGTCATAATATTTTTTCACAAATCTAATGAAAATTTCACGAATATTGTGAAAGAAATTCATTGGAATTGCTTCGTTGCTATTTAAGTTTCGTAACAATATTTCATTGAATTTATGACAACAATATTTTCTAATTACTAAAAACCCCGTTTATATTTAAGAAACATTTACAGTTGTTGCTTGAAATAAACATATATAAGTAGATACTTTAAATCAATTAAGTTATAGATAAAATTCTTTGTTTCGATGTAGTTATTTTATAGCATTAATACCACTGACGAAGTTTTCATTAAAATAATTTTAACGATCCTGGTCTCATTAATCCAACGAATCATAACGTTGGTTAAATTTTAATTAATTTTTTCATTGAATTAATGACGAAATTCACAGATTTTATGACAAAAATTTCTTTCAGTGTAGTTCATAATTTTTCTGTAGTTATGTGAAGTCTCTCACGTACAAGACCAAGCCAGCCACAACTTCAGCGCTGGAGGACAAGATTAGAGCTAAAAATTTGAACTCACCGATGGTTTACCTATTGCGTAGCCTTGGCTAACATTGAGATGAAATAATCTTTAAAAATTGAATTGCAAGTATTCATTTATCGCCAAATTTCCTGTTTAATTCTTTTAATTTCAAATCCTAAAATTTTAAAGAATTACTCTTTATAGGAGTAACTCTTTATTTCATTTTTTTTTAACATTATTGTTGCTTGTTAAATTTTTTTTTTTGCATTAAGAAAAAAACTTTTCAGTTTATGTTCTTAAGAACTCTTACTTTTCTAAAGATTTTTTTTATTTTTATTTTAAACCCACTCTAAACCACACAATCTTACAAATGCAATCAATCTTGTGCTAAAAAGTATTTGAAGTAATCACATGCCGGAAAAGAAAAATGTGTCACGTTATATAAAATATTGGAATACAAAAATAATCAGATTGGGAGCTTTAAAAAATAAAATTCAATTAAGACTTTCTGAAGACCTTTAACATGAGTAATAAAGCTTAAACCTCCCACCACATACACATGCTTCGATTTTTATGTTGATAATAAATTTTCTTTTCTACAGGAAATTTTTGAAGCTAAACTATTTTATAAAGTGTAAAAAGTAGTTTCTTGGCATTTTTTTCCCTTTATTAAGCATAAAGTGTATATAAAGGAGTAAATGGCATATGTGTGCATTAAGATTTTATTTTATACTGTGAATGAAAATGGTAGGCAGTACCAGAAGACAAACAAAGCGTTACGCAAACGTTTCCTGCAAAGACAAAAACTCTTAAAATTTATTGTACATGGGTAAAAGCGATACAAATACTATTCTAATGACAAAGTGCTCAAAGCAAAATAACTGTTCTCGCACTTATTTAATTGTATTGATATAGGAATTTTTACTCCCTTATTTATGATAAATTATTAAGGGTTTATAAATCCTTTATAAAAACTAAATAGGTTTTATTAACAACACAAAGGAAAAGTATTCACCAATTAATATTTTCAAATAAGAATTTAATTGATTCAATTAATTTTTTAATTATAATAATTAATTTGAATGGAAAAACTTAACTGATATTATCAAATTGTTTGTTTAAAGGTGAAAATTCAATTAATTTTTCCATTGATATTGCAAATATTTTAACTGATATAAAAAAATAATTCATATTACTTTTTATACCCTTTACCAAAAAATGATAAAAGGCTATATATAGGTTTGTCATTCCGTTTGTAATTTCCACACTATTTATAAGAGAGCCATAAAGTATATTCTGGATCCTTATGCATAGGGAAGACGAATAAGCGATGTCCGTCTGTCTGTAAGTGAAATCTGTTTTCCGAAGCTCTCAGAAAAGCTAGAGACTTCAGTGTTATACTAGTGGGTCAGAAATAGTTTCAAAAAGATTGGTATTCAAAATAAGCAAAATCGAGCAGACGGTTTCAGGGCTGGAAAACTCAAACTTTATTTTGCCATACTAAAGTAATTATCGAAAACTAATTTTTATTATTATTTTTTATTAAATAAACTTATTTTATACTTAAATAAGAATAAAAATAGTATTTAAAAAAATTTTAAAAAATTAAAAAGACGTTTCCAGGGTTGGAAAACTTTAAATTTTTCTATATAAAATTATACAAAATTAACTTACTAAAACGAATTTTTCCTTGTTTCTTTAAATTAAATATATCTTATATTCTTAAAAGAAAGAGATTGCTGTAAGAAATCAGAAAAATCAAAGAGGATGATTCCAGGGTTGCGAAACTTACACTTTTTGTGGTATTTTATATGCTATATAAAAAAAAAATTTGGCGTAGAAAATTATAAAAATTAAAACCACAGCTTCAGAGCTGGAAACTTTGAACTTTTTTTTCTGAATATTAAAGTTATTAAATAAAACTATTTTTTTAATTTGATTTTTTGACATTGTATGACGTGATATCTTTTTTAATAACTGGAATAAAGGTGAATGTATAGTATTTCTTAACTACAGAGTGTAGAATAAAATATTCAAATTATTGCTAATATCGAAAAAAAATATATTTAATCGAAAAATACCGAGAGGTCACTTATAAAAATTATAAATTTTTTCACAAAACATATGCATATGTATGGATTTGCTTATGAATGTACATATCTCTATACTTTATATACGCACTTTGGTGAAGGGTATATAAAATTCGGCACAGCCGAATATAGATAGCACTCTTACTTGTTTGTCTGCTAGTTTAATTGCGTTATAGTTCGATTGCAAAAGAAGCAAATGCTGAAACGAGTTTTTAACCGACTTCAGACAAATAGAAGGATGTCAATTCGGCTGTATTTTTTATGGTTGTTACCTCATTACTCGGTACCGTTTAAAAGTATTTAAAAAATTATTATTTTTTGTCTGAGACGTTATAGCTTTAATTTGGTCTCATTGTACAGAAAGTGGGTGAAAATTCGCCTGCAAAGTTTTTGTATAGTTTTACGATGACTTAGAGTTTTCGTGTTGGCACAATTTTTAAGTTGTTAATATGGGCAGAGCTACGCCCATTAACAGTTAATGCTATATTTCAAGTTCTTCTACTACACCAATTTTTATAAAACTTGGCACACACCCTGAACTCTAAAAAAACTCAATCTTGTATTTAAAAAAGTGGGAGGGATCACTTCCATTAGTACTATATTTCGCGTACTTTTACTAAACCGATTTTTTGCATCTCAAAAAGTTGAAGGAGATACATACGCCTTTTAAAATTTAATGTAATATTTCACCAAACCTATTTGTAAGACATACACTCTAAGCTCTGAAATGACTCAATCTTGCTTTAAAAACCGTGGGTGGGGACACGCCCATATAAGGTTAGTATTAAATTATATGCACTTCTACTTATCCAATTTGGACGATAGTTGAGATATAGTTTTGACTCCTAGAATTTTGTAGTTAAAGAATAAAGTTTGTTATTGCATTTACACACTTCTTGCGATCTCGAAGTGGCGCAATTTTGAATTAGGAAAAGTTGATGAATAATTTTGAACGTAATACGACAGTGGCAAGAATTTTGTAAATTTAGAGATGGTAAATTGAGTTTTCATTACAAGAAAGCTTTCATGAAAAAAAAGCAATTTACATATTCCATTTGCAATAAAAGGTGCATACATAAAGCAGAAATCATCATTAACTGGCACCACACACAGTGAGCCCAACACTAAAGAACGCTGATGATGAAGGTGTAGTGAACTTCGAAAATAGCTAGTTGTTCCGTTCTACTAAATGTTTGTCAGAATATTTGCAATTAACTTTAGTGTTTTTTGTTCATTAATTATTACCACATGTAATTTGGCTTACAGAGCGATAAGAATTTTAGCCTAATCAAATCATGCATATACAGGGTGACGCAGAATCAGCTATATGATTTGAGTTCTTTATAACTTTTTTTTATTATTATTATTTCTTCGTTTTTTTTAGCATTTTGTGCTAAGAAGACTTGGGCAATAAATTATGAATCATTACACGATTGAGTTTTATTTTGCAAACCAACAGTCTTTTGTGTTGACACAGCGTGTATATCGTCGTCATTTTAATGTGCGCATTTCACCCATAGCCTGTGACCGTTATGACGGGATATTTGAAAGGAAGAGTGTACGCTAACAAACCAAGAACCATATTCCAATTAAAAACAAACATTTGAAATAAAATCATGGTCATTACAACCGAAATTTTGCAAAAAGTTATGGAAAATATGCTAAAAAGTTTACATATGTGCGATGAGGAAAACTGACATGACTTACAGGATATAATTTTTTGAAGCTAATTGTAGAAAATTCCCAAATAATATACTGTATTTAAAAAAAAAGAAATTATAATAATCACATAAATAAAAAAGTTATAATCCATTTAAACCATATAGCTCATTCTGCACAGCCCAGAAATAAATGAAATTCGAACAATAATAATTAAAATTAACTGTGAGATTTTTTTGTTATCCCTCTTTGACACAAAATATTTCTGCTAAATTTTTATCCTCACAAGAACATAAATGTGAAAAACGGCCAAGTTCCTATCCAAAATTTTGGCCATTAAAAGTTGTGAGATATAAATTTTGACCAAGTTCTTCTTTGCCACAATACCTAACACAGATATATATTATGTATAGTATTAATTTGTAATCGTAAGGGTGTCATATAATTTCTAGATAATCTGATAATTTGACAACATTTTATCAATATAAAGAAATGAACATTTATACATTATTTTCTCCCTTTTTGGAAAGGTAAAAATATTCCCAAGTTATCAGATTATCTAGAAATTATATGACTACCTTACGATTACAAATTTATATTATTTCTATGTTAGGTATTGTGTCAAAGAAGAACTTGGTCAAAATTTATATCTCACTACTTTTTAATGGCCGAAATTTTCGATAGGAACTTGGCCTTTTTTCACATTCATGTTTTTGTGAGGATCAGATTACTTTTTGAAAAGATTTCTATAATAACACTTTTTAAACTTAAAATTTCTAGTGTATTTTATTTCTATTTGTGACCACTGTGCCAATTGAAAATGGCAGGGTTACATAAAATAATGGGTTAGAGTGTGATGGGTGTTGAATTGTTGACCTTAAAAATGCACTATTGTGTCATTACAACGTTTCGCCAGTGTGTGTCCAATTTGGTAACAGTCGACTAGAAGAAACATGTAAAAGACAGCGTAAATTTTAGTGGGCATGACCACGCCTGTTTTCTCAATATATTTACATATTAAAGTCTGCTTAGCCGAAGTATATAAATCAAAAGGATATGCCCAATGTGTATGCAAAGTTTCAATAGGGTAGCTGGTGCTTTTAATTTTTGGATTTTCCGATTGAGTAAATCAATTAATATTTGTGTACAAAATGTCAGCTCTCTATAGTATAATATTACTTAAATTTTCATGCGCCTGGCCCTACTGAGTTTTATATCTGCTAGTGCTTATAGTTCATGCGAAGTTTGATATTAAAAAGTTAATAAGAAATACCTGAGTATTAAGTTAAAAACTTCTAAGCCAAAGTACCTGCACGAAAAAGCTAAGATTTATGGCTGAAGTCAAAATAGGGAATTTTTTTTGGATAAGTGCAATGTGTATAAAAGTTTTAATAAAATGTATGTTAATTTTGAATTTGAAGTGCTTCTTTCCGCCCTCTGATAGCAACTTCTGGGTTTTCAGATTTTTCTTAGTGATCTCTTATCTAGATTTATTTGTGTATCAAATTTAAGCGCGCTGGTGCGAATTGCAGTTTTAACGTCGTGGCCCCGCATACCGGGTAAAACTTTTTGGTTTTAAGATTTTCCAATTGGCTTACGCAACTACACTTACTACTGTATAAAACATCAGCTATATACCGCGAATTATATCTTTAGATTTTATCAGCATTACATCTCCTCACTATTCCAAACTCAAAATTTTGTTGTGAGCAGCGCTTATAATTCATGCAAATTTTCTTCTAAAATATACTAGACCGATGTAGATTAAACACAAGGCTAACATTTTGTGGGAGTGATCACGCCCAATTTTTAAGGTGATGCAAGATTTCACTAAATTGTATATTAAGTACTTAGTTTAAAATAATATTAGCGTGGCCACGCCCATTCTGGTAAAAATTTTTGGGTTTTAAAATTTTTCTAGTTTGTTTCTCACTTAGACCTACTTGTATATATATCAAATTTCAGCTCCTTAGCGCAACTTTTAATTTTTATGGGCGCAGCCCCGCCCCTTTAACTAAAATTTTCGGGTTTTTAGATTTTTCTAGTTGGTTTCTCATCGAGACCTACTTGTATACCAAATTTCAGCTCCTTAGCGCAACTTTTAATTTTTAGTTTTTATGGGCGCAGTCCCACCTCTCTGACTAAAATTTCGAAGTTTTTAGATTTTTCTGGTTGGTTTCTCACCGAGACCTACTTGTATATCAAATTTCAGCTCCTTAGCGCAACTTTTAATTTTTAATTTTTATGGGCGTAACCCCGCCCACTTTTCCAAAAGCAAAATATTTTTTTGGGTCAGTGCTAACTATTCGTTTCTAGTTTCGTTACAAACGGATAATAATAGCTAGATGAATAGTATATCTAAATATGCTGAGCCGCAGGGCATTAAAATGAGGTTAAAATTGTATGGGCCCACTTTTGTAACAAAAAATGTATAGCCTTGCATATCCGAAGTATATATGCCGAATTTCAATAAAATAGCTTCCATGAAGCGCCTTAGATTAGCATTTTTAATTCTGACCTTTTTTTCATATTTTTTATTTTATTTCTCACCTAGACCTAGCTCTGTATCGAATTTCAGCTCAATAGCACAAATTTAAATTTTTATGGGCGTAGCCCCGCCCTCCTGGTTAAAATTTTCGGGTTTTCAGATTTTTCTGGTTCATTGCTCACTTAGATCTTCTCGCGTACCAAATTTTAGCTCTCTAGCTATAGCGGAAGTGCTTTGGCCAGAACTTGGCCTGGCGCACTGCTGTGCGCCTAGTTACACTCATTCATTTTAGACTCTGAAATATATAGTATTTTTGAGTCAATTATTTGTTCAGATAAATTTTCTAACTGTCAGTTTTTAGAAGCCATGTAAAAATTCTCGCTTGCCTATTTATATTGAAAACAAAAACAAATTTGAGTGCTTTGTTTTTGTTTTCAATATATATTTCAACAGACGAGAATTCTTACATGGCTTCTATAAACTGGCAGAAAGTTTCGAAATGCATCTTATTTTTAAAAAACCTTGATATTCTTAAAATTTTCTATAAACCGTTCCCTTCTCAACAGCAGATAAAATTTAGATTTCTTTGCTACAATAAAGATCACCACAGAAATGCAGTAAATTTTTGAATAACAACACACATGCATATTTTTGAAAGTGTTTATGATATTGTATCAGATAATTTGTAAACAACAACACTGTATTTAAATCTAAATTCGAAAAATTATTAATAATTAACGGAAACCACGAAAACCGAAACACATTGTGCATTAGATAAAATCGTTTGTAGAAGAGTAATGTATTCATTAGAATTTGTTGTAGGCAGGGAAATTTATCAGTTTAACCACAATATTATGATTATTGAAACATACCCATATGTATGTAATGGGTGTTTTTTATTGAGGTATAGAACTTTAAGTTGGCATCACTTTTTTAACTGGCGGCCATTTTGTCAGCTGTCAATATTAATATTAATATTTAGTTTGGTTTGCCATTTCATCATGAACAGGTTGACAAAAGAACAACGCTTGCAAATCATGCAAATTTATTTCGAAAATAATGGTTCAGTTCGCGAAGTTTACCGCAAGCTCCGTCCATTTTATGGTCGACATAATCGTCCATCAGAGCAATTAATTCGGTTAACCATGGATCGTTTTCGCACTACGTTTACTCTATGTGATAATACGCATCCGCAGAGACGTCGAACAGTGCGCACCGAAGAAACAATTGCCGCTGTAGAGCAAAGTGTTGAAGAGGACCCGAATGAATCGATTCGCCACCGTGCACAGCAATTGGAGCTTTGTCCATCAACTTTATGGAAGATTTTGCGCAAAGATCTTGGCTTGCGACCTTACAAGATCCAGCTTGTGCAAGAATTAAAGCCGCGAGACCATGCAATGCGTCGTGATTTTGGTGTATGGGCCGAAAATGAGATTGATCTCGATGCTGATTTTCATCGCAAAATTTTGTTCAGTGATGAGGCTCATTTTTGGTTGAATGGCTACGTCAACAAGCAAAATTGCCGCATTTGGAGTGAAGAGAATCCACATGAGACCCTTGAGACGCCATTACATCCACAAAAACTGACTGTTTGGTGTGCTCTATGGGCTGGTGGAGTCATTGGGCCATACTTCTTCCGAAATAATGCTGGAGAGTCAGTTACCGTTAATGGAGACCGGTATAGAGCCATGATAACCGACTATTTTGTTCCCGAATTGGATGGCATGAATGTGGATGAGTTGTGGTTCCAACAAGACGGCGCTACATGCCACACAGCGCACGTCACAATCGATTTATTGAAGGAAACATTCTATGAGCGCATAATTTCGCGGAATGTACCTGTCAATTGGCCACCAAGATCGTGTGATTTGACACCATTGGATTATTTTCTTTGGGGATATGTGAAGTCGCTCGTCTACGCCAACAAACCAGAAACGTTAGGGGACTTGGAAGCCAACATTCGTGGCGTTATTGCCAACATACGGCCCCATATGCTCGAAAAAGTGGTTGAAAATTGGACCTGTAGAATTGGCTTTATTCGAGCCAGCCGCGGCAGTCATATGCCCGAAATCATATTTAAACATTAATGGCATAAAATTATCCTTCCAATAAAGCCAAATTAATAAACATTAAGGTGATTTTCTTGTGTTTTATTTCAATTCGAAGTTCTATACCTTTAAAAAAAACACCCTGTATGTATCTGTTGGAAGAGTACAACATTTTGAAATAAAATCATATTTATATATTTTCAATTCAATTCTCAATGTTTTTAATTTATATTGCTTAAAGTTTAAAAACTTTGAAATATTTTCGTGCAAACGTATAAACATTATGCTATAAATGAAGAACATAACAAATAAAAATTTATATTTGTGGTTTGAACTGTATATGTTATGACTGTCTTAACTATGACAAACGCATAAATGATAATATTAAAATTTAAGGTCATTTGAACATAAAACTTTTTATTGCATACATAATGTATCACGTAAAAATTTAGATACTAACGAGTTGCCAAAAACATTCAAATGAAAAAATCTACAAAATTTCATGAAAATTATACAAAAGATATAACTAATATCGCTGCATTGTATAGTTTTGTCATTGTCCTTAATTATAATTTTATTATTTGTATAAATACATTGGTGGATTAACGTATAGGCCCATGAGGCCCGAGACTAGGGTGGCATAGTTTTTGGGATGGCAAAATTTTTCGAATCCTAAGAGTCGACATTTTAAATAATTTGAAACTCATAGTTTTTGTGAATTAGTTTTGCTTTATATCAATGAAAAATTTAGAACATAATTCTGACCTTACCCGTTAATTTATCGGTGCAATGTATATTTTTTTCAGATTTATATGATAGCCAAGACGCATTATTAAAGTGACGGCACTAGGCCAGGTGACTCATGTATGTTTACCAAGCCAAATGTCAAATTTGGATTGTCGATTTTCGAAACAAAACAAAAATTATTTTGCAGTTAAACTTGGAAATTAGTGGTAAAATTAAAGATGATCTTAACAAGTTTCGCCATGCAATTTTGCATTAAAAATCACGCTAAGATTTAATACTGGCTTAGAACTATATTATACAATGATTTTTAATGTCATTTTAATGTGCTTATTAGCACCTAGTTCAATGTCGTCACTTATTCTAACTTCATGCCATTTTTATACCCTTCACCAAAAAATTGCAAAAGGGTACATATAGGCTTGTCACTCCGTTTTCCACAATATTAATCTTCATAGGGTCTTTAAAATCGTGGACGTTAACGATCTTCGGGTCAAATTTGACCCAAATTGAAAATTATGTATTGGTTTCATTTATTTGTGATTCATTTATTGCCAATGAAAGAGAACATTATTTCATATATTTAATTCGATTAATATATGATAGATAAAACCGTAATATTAAATCGATATTATTATTAATTGTACATAAAGTAATGGTTTCAGAATGCAGTTTTCATATCAAGTTTTTGTAAGTTATAATAGTATCTAATGGTGTTTTATTTTCTGCGTTGAGGCCTAACTGGCAACGACTTCTTTTGGATCTGTTTTTACCCTCTTCAAGCATTTTTTCTTTAGAATAGTTGAAGTTTGCGGCTACTCATTTACCTCACGTAGTTTTAGTGCAACTTTCTGTGAAAATACTGATATTGATAACCTCTTTTGGTTCTTTATATAAAGCATAGTAAGCTGCAATCCTAAATTTTCTAAGAAGTGTCGACGTTTTGCAAAACAGTTTATTTCCAGCCGCTATTAGCTGATGTAGATATCACAAAAGCATTGTAAGCTTATATATCTACCATGTTACTAACCACCATTTTACAACATTGATTAGTCTTTTTTTTGCAAGTAAAACATGATCTAACTTTGTCCAGCAAATAAACCCTTTCATTTTATTTATTGTAATCTAATCATATTTGCAGTTTCTTGTCTTGGTGATTACTAACTTTAGAGATATGATGCAAAGTACTAAGCAGGTTAGGTTAGTTTAGGAAGGGTGGCGCTTTACCGCACCTCCACTTGGAGACCCAATTGGGTCCATTGTGATTCCCTTCTGTTGCCCAAAAAAGTAATATTTACCCTCCCATTTGCAGCCAGAAGTGACCATATTATACTAAGAAGATTCACAGACTTTTTTTTATCGGAATATATATAAGAAGGGTACGAGTACTATCTTTGGTAAAACAAAAATAATGATAAACACGCATTATAATAACACATGTACTATCTCTGGTAGTAACTCATTCATATCTCAGTATTTATTGTTCAACCGATAAGATGTAAAAAAATTATCTGCAGTCGTGTTATATTTTCAAAATCGTCTGATAATGTATGCAGGCCATTTTCTATTTCATTATCTTTCATTATTTTACAAGAAATACCAGACACAACACTTCCAAACTTTAAAACGGGTCAAATTTGACCCGAAGTGTAAAATCTTGCATACAAATTTCTTTGGCAAGTTTGCGGATATATAAACCTACTATATCTGTTAAGATATAAAATTAAATAAAAGTCAGAAAATATGACATAGATCAATCACTAATTTTCAGAAAAAATCAAAGTTTTTTCCTGAAATGGGTCAAAATTGACCCAAAGACCCTATGAAGGTTAAAAAGCGAGCCCCTAAGTATATATATTCTGGATCCTTATGTATAGGTACGACGAATAAATGTATACAATTTAATGTATGAGAAATCGGTTTTCCGAAGCTCCCAGAAAAGCTAGAGATTTCGGTCTTGGACGGGTGTATCAGAAATAGTCTGAAAAAGATTATTATTGAAAATCAGCAAAATCAAACTGACGATTTCGGAGCTGGAAAACTCAAACTTTATTTTGTCATACTAAAGTAAGGCCGAGTACACACTGTGGCATTTCGTGACAAATGTAGCAAAAATAACAGTGAAAACTAGTGGCAACTTTTGTCATTTCCGATATTTTTCGTTGTGTGGCATTACCAAACAAGTTGGCTGCATTGCAAACACAAACAGAAAATGTCAGCGTGTTGACATTTTGACATTGAGAAATTATTGAATATGTAAATGTGTGCGGGTATAAAAATTTAAAAGTATGGAAAACGAAAAAGAAAGTGGAGAAGCATAGGAGAGTGTGAGATAAATTCAACCGCCCTGGACGCATGATATAACGACACAGCTATGTCATTCAGCTCGTGAAGTTGTATGGAAACATACATATGTATGTATGTATGTATGTATGTATATGTAGCACTTATAGGGATAAAAATGCAACAAAAAGGGCAGAAATTTCTGTGGAGTTAGGTCTTCATGCATATGAAATTTTTAAACCAACTGGCATCCTGCTTCCGTCCTGGTCTTTTCCAGCACTTTCGTTACGGTTTTTTAGATTTTCTTAATTTTTTTTCTTTTTCTTATTGAATAATTTTGCGATTATCCATTTGTATAAATATTAATTAACAAACAATACGAAACTCAAAGTTTCACAATGATAAATCAAAGGACATTAAATGTAATTATGTCAAAATTTGTTCTTGATGTAGACAACGATACCGTATTGGCATTATTTAGGAATATGACTCTTTTCTGTCACAAAGACACAACAAAATTGTGTGTCATCGTAAAATTTGATGGGAACGGCACTGCACACATATGAAAATGACACCACACCCAATGTAAACCGGCGTAACTACCGAAAACTAATTTTTATTATTTTTTTTATTAAATAAACTTATTTTATACTTCAGTGTGAATGAAATTGGTATTTCTAGTACAAAAAAAAAATTAAAAAAAAATTAAAAGACGTTTCCAGGGTTGGAAAACTTTAAATTTTTTAATACAAAATTATACAAAATAAATTACTAAAAGAAATTTTTCCTTTTTTCTATAAATTATATATATATATCTTATATTCTTAAAAGAAGGAGATTAGTGCAAGAAATCAGAAAAATCAAAAAGGATGATTCCAGGGTTGGGAAACTTAACCTTTTTGTGATATAAAAAATTAATTACCGAAAACTAATTTTTATTTTTTTTTACGAATAAAATTTGTATTTCAAATTAGAAAAGCAATTAAAAAACTTAAAAATACATTTCCAGGGTTGGAAAACTTTAATTTTTTTTTATACAAAAGTACCTTACTAAAACAAATTTTTCCTTTTTTTCTATAAATTAAACATATCTTATATTGTTACAAGACAGAAAAATCAAAAAGGATGATTCCAGGGTTGAGAAACTTACACTTTTTGTGGTATTTTATATACCATATAACTAGGTCTAAATATATATATTTTACGTTTTGTAAAGAAAATTTTGGTGAAGAGAATTATAAATATTAAAAGCACAGCTCCAGAGCTGGAAACTTCTTCTGGATATTAAAGTTACTAAATAAAACTATTTTTTTAATTTGATTTTTTGATATTGTATGACGTGACGTCGTTTTTGATAACTGGAATAAGGGTGAATGTAAAATATTTTTTTAGTACTGAGCGTAGAATAAAATATTAAACTTATTGCTAATATCGAAAAAAAAAATATTTAATCAAAAAATGCCGAGAAGTCATCTACTAAAAATTGCACTAGAGCAAAAAATTATAAATTTTTTTCACAAAAAATATCGAGCCATAACCGCTAAAATAGCTTAAGCAACACATTTTTTGAACTTCGTTTTTTTTTGACGAAAATCGACTACTTACGATCGCAAATAATCAATTTTGGTTAAAAATTGAAATTCGAAAAATATGTTGCTTAAGCTATTTTTGCGGTTATGGCGCGATATGCATATGTATGGATATATATATGGATATACGCACTTTGGTGAAGGGTATATAAGATTCGGCTAAGCCGAATATAGCACTCTTACTTGTTTGCTTATACATAGGGATGTAGGTGCTCAGTTTTATGTTTCTTAGGCAACCAACATTCCTCATACTAAAAATAATAACTTCGGTTTGAAATATATTAAAGTGAGTGCACTAAAGTAAGCTTATAGGGCATATACACCCACACAAAATCTAGCAAATTTTAATAAAAATCTTTATGAAAATCTATACATTTTACACCAAGTTTTTTTTTTTTTTTTTTTGAAATTATCAAGATTGTTTTATCTAAAACAGAACCCATTAACTGAAAAATTTCCATACATCTTTTTAAGCAGACCGTAGCTAATTCGCTCATATTTTTTTACAAATGTATATGTTGTAAAAGGTAGTAAAAAATTAATAAAAATTTCAGATTTTGATTCGATTTCCTACAAATCTACTGACCAAATATATTTTGTTTTGTATGGAAAATCTAATACAAAGAGTTTTTTCTTAGAATTACTATGAAATTTGAAGATTATAGGGCTGTCAATAACTTAAAATTAGCTTATCTCAACTTAAGCTTTTATTATTTTTTTTTGAATAAGAAACAAGTTTTACAATAAGTAAAAAAAAGAATATTTCAGCTTATGAAATTGGTAATAAAATACTAGGAAACTATTTGTTTTAAATATTCAAAAAATCTCATTCATAGCAGTTATATTATTTTACGCATGAAGGCGTTTTTGGTAATCAATAACAATTTATAATCAAATAATTTATAAGTTTAATAAGCAGGTAATTTACTAGACAAGTTGTTATTGTTTATTTGAATTTGTACAACATATTACATTTATACCTTCTTAATGAAATTGAATAGTCAATATCTCCCATAAATTATTTATATAGAACCTTTTTTCGTATATAATCATAACATAATCAAAATATCATTAAGCTAAAACGATTTCTTTTGATTAGTGGAAATATTCTATAAAAACCTGTATATTTATGTTAATCTATATACGTATGTAAATTAAATTAACAATCAATCAATTTATTATGTTTAATATTGAGACAATGCTTTTTATTTATTTAGTTTTAGTGGTAAAACGGCAGACATTTTCAAAAATCAGGCATGAAAATCAACAATTAGTTTGTCTGTTTGTCTAAATGGATCCTAATCAAAGTGACATTCTGAAGAATGTTTGCACATTGTAATATATTTCATTTTTCTTGTTCTACATAATTCCTTTGGGGCATATAAAGGGTGTCCCAACAAGAATGCAAGATTTAAATTTGGCGCCATTCGAAGTTTCATTGTTTGAAATTTGAACAATTGTTATTGTTTGCTAGTAGAAGGTACGAGCTTAGTAAAAATGGAGCGCTACACGAATGAACAACGCATTCTCATTGTGAAATTGTTTTACCAAAATGGTGAAAGTTTTGCGGCTACAGTTCGCAAAGTTGCGATCAATTTGGGGTCACAATAATGCTCCAAAAGAGTCAACTGTAAAGACATTAATGTATAAATTTGCCGAAACTGGGTCTATTAGTGACCAGGTCGATCGACCGAAAGTGTCGCAGCTGTACGTAATGATGTCGCTCAATCGCAGGTCAAGTGTAAACAGTCAATGGTGTTCGGTATCGTGAAATGATAACCAGTTTTTTCGTGCCTAGAATTGAAGAAATGAATGTGGAGGGCATGTGGTTTCAACAAGACGGCGCCACATGTCATTTAGCCAGAAAAACAATTCAATTGCTACATCAGTCATTTCCCGATCGTGTTATTTCACGTTTTGGAGACCAGAATTGGCCGCCTAGATCGTGCGATTTAACACCATTAGACTTTTTTCTTTGGGGTTTTTTGAAGTCGATGGTTTACGCGAATAAGCCGACGACGACTCAAGCCTTAAAAGAGGAAATTGGACGCTGCATTAATAAAATACCGCAGCATTTATGCAAAACGGCCATTGAAAATTTCATTAAAAGATCGCGTGTGTGCCAGCAAAGCCGCGGCGGCCACCTGCCCGATTTGTTGTTCCACACATAACCTCATTTTGTCTACTTTACGATATAATAAAGTTTCACGATTTTTGTTTTTAATATCTGTGTTTTATTTAAAATTTAAGTCTTGCGTTTTTGTTTTGGGACACCCTTTAGTAAACACTCTTGAGGCACCTCATTCCTTAGTTGCTTTAGAAAGCAACACAACAACAAAAATCTGTCTCGCTTGAGTTAAATGTTCTAGACGTACATTATGACAGACCTTATCACAAAATAATCACCGCATTGTAAATCTTACAGCAATCATTTTTCCCCTCCTGATATTAAAAGAGAAAAAAAATCAACAACAACCAAACACTATCAAACACATTTGATCAAAGTGACAACAATAAAGTGTGGGGTCTTATGTGACTTATTTTTACAAACATATATACAAACGGCTGCGTATATATATACGCTCACTTTTTATAGAAAGCACTACGAATTTATTAAATTGGCTACAAAAGAGACAACTATAATACCTAAACAAAAACATTCAATAGCTATAAAAGTTTGTTTGCTGAAAATTTATTGTAAAGGAAATACAATAAATTTATTCCTTGTTGTACGACAATAAAGCTTCCTTCCATTCACTACAAGAGTGGCCAGAATATATTTCATTTTGTACTCGTGTTATTTATTTACAATGCGATATAAGATTTTTATAAAACATCTTTTTCAAGTCGTTTTAGTAATTGCCGCGTACAGGAAGGATGCAAGAAAAAAATTAAATAAACTTAAAAGTAATTTCTATTTGAAATGAAAATATTTTCAAACAACGCAATAAGTTGAAAAAAAGAAACGGAAAAAAGAAATAATAATATTCGAAAGGTAGTTAGGATGTGGCAGCGGCTGTCTTGTTTAGTTAGTTGCACAAATCATTTGCAATGAGGCAATGAATTGAAGTAGAATATGAGATATAGGTTAGGTTACATTTGTATTCGCATCACTTTCCCATTGGTCCTCCAACTGGCAGTTAGTTTCTACAAAGAATTTTTTTTATGAATTCTAGATGTTGCACATTAATCTAGGAACGTCTAGAAGTCTCTTTAAGGACTATTGTTTTTTCTCCATCTACTACAAATAGAGTACTTTCCACTGAATTGCTCCCCCGAACAATTGATTAACTCGGTTAATAGCTCCAAAATATATTGAATGAAAATGTTCCATATAAAACACATTAAAAAAATACCCATTGAAATGAGTTCCATTTGATTGCGTTACCCTTTTAATTGACGCCTAAATAAAATCATTTTAGCGAAATCCCAAACAAACGTGTCGGATACTTGTTACTTGACAATTTTCACAAATGGTTATTGGTAAAACTACATAAAAATATGTGTCAACTTTTAAAATCATATCGAAAGCCTATATTCAAAATACGTCAACATGAATTTGTTCAAAATGAGTTTCCGATGTCAAATAGCTCCCCTATGCAATATTCATCTGTAGTATAAATTTCGAATCAAAAAAAAAAAAAAATGATTTCATATCAATTTTTCGTATTTTGCTGTGTCAAAGTATATTTTTTTTGGAGAAAATAAATACTAACTCCCATATAAATTTCCAATATTTTGAAAAAAATTTGTAATTTATTATATATAACTTAATTTATATAAATATCTTTTTGCATTCGTGATGCTGAATACGAATCTGGTAAGGATTTTAATATCCTATGGCACTTTTAATATATTAGTACAGAGGGGATCCGATAAAAAAAATTGGTAATGTATGTAATAACTTTTAAACTGTTAATCAAATAGAAACATTAGTCAGTCGTTAATCGTTACTTTTTTACACGCATTTTTTTTTTGTATATTTAACGCGCTACCGGATTAACATTTAAGAATTTAACGATACGGCACCCTTGATAAAATAGCTGTTAGTTGGTAAGTCACAATCAGCTGTTGCAGTTTCTAAATAAATATAATAAAAAAGTTATTTGTGATTTGTTTACACTTTCTCGTGGCATATTTAATTTTTTTCCAGAATAATAAATTGTGTCAAAACAATAAATCAGCTGTTTTACTACAAAAGTTACCAGATTAACAAAGTTTTAAAAGGGGGGTCGTTTATAGTTGGTAACTTTAACAAATTAACAAACTACCGAGTAACAAATTAACAAGTTCGGTGTGAATACCACTATTATGTATGGACCGATTATAGGCTCAATCAGACGTAACATAATCATAGCCATAGAAAACAGCCATTCAAACCAAACTAATGGGCAACACTGTATTTGATTATAGGTGATTCGCCATAACGCCATAACTCTCACCATAGAAATCAATTGAGTTTTGGTTTGATTATAGCTATGGCATTATGGCTATGTCACGTCTAAATTAAGCTTATAATCAATGATATAAGCTTTCGAAATTGATAATTTTAAGTGACTCTGTTACATGAGAGAGTGAGTTAGAGAGAATCAGGCTTAAGTTTTTTTTATGGTATTTTAAATTTTTTCTTGTAGCTTTTCAATTCTTATATCTAGTATTGAGTAAAATATTTCACATATTGATTAAAAATAAATATATTCAAAAATATCATAATTTTTTTCCGACAAAATATGTTAACTCTAAAAAAATATTTGTTTTTTGATCGATTTAAATATGCTATCTCATAAAAATACGCAAAGCAGTGCAAAATAAAATATTTTTTGCAGATCTGTAAATTAGTTAGAATATTTAAATCATCATTTTACAATAATGAGCGAATTAACTAATTTTTTCACTCTACTGAAAAGTTAGCTTTTTTGAGTTGACGTATTTTGTTGTCTTTTGTAGCATGTTTCGTATTATTGATCACAATGTTTAATTAAACGGGGTTTCCTTTAAGAGCGTTAATGGATCAATTAACAGAGTATTGGGTAAATGATTTTTCCCTTTAATTGCACTGAAAAGAGCTCATTTTTAGAAAATCAATTAAGTGAGTGTGAGTTAAGATATATTATGCATTAATAAAGGAGGCATGGAGAATGAATTCTGCTTTATTTTTCTGGTCCATTTTACTTAAAAAATTAGGTATCAAGCCTATTTTGTAAGAAAAAATTTTTATTATTTAACAGAGGTCTGGTTTTTGTGATAATTTTAACTCTTATCTTCACTTACATGCATAAATAAAGGCTGGGCAAATTAAAGGTTAGAAAGTAAACTGGCTGTCAAATGATGAAATGTCAAGAATGTCAACCTTTGACATTTATTTAGTAAAATATTGGAAAATGTTAACCATGAAACGCAACACTCTTTTACAAAGAAAAGAAAACGTTTACCTTAACGTCCATGTGAGAGAAGATGCCTTAGCGACCGAAATGCTGCTAAAATCTTTAACCTTCATAGGGTCTTTAAAATCGTGGACGTTAACGATCTTCGGGTCAAATTTGACCCAAATTGAAAATTATGTATTGGTTTCATTTATTTGTGATTCATTTATTGCCAATGAAAGAGAACATTATTTCATATATTTAATTCGATTAATATATGATAGATAAAACCGTAATATTAAATCGATATTGTTATTAATTGTACGTAAAGTAATGGTTTCAGAGTGCAGTTTTCATATCAAGTTTTTGCAAGTTATAATAGTATCTAATGGTGTTTTATTTTCTGCGTTGAGGCCTAACTGGCAACGACTTCTTTTGGATTTGTTTTTACCCTCTTCAAGCATTTTTTCCTTGAATTTAGTTGAAGTTTACGGCTACTCATTTACCTCACGTAGTTTTAGTGCAACTTTCTGTGAAAATACTGATATTGATAACCTCTTTTGGTTCTTTATATAAGGCATAGTAAGCTGCAATCCTAAATTTTCTAAGAAGTGTCGACGTTTTGCAAAACAGTTTATTTCCAGCCGCTATTAGCTGATGTAGATATCACAAAAGCATTGTAAGCTTATATATCTACCATGTTACTAACCACCATTTGACAACATTGATTAGTCTTTTTTTTTTGCAAGTAAAACATGATCTAACTTTGTCCAGCAAATAAACCCTTCCATTTTATTTATTGTAATCTAATCATATTTGCAGTTTCTTGTCTTGGTAATTACTAACTTTAGAGATATGATGCAAAGTACTAAGCAGGTTAGGTTAGTTTAGGAAGGGTGGTGCTTTACCGCACCTCCACTTGGAGACCCAATTGGGTCCATTGTGATTCCCTTCTGTTGCCCAAAAAAGTAATATTTACCCTCCCATTTGCAGCCAGAAGTGACCATATTATACTAAGAAGATTCTCAGACTTTTTTCTATCGGAATATATATAAGAAGGGTACGAGTACTATCTTTGGTAAAACAAAAATAATGATAAACACGCATGATAATAACACATGTACTATCTCTGGTAGTAACTCATTTATATTTTTATTTGTAGTTTGAACTAAAGTGATTTGTGATCTCAGTATTTATTGTTCAACCGATAAGATGTAAAAAAATTATCTGCAGTCGTGTTATATTTTCAAAATCGTCTGATAATGTATGCAGGCCATTTTCTATTTCATTATCTTTCATTATTTTACAAGAAATACCAGACACAACACTTCCAAACTTTAAAACGGGGCAAATTTGACCCGAAGTGTAAAATCTTGCATACAAATTTCTTTGGCAAGTTTGCGGATATATAAACCTACTATATCTGTTAAGATATAAAATTAAATAAAAGTCAGAAAATATGACATAGATCAATCACTAATTTTCAGAAAAAATCAAAGTTTTTTCCTGAAATGGGTCAAAATTGACCCAAAGACCCTATGAAGGTTAAAACAAGTGGCAATGTCTTGCATCTCATATGAAAGCTTTGTCACTTAAAAGTAATTCTCTTCGTAAGCCGAATACACACTGTGGCATTTTGTGACAAATATGGCAAAAATAACAGTGGGAACTAGTGGCAACGTTTGTCATTTCCGATATTTTTCGTTGTGTGGCATTACCAAGCAAACTCTTTACGTATGTGATGTAAAGAGTTGTGAGAATAAGTTGGCTGCATTGCAAACACAAATAGAAAATGCCAGCGTGTTGATATTTTGACATTGAGAAATTACCGAAAGAATTGTAAATGTGTGCGGGCATAAAAATTTAAAAGTATGGAAAACGAAAAAGAAAGTGTGAAAAGCATAGGAGAGTGTGAGATAAATTCAAGCGCCCTGGACGCATGATATGGCGACACAGCTATGTCATTCAGCTTGTGGAGGTTCATGAAGTTGTATGGAAACATACATATGTATGTATCTATGTATGTATATGTAGCACTTATAGGGATAGAAATACAAAAAGGGCAGAAATTTTTTTGGACTTACATATGTAGACCTACATGATGTACATGAAATTTTCAAACAACCTGGCATCCTGCTTCCGTAAACTGGAATGCAGAGTATAATAGAATCCTTTGGTGGCACGTATATTAAGCCCTGGTCTTTTCCACCACTTTCTTTGCCTTTTTGAAATTGTCTTAATTTCTTTTTCTTATTATTGATAAACACACGGTGGCACTAGCCAATTGAATAATTTTGCGATTATCCATTTGTATAAATATTAATTAACAAACAATACGAAAATCAAAGTCTCACAATGATAAATCAAACGACATTTAATGTAATTATGTCAAAATTAGTTCTAGATGTAGACAACGATACCGTATTGCCATTATTTAGGGATGGGACTCTTTTCTGTCACAACGACACAACAAAATTGTGTGCCATCGAAAAATTTGATGGGAACGGCACTGCACACATATGAAAATGACACCACAAAATGACAGCATTTGAAATGCCCAATGTAAACTCGGCATTACTTACCTAACTTCAATTCAAAATGCATATATGACACATAAATATAGTAGCGCTGAAATATTAATAGATAATCTGGCAATATTTGTCGCCACACACAAAGATTTTTCAACACATTTTCTCTTCACGTACCTAAATGAAAACAGCGAAACGAACATACGAGTACATAATAAAACAAATAAATATTTCTACTAAAAATAAAAAAAAAGAGGAACACATTTTTACAATTAATGTTGACTGTTTGTTGTCTTCATGGTACGTGTACGTTAGAACATATTTATTACAGCTACAATTACACAACCCACGTACTTATAGACATATAAAGATAGCATACACTCAGTCAGATATACATATATGTATGTACATATGTACGTGTTTATAATACAATTATAAATTTATATATAAATATATACATACAATTATTTGTAGTTGTATAAGGAAATGCACATTGTAAAGACACTGTCTTCAATTGTATGCCTGCCTATCATTATGCCTTCCTCCCATCTGCCCATTGTTGTGTTGTTGTGTTGTACCAGTTTGCTGGCTGCTCGCTTATTTTGGTGTAACTATAACAAGAATTTATTCCTGTAATTTACAAAAAAAAAAAAAAAAATAGAAAGAAAAAAAAAACTTAATTTATGCGTGTATTGTTCTTTAATTTGTAGGGTGTAACCCTACATTTTAATTTATCCAACATTTGTTCTTTTCCCATGTTGTATACACATACATACATACATACATACATATATATGTAGATATATATATATATAACTATATAATTTTTTTTATTTCATAAAATGTGTTTTATGTCGAGTGACATGCGTGTTATGTAGCGTTACATTATTATTATTTTATTTGGCAAATGTTTAAGCATGCTTAATGTTCTTAAATGATGATGCCTGTGTGTTCTTTTTTGCAACAAAGCAAAACGATCCTCGCAGTTACTGCCAATTGAACAAGCGTGCCAAAATTTATGTCTTTAGGTCTTGTGAGTTTAATGATTTGTTGAAAAATAAATGTAAATGCTAATGCAAACACGAAAAGTGAACACTAACTACAAATAAAATATTTAATTATGTATGTTAATTTGATGGTTTTAAGTTTTTATGTAGTTGTCATTAAAGAAAACAGCCCCTAATTATTATAAGGAGTTAAGCTCGCAGAAAAATATTAGTTCAAAAGTAGAAAATAATACAACTGGATCATTTTAAGGCTTATTAATTAAACTTTCTGTAATCAAAGAAAAATAACTTCGTCAAGAAAAAATAATTTTTTGGCTTTATTCTATGGAAGGACTTTTTCCAAAAATGTTCACTAAATTGTAGCTAAATACAAATCAATAAAAATATGTCACATATATATGTATATATGTATGTATAGCATGAGTTTATGTAAAGAAAAACAAGTACCATATATCTGACGACGAGTGGTGAACTTTTAGATGATGAAAGTTTTCTTGTAGCAGTTTCTATTTAATTTCGCTACCATTTTTTTTTCATTCACAAGCACTTCGACAACATAAATACGAAAAATTTATGTCAATTGGCAACTCATTTATTTATAAACAGCTGTGAATGTTTACATTATGTATTAAATGAAGTTCTTAAGCTGTTGAGTGGTAAAAAATTACCACAAGGAAAAAGTGATAAAAATCCATACAAATTTTTATTATGCGCTCAAAAGACTTATGCTCCCAAAGTTTTTCAAAATATGGTCTTAAAAACTTAATCATCTTGTTTATAATTTTCGCAATACTCTTATTTGGCACCACGAAGTATACATTAACTGATTTTTTATAGGCATAAATGCGCACGAGAGTCGATTTAACAAGTCCAGCTAATCATTTTATGTGTCCAAAAAGTAAATTTTGGTTACAGGAACCACAAAAATATGGACTTAAAGTTTTACTAATACATCCCATATATTTTTCATATTTTTATACCCTTCACCAAAAATGGTAAAGGGTATACATAAATAGGTTTCCGAACCAAAAGTACATATGTATATTCTGGATCATAAATGCATATGGGAGACGAATTAGCGGTGTCCGTCTGCGGTCTGTTCGTCTGTCTATACGTGAAATCGGTTTTCCGAATATCCTAGAAAAGCAAGAGACTTCGGTCTGAAACTAGTTTAACACTAATAGTCCGAGATATATTTTATTTTGCAATATAAAAGTAATTTTTGTTTTATTTTTGTTAAATAAACTTTTTTATATTCCAGTACAAAAAAATTAAAAATAAAAAAAATTCAAAATGACGTTTCCAGGGTTGGACAACTTTAACATTTTTTTGCTAAATAAATGTACCATACTAAAACTAATTTAATATCTTATATTCTTAAAAAAACAGATTTGTGTAACAAGTCAGAAAAATTTTAAATTATGGTTCCAGGGTAGGAAAACTTAAACTTTTTGTGTTATCTAAAAGTAACTAGGTCCACTTAATTTTTTTCTTTTTATCTATAAATTAAATATATTTTATGCTTTTGAAACAAACTACAACTCAAAAGCTGGAAACATTGAACTTTTTATGGTTGCGTAAACCAAAGATTAAAAGGAACCCTACTGTTTTCGTTACGCTGTCTTTCTGTCCGTCACAGGCTATTTTTTCGAGAATCGAAAGAGCTATGGACCTGAAATTTGGACAGAGTATGAAGAACTGTTACTGCTGCAAGAATAAATACATGAGACTTAAAACTTAAAGCGAGACAGCTAGTAAACAAGCCCCAAGTTTTTGATAGTGTATTGACGTGACGTCGATGTTGACTGGAATAAATAATATAAGAAAATAGTTCTTAAGTACAAAGTGTAGAATAAAATGTTCAAATATAGCTAATATCGAAAATTAAATATTTTTATAAAATTCTTTAATCGGAAAATACTGATACTGGAGCAAAAAATTAAAATTTTTTCACAAAACAAATAGGTATGTGTCTGTATTCTATATAATCGAACGTCGTTGAAGGGTATTTAAGATTCGGCACAGCCGAATATATCAGCAAAATCGTATATATAAATGAAATATTGGCAAAACTGTAAGTAAACGAATTAGCTCGAAAGAATTCTCATAAGTAGGTAATATTTCTAAAACCGTGAATAACATCACAGATCATTGGAATGAGGAACATTTTCAGAAATTGAGCAGAAATACATTAGAGTAAATATAAATTTGAAATTTAGAAAAACCAAAATATTCAAAAAAAAATGTTCGCCAATATACCAAACAAAATGGAAAATTTCCCTTAATATTATAGGTTTAGTAAGAAATGACATTAAACATATTGAAAAGGGTAAAATATGCAAAACAAATTCCTGCCAAGATTCTTAATAAATTCAGTAAAGTGCGACTTTGACTTGCACACGAAGATATGTAATACTATACGAACTTACGTGTGTGAAGATAAATTTCGAAATTTAAACCCAAGACACAAACCAATTGCATTAACAGAGCTATGTTAACCTGATAACAGAGCCCTGTTAGACATGAACATTTTGGAAGTACATACTCAAAATAGAATCCTGGCCATATTTTTCAACAAAATGAGCTAAAAAAAATCGAAACATGCAGACTATTATATTTTTCTATATAAAGACAAAAAAAAGTAATAAAAAAACTAAAAGAAACTATAAATTTTTAACTATCAAATAAATTAATTTTTTTTATGGAAATTTTTGAATTCCTAGAGAACGAACATACCTGGGCGGCAAATTTTTTTTTGGAATTTATGTCTTTTGTGCCCTTTTATAATATCCAGATTTCAAAACCTTTAACATTTGCGTTTTTCATAAAAAAAAATTTGATTTTTCTAAATTTTCAAATTTCGATTTTCACTAAAGGACGCATTTCAGGAGAACGAACATACCTGGGCGGCTAAATTTTTTTGGAATTTATGTCTTTTGTGCCCTTTTATAATATCCAGATTTCAAAACCTTTAACATTTGCGTTTTTCATAAAAAAAATTTGATTTTTCTAAATTTTCAAATTTCGATTTTCACTAAAGGACGCATTTCAGGAGAACGAACATACCTGGGCGGCTAAATTTTTTTGGAATTTATGTCTTTTGTTGAGTTGATATTTTCAAAATGTGTGTTTTATACATCAAATGTTTTTATTAAAATAGCACATATTGATCCACGTTACACAGAAAAAAATGATTTGTAAATACTATTAATTTTTTTGTTTTATCAATTAAATAATTAATTGATTTTGAACCTACAACGATTTTTGTAAATACAATTAACGAAATTGTAAGTTAAAGGAAAATCTTAAAAATATATTTAATTAAATATATCAACAAATAGTTTGTTGAAATTTTTTTATTTTTTCAACATTTAGTTTTGTTAGATTTCAAAGTTATTTCAATTAATGTTATTGTTATATTAACAATGTGAATTGTTGAATTTCCGAATCATAGTTGTTATATTAACAAGCTTTTCATACACAATCACAATCCTCGAAACGATTTTTGGTTGTCAGCGAAAAACACTAAATGTCTTTGGGCGGAGTTGAACCAGCAACCTCAGGACTGATAAACCAACTCACTTACCTCTCAGCTAAAAAGCAACACTTTATTAGATAAGCAAATAATGAATACACACAAAACATGATTTCTTGTTTTTTCTAGATGTGCGCATTTCGTTATGATATAATTTAACAAATAATTTTGTTGAATAATTTAATTGACTACAAAAATTTTAAATTGTTATATCAACAATGGTGATTGTTAATTTTTAAATTAAATTTTAACAATTTGTTTTGTTGGTTGCATTTCTATGATGTTTTTTTTTCTGTGTACACCATTTGTATTATGCCAGTGTCACAGCAATTTTCTTTACAATATCTATGTAGTTTTATGTTGAAAGCTAAGAGTTCATACGACCTTAATTTTGAAAAATTGATTTTTACAACGGTATCGAATTTCAAAGACATAAAAATTGATTTCTCAAAATTTGCTTAAAGTGGACCCTTAAGAAAAAGTGAGGAGTGACCTATGCTTCTTATGCGAAATTTTTATTTGCTTAAAGTTCTATACAAAAAAACTTAAATCTTAAAAAAAAATGTTGGGTAAGTATGACAAAGAATTTGGTTGTTACTTAATTTTTAAAAATGCTTAGTTTAGCTACCGGATTCTTTATATTAAATTTTATGATGCTAGCTCAATTGGAAATAAGTTTTACACACAATTTCGACAATTTCGTCTTTTGGACACATAGTGCATGCTGCTTTTAATCCGTAAAAGTTTCATTAAACAATATTTTTTACTGTTCGCAGTTTTGTGAGTGCAATTGTGATAAAACAAGTGTGTTGTCAAAATATTGTGGTATGCAATAAAACATGAGTGTTCATAAAATGAAAAAAAAAAAATAATATAACATAAAAAATGTTCTACTTTAGTTTCAAATATAAAAAGTTTTGGGATATTATCACTTTAAAAAAGAAGAAGTATTTTAACCCAAGCCCATTAATTATTTTAATACTGCAAATTATAATTAAATATAAAAGCAAAATTACTCACCTTTTTACGACACAAGTATATGGCTGTTTATTTAATAAAGATAGAGTAAAATTTTCTTTTTACTATGAAGAGCATCCCAGCAAAAAAAAAAAAAATTAATCAGATTTGGAACTAAGCTCTTTTGGCGGAAGCCCTTCTCTACTGTATTACCTACTTAATGATTTGAACAAGCTCTGAGACTAAAATAATTGATTATTGAGAAATATTTACTTTGTTTATTTGGAAACCTCTTCACGAAATCTATTAAAACTAAAAGAATAATTATTCTCCTTGATCAATTTCTGCACAATTTTTGTTTTAAATTTTATGTAATGCAATTTGTAAGCGAGTAATATAATTTGGAAATCAGAAAAGTAATCTAGGCGCCCGGTAGTGCGCCAGGCCAAGTTCTGGCCAATGCACGCAGTGTGTATATTTACACAAAGCCATTCGAGCTGTTTATACCACCCTCATAACTTTGTTCCCCGCGATCGTAAAATTATGAAATTCAAACCATACTTAGAATATATTCGTATAACCTCATATGCGAAGTTTCAAAGTTTTACAATGAAAGCTTCCGGAGATATAGAGGTGCAAAAAGTGCATATTTTAAGACATACTCACTGACCACTGACACACTCATCAAATTGATGAAGCACTTCCGCTATAGCTAGAGAGCTAAAATTTGATACACGAGAAGATCTAGGTGAGCAATGAACCAGAAAAATCTGAAAACCCGAAAATTTTAACCAGGAGGGCGGGGCTACGCCCATAAAAATTAAAATTTGTGCTATTGAGCTGAAATTCGATAGAGAGCTAGGTCTAGGTGAGAAATAAAATAAAAAATCTGAAAACCCGGAAATTTAAGCCAGGAGGGCGGGGCTACGCACATAAAGGTCTGCATTAAAAATGCTAGTCTAAGACGCTTCATAGAAGCAATTTTATTGAAATTCGGCATATATACTGCGGTAATGCAAGGCTATAAATTTTTCATTAAAAACGTGGGCGTTGACACGCCCTTACAATTTAAACCTCATTTCAATGCCCTGCGGCTCAGCATATTTAGATATATTATTTATCTAGTTAATATTATCCGTTTATAACGAAACTAGACACGAATAATAAGCACTGATCCAAAAAAATTTTGACTTTGTAAAAGTGGGTGGGGTTACGCCCAAAAAAATTTAAAATTAAAAGTTGCGCTAAGGAGCTGAAATTTGATACACAAGTAGGTCTATGTGAGAACAAACTAGAAAAATTTGAAAACCCAAAAAATTTTACCAGAATGGGCGGGGCCACGCTAATATTGTTTTGAACTAAATACTTAATATACAGCTTTTAATTCAAGCCAATTTAGTGAAATCTTGCATCACCTTAAAAATTGGGCGTGATCACTCTCATTAAATGGTAGCCTTGTGTTTAATCTACATCGGTCTAGCATATTTTAGAAGAAAACTAGCATGAATTATAAGCGCTGCTCACAACAAAATTTTGAGTTAGGAATAGTGAGGAGAGGTAATGATGATAAAATCTAAAGATATAATTCGCGGTATATAGCTGATGTTTTATACAGTAGTAAGTGTAGTTGCGTAAGCCAATTGGAAAATCTTAAAATCAAAAAGCTTTACCCGTTATGCGGGGCCACGACGTTAAAACTCCAATTCGCACTAGCGATCTTAAATTTGATACACAAATAAGTCTAGATGAGAGATCGCTAAGAAAAACCTGAAAACCCAGAAGTTGATATCATAGGGCGGAAACAAGCACTTCAAATTCAAAGTTAACATACGTTTTATTAAAACTCTTAATACACATTGCACTTATCCAAAAAAAAAATCCCTATTTTGAAAAGTAGCCGTGAGTTCACCCATAAATCTTAGCTTTTTCGTTCAGGTACTTTGGCTTAGCAGTTTTTAATTTAATACTCAGGTATTTCTTATTAACTTTTTAATACCAAACTTTGCATGAACCATAAGCACTAGCAGATATAAAAGTCAGCGGGGCCAGGCTCATGAAAATTTTACGTAATATTATACTATAGAGAGCTGACATTTTGTACACAAATAGTAATTGATTTGCTCAATCGGAAAATCCAAAAATTAAAAGCACCAGCTACCCTATTGAAACTTTGCATATACATTGGGCATATTCTTTTGATTTATGTACTTCGGCTAAGCAGACTTTATTTAACATGTAAATATATTGAGAAAATAGGCGGGGTCATGCCCAGTAAAATTTACGCTGTCTTTTACATGTTTCTTCCAGTCGCCTCTTACAAAATTGCGTACACACTGGCGACCCGCTGTAATGACACAATGGTGCATATTTAAGGTCAACAATTCAACACCCATCACACTCTTGCCCATTATTTTATGTAACTCTGCCATTTTCAACTGGCACAGTGATCATGAATAGAAATAAAATACACTAGAAATTTTAAGTTTAAAAATTGTTATTATAGAAATCTTTTCAAAAAGTAATCAGATCCTCACAAAAACATAAATGTGAAAAACGGCCAAGTTCCTATCCAAAATTTCGGCCATTAAAAGTAGTGAGATATATATTTTGACCAAGTTCTTCTTTGCCACAATACCTAACACAGAAATATATTATGTATGACATAAATTTGTAATCGGAAGGGTGTCATATAATTTCTAGATAATCTGACAACTTGGCAATATTTTTACCTTTCCAAAAAAGGAGAAAATAATATATAAATGTTCATTTCTTTATATTGATAAAAATGTTGTCAAGTTGGCAGATTATCTGGAAATTATATGACACCCTTACGATTACAAATTTATATCATACATAATATATTTCTGTGTTAGGTATTGTGGCAAAGAAGAACTTAGTCAAAATATATATCTCACAACTTTTAATGGCCGAAATTTTGGGTAGGAACTTGGCCGTTTTACACATTTATGTTTTTGTGAGGATTCATTATACGTTAAGTAGTTATGATGGTAATATCTAATTTTTTTCTGGGATGTCTTTAAGGGAATAACGAATCATATTGTTGAAATTATATATTTTCTCCACTTCTTTAGTTTACCTTATTTCATAACTTTATAATTTTATACTTTTATTTTAGGAAAGACAATTAGCCAAGTTTTTAAAAAAGCATGTCCTTGGATGACATAAGTTAAAATGTTTTATCTCTATGTTATAAATAATGGAATCTTTTCTTTTTCCCAAACTACAAGGCACTTTCTAGCAGCTGCAATTATATTAAGTAATTATATTAAGTAAAAATGTGCTATTTTGTTACTAAAGTTAGTTTATAGCTTTCAAAAATAATTATGACAAAAGCGAAACTACAAAACTAGGTGATTACTAATTGACAAAATATTTATATATGATCCAAGACTAGTTGTGATGACAAAAATCAAAACAAACTGATTAAGAAGCTATCAGGACACACTACTTTTAAGACCTGATTGAGATTATTCGTGATTAAAATTTATTATAGTTCAATTATATCAGAAATTCATTACCACGTGAAAAAATATGTCCACTCGCCCATTACAGTTTGATATACCGTAAAATAAAATCAACTGTTTAAAGCAACAACAATGCAACATACTATCCATTACAAAATGTGTATATAAAATATAATAAAAACATTTAGTATCATGATGATAGAAAGATATACAAGAAAAGTTCAGCATACTTGAGTGGATATAACTCCATGCTAACCTGAATATAAATTAAAAGAAAATGGAAAATATATATACATAATTAACCTTTTACATGCATTTGCCGATGTTAATCAATAATTGTATGTAAGATGGAACCATTTCTCGTATTCTATTTCATTGAAAATGTATGCATTAGGATGTAACATTTTACAAATTTTTTAAAATATCAAAATTGGCATAGCACAGTTCGATAGAGCCTAAAAACTATAAGGGAACGTATATTGATTTTTTTCGCTAAGGTCAAAAAATTCACACACCAACCGCGATGGAGTTTTTTTCTTTTTAGTTAAGAAAAATTTATAATACACCTATTCCTCGATTTAAATGATATATACGTTGCATGAAAAATCGTGTAAATCGAAAGTAAAGGCAGAATCGCGTAAAAATTTGATTTTAGTAAGAAATTATATATGTATTTCAACTTAGTTCTTAAAATATCAGAAGCATTTACTCAAAACATATAAAAATAAACCTTTATTCATTAAACAAAATAAATGCTTTTCATAAAAACAGAAACAAAATTAAAAATATCAGAATCGTTTATTCAAAACACATAAAAAATCGTGTAAATCGAGGTATTTCATAAATCTCTCAATTAACATGAAAACCAAAATAATCGTGTAAGTGAAATCGTGTAAAAAAAGTATCGTGTAAATCGAGGGATAAGTGTATGTTTATTTAAAACAAAAAACAATATATAAAAAACAGCGTATAAAATTATGAATATTCAATATTGCATTAAGATGGCCTCGAAATAATTTTAGATTATGTAAAATAATATTTTTGTTAATTCAAATTGAATTGGTTATACCCCTAGTATGCATGTTCTGGCAGATAGACGTGACTGCTGATGATGTGCTTGGTGGCTTAGAAAAATTTGGAATTTTTCTAAAGTTTTTTTTCTAGTTTAACTTGTTTTTGGCTTTTTTAAAGAAATTTATAATCTATAAGAATTTTAAAATACTGAACCGAAGACCAATTAAGAAATTATTCCTGATTAAAATAAATATTAAAATTTGAAAGAGTATTTAAAATAATATTAATATTTCAAGTATTAATTGAAAACAAAACAATACTCATTATTTTTGTATATTTATTTTATTTCGTTTTAGGTAAGTAACAAAAGATGAACTTAAATCTTAAATATTAACAGCCGTAACCTCTAAGGATGTCATTAAATTAAGGTATTTTTACAATATTTTATTTCTTTTTCAAGAACGAATTTTACAAATTTATTGGTATTTGGCTTATCATGTCTATATACATTTCGTTGCTGCAAAGAAACATATCAGTAGAAAGTGATCAAAGTCTATGTGTGTGTTGCAAAGCAGCAAGGAAATGCATCTAGATGTGCTACATACACTACCTGCAAATAAATTTTTGAAATGTATTTTCCACAAACTTTTTTTTCGCTATTAAAGGCATTTTTTCAGTTGAAAGTTTTATTAAAATTTTTTTACAAATAACTCACAAAGATTTCAAGATTTTTCAAAAACCTTTCAGCTTATCTAGTAACATAAACACTTACAGTTCTTTCAATAATTTATTTCGAAAATAATAGTTTTGAGTTTCGATATTTTATATTCTAAAAATTTTAATTTTAATTTCAAATAAAACAACAACAAAAAAATAAAATAATCAGAATTTCAGAAAATGTCGTGTTATTTCATTGACCATTACCCGCCGCTGTACTCACTTGAGTACAGCCAAAAAAAGGTGACAATTTTGCATATTTGAAAGTTGTTGTAATTAATTGGCGTTTCTAGCTAAATCTGAACCATAGTCTATTTAAATAATGAACAAAAACCTGTCTATATATATTTAGACTGTTAAAAAATTAACTCTTGGTCTGGTGCAAAATTTATGTGACGCTCAATGGAGTACACCCTCCTTACTCCGCCCA
Organism: Tachina grossa; assembly: GCA_949987645.1. Lineage (NCBI taxonomy): Eukaryota > Metazoa > Arthropoda > Insecta > Diptera > Tachinidae > Tachina > Tachina grossa. Next base: position 64,440,849 of record OX465276.1, on the reverse strand, counting down.
CTTATTATTTCTTTTAATTTTTCCAAAACTTTATGTTAACTTTGAGCACAATGAAATTAAAAATAAACTTTTTTGTTAATTATCGTCATTGTTTTCATTTTGGCGGTTAATGGGTTAACAGTACGAATAGACGAGCAATTTTTATTTCTGAGCATAAGAAATAACGTCGGCAGAATGACGTCACAAAAAAGTTTGTGTTCAAACTTATTTTAAGGGGTGGCTAGACGTATAATGTTAAAACTCAAAATTTAGGTTGTCGTATGCATACAAAATGCGCGTTTTACGTTTTGATTTTTTAGTACTTCTGCCACAGAGCATATATTTTGTACTTCTGATTGATTTTTTTTGTAATAAACTTATTATTTCTAGTTTCCCGCCATTATTTTCTACGAAAAAGGTAAATTTGACAGCTTGTGTCCTAACATAATTGCTCAGAATTGTGTTTGAGCAATTGTTTCCAAACATATGTTCGAACACTGACATTTACGGTTTACACAGTAATTTTTTGTGTTAGCAACAGATTTTGACAATTCCCAACACAAAAATTTCCAAACTTATGTCTCGTGTAATCTCACTGTAATGATATAAGCTTATTATGTTCACCTTCAAGTGTTTGCTGAGTTGCCAGCATAATGAATCGACTTAGCGTACTCCAACAAAAAATTTCCAAAAAAGCGTCAATCGTACGATTTTGGAGAAAAATACATAACAAAGTCAAATAAGTTTAAAAAAAGAAGTTTATTGTTTGGTAAATTAAATATATTTTTTCAATTATATATTTAAATTTTAGTCGTTAAGCAAATCTGCCGCTCTGGGTTGGAGAACAGCTCTCGCGTCATCGTAATTATCTTTTAAGTGCTTGTGTGTGTTTTGTTTGGCCTTCGAGAGTTCTTTCTCTCGCTCGCACTGGTTGACTGATCCGCCACGGATAACCGCATAATCTTCGGGTTTTTTTAAATTTCTCTAACAAACATGTTGCTACTTCCTATGTTAAGGCATAGGTCGTGTACAGTCAGTCACAAAACTTGTTTAAAATGCTGTTAATAACATCTATGAATATTTGTACAACACCATATTATATAAATTTACTTTGTATAATATGTATCCTCACAAAAACATAAATGTGAAAAAAGGCCAAGTTCCTATCCAAAATTTCGGCCATTAAAAGTAGTGAGATATAAATTTTAACCAAGTTCTTGTTTTGCACAATACCTAACAAAGAAATATGCTATACGTTATATAAATTTCTAATCGTAAGGGTGTCATATAATTTCCAGATAGTCTGCTTACTTGACAACATTTTTTGCAATAGAAAGAAATAAACAAATACACATTATTCTCTCAATTTTAGAAAGATAAAAATATTGCCAGGTAAACAAACTAAAGGGTGTTTTTTATTGAGGTATAGAACTTTAAGTTGGCATCACTTTTTTAACTGGCGGCCATTTTGTCAGCTGTCAAGTGATTAATATTTAGTTTGGTTTGCCATTTCATCATGAACAGGTTGACAAAAGAACAACGCTTGCAAATCGTGTAAATTTATTTCGAAAATAATGGTTCAGTTCGCGAAGTTTACCGCAAGCTCCGTCCATTTTATGGTCGACATAATCGTCCATCAGAGCAATTAATTCGGTTAACCATGGATCGTTTTCGCACTACGTTTACTCTATGTGATGATACGCATCCGCAGAGACGTCGAACAGTGCGCACCGAAGAAACAATTGCCGCTGTAGAGCAAAGTGTTGAAGAGGACCCGAATGAATCGATTCGCCACCGTGCACAGCAATTGGAGCCGACTAACGGACTATTTTGTTCCCGAATTGGATGGCATGAATGTGGATGAGCTGTGGTTCCAACAAGACGGCGCTACATGCCACACAGCGCACGTCACAATCGATTTATTGAAGGAAACATTCGATGAGCGCATAATTTCGCGGAATGGACCTGTCAATTGGCCACCAAGATCGTGTGATTTGACACCATTGGATTATTTTCTTTGGGGATATGTGAAGTCGCTCGTCTACGCCAACAAACCAGAAACGTTAGGGGACTTGGAAGCCAACATTCGTGGCGTTATTGCCAACATACGGCCCCATATGCTCGAAAAAGTGGTTGAAAATTGGTCCTGTAGAATTGGCTTTATTCGAGCCAGCCGCGGCGGCCACATGCCCAAAATCATATTTAAACATTAATGCCATAAAATTATCCTTCCAATAAAGCCAAATTGATGGACATTAAAACGATTTTCTTGTGTTTTATTTCAATTCGAAGTTCTATACCTCTTAAAAAAACACCCTATATCTGGAAATAATATGACACCCTTACGATTACAAACTTATATAACGTATAGCATATTTCTGTGTTAGGTATTGTGCAAAACAAGAACTTGGTCAAAATTTATATCCCACTACTTTTAATGGCCGAAATTTTGGATAGGAACTTGGCCTTTTTTCACATTTATGTTTTTGTGAGGATCAGACTACTTTTTGAAAAATTTTCTATAATAAGACTTTTTAAACTTAAAATTTCTAGTGTCTATATTAGTGTCTTATTTCTATTAATGATCGTTGTGCCAGTTGAAAATGGCATAGTTGCATAAAATAATGGGTTAGAGCGTGATGGGGGTTGGATTGTTGACCTTAAAAATGCACTATTGTGTCATTACAACGGGCCGCTAGTGTATACGCAATTTGGTAAGAGTCCTCTGGAAAGAAACATGTTAAATACAGCGTATATTTTAGTGGACGTGATCGCGTCTTTTTTTTCAACAAATTTACATATTAAAGTCTGATTAGCCAAAGAACATATATCAAAAGGATATGCCCAATGTACATGCAAAGTTTCAATAGGGTAGCTGGTGCTTTAATTTTTGGATTTTCTGATTGAGTAAATCAATTACTATTTGTCTACAATATGTCATCTCTCTATACACAGAAAAAATTTAAAATGAACTTTAATTAATATTTTAGTTAGAAATTTGTACTATTAATTAAATCCTGCACTGATTTTCGTCCTGCAAACAAATTGATAAATATCAATGAATGAATTTGTAAGAATGAGGTTTTCTTGCTGTTGAGATTTTAAACAAATGATTAATAAAGTAATTGAATCGTATAAAATTTTAAAAAGTAAAAGTATTTTAAAAAGTAAAGCCATTTTTTTTATTTATTTACCTTAATTTATTTATTTAACTTAATTTAATTATTATTTTATTTATTTGTGTAATTCCGTAACTTACGCTGCAGGCTTTAAACATGGTACCTCCATTCAGGCTAACACACATCCACTAGGCTATCGTGGCAAATTATTTTTTATTCAATTTTTGCACATATGTAGGTATGTGTTCTTATTTTATTTTTTAACTTACACTTCTAAAATAACAGGATGAAACACTGCCATGAAAACATGAGCAAGCACAAACACAAACTAAAATATTTTTTTTCTTTAAACAAAGTTATTTCAGTCAATCAAAAAATTGATTGAATTTTAAATAATGCGTACAAAAGTTTAATATTCGTCTGTATGTTTGCATATTTGGAAACATCTATACAAACATTAAACTTTTTTGTTTTCAATCAACAAAATTTAATTGAGACAGCTATAAAATTGTTTGAATCAGCATTACTTGATTTAATTGGAAGCATTTTGGTTAAAATTTTTTCTGTGTAGTATAATATTACGTAAAATTCTTATGGGCCTGGCCTCGCTGACTTTTATTTCTTCTAGTGCTAATGGTTCATGCAAAGTGTGTTATTAAAAAGTTAATAAGTAATACCTGAGTATTAAATTAAAAACTGCTAAGCCAAAGTACCTGAAAGAAAAAGCTAAGAGATTTATGGGTGAAGTCACTGCTACTTTTCAAAATAGGAAATTTTTATTTTGGATAAGTGCAATGTGTATGAAAGGCTTCATTCAATAAAATGTATCTTAATTTTGAATTTAAAGTGCTTCTTACCGCCCTCTGGTTTAAACTTCAGGTTTTTTAGATTTATCTTAGTGATCTCTGATCTAGATTTATTTGTGTATCTTATTTCAGTTCTCTAGTGCGAATTGGAGTTTTAAAGGCGTGGCCCCGCATACCGGAAAAAACTTTTTGGTTTTAAGATTTTCCCATTGGCTTACGCAGCTACACTTACTTATGTATAAAATTTCAGCTCTCTAGCGAGAATGAAATTTTATGAGTACTATCCCTCCCACTAGTTTCAACTCACAATTTTGTTTTGAGCAGCGCTTACAATCCATGCAAATTTTCTAGTAAAATATGCTAGACTGAAGTAGATTAAGCACAAGGCTAACATTTTATAGGAGTGATCACGCCCACTTTTTAAGGCGATAGTTTAAAGTATTGTATACGAGCAACGCGTATGCAAGCTATCACTAAATTAGTTTGAGTTAAAAGCTGTATATTAAGGCTTTAGTACCAAACAATTATTAGGTTTTCAGATTTTTCTAGTTGATTTCTCATCTAGACCTACATGAGTATCAAATTTCAGCTCTTTATCTCAACTTTTAATTTGTAGTGTTTATGGGGGCAGCCCTGCCCCTTTAACTAAAATTTCTGTGTTTTAAGATTTTTCTATTTGGTTTCTCACCTAGACCTACTTGTATATCAAATTTCAGCTCCTTAGCGCAACTTTTAGTTTTTAATATTTATGGGTGTAACCCCGCCCACTTTTCCAAACTTAAGTTTTTTTTCAGCCAGTGCTTATTATTCGTGTCAAGTTTCGTTGCAAAAGGATAATAATACCCACATAAATAGTGTATCTAATATGCTGAACCGTAGTACACGAAAATGAGATTTAAATTGTATGGTCCTGTAAACGCCCACTTTTTTAATGAAAAATTCATAGCCCTGCATTATCGCAGTATATATAACAAATTTCAATAAAATACCTTTTATTAGGCGCCTTAGATTTGCTTTTTTAATTTTAACATTTATGGGCGTAGCCCCGCCCTCCTGGCCAAATTTCCTGGGTTTTCAGATTTTTTTATTTTATTTATCACCTAGACCTAGCTCTGTGTCGAATTTCAGCTCAATAGGAGAAACTTTAATTTTTATGGGTGTAGCACCGCCGTTCTGGTTAAAATTTTCGGGTTTGCAGATTTTTTTGGTTCATTGCTCACCTAGATCAACTCGTGTACCAAATTTTAGCTCTCTAGCGATAGCGGAAGTGCTTCATCAATTTGATGAGTGTGTCAGTGGTCAGTGGTCAGTGAGTATGTCTTAATATATGCACTTTTTGCACCTCTATATCTCTGGAACCTTTCATTGTAAAACTTTCAAACTTCGTATGTGAGGTTATATGAATTTATTCTAATTATGATTGAAATTCTATAATTTTACGATTGCGAGGAACAAAGTTATGAGGGGGGTAAAAACAGCTCGAATGGCTTCGTGTAAATATACACACTGCGTGCATTGGCCAGAACTTGGCCAATAATAAAAAATAAATATTTACATTTTCAATGTCTTATATTTTTCTTTGGACACAAAATTTGGAAAACTTTTGAGTAAAGGAAGAATTTCTGAGTCCATATTTAAAATAACTGCTGTAATTAAATTAAAAATTTTGATGATTGTGTTAACGAAACTAATTTTTTTTTCTGCAAGTCCTTGTGGGCATATTTATGTTACTTAAATAATTATTTTAACAAATCGTCTAAATTTGAGGAATATTTGAAACAATCTTCATATCTAACAACACTGGCTACCACATGCTGTTGTGCTCTTGTTGTTGGTTTTTTTGATTGATCATGTTGTGTACATGGAAATGCCGGCAAGTAGCCGACAAGCATCGGAACAAACAATTTAGTCGAACAGTAAAAAAATTCCTGATATTTAATGTTATTTCAAACAATCATTTGTTTGAAATTTTTCTGTGAATATATTTTTCTGTGCTCTTGATGCCGACCTTCTATTTATTTCTTCCTCAGTGAGGCGCCTAAGTCTGAGCTTCTACGAGAGTAAGAGTAGAATAAGGATGCAATCACATTTAGAGATACCAGAGATCATGATATCGGCCTGATTATCAGTATATATCAGTGATCGGCGTATTAAGGACCACACGCTCTTTAATATACTCGTACTCTTCAATTACTTATGTGTATACACGCATTGTACACGCATTGTTCAGAACAAGTTTTTTGTATCGCATACTGTTCAAAATCTGCGTTGCCAGAGATAAAAAATTTGTACCAACAATAAAAATAGCTATGATGAGAGTTTACACAAAAAAAATGTCATCGAATTGCAACCAACAAAACAAATTTTTAATATATAATTTAAAAATTAACAATCATCATTGTTGATATAACAAATTTAAATTTTTGTAGTCAATTAAATTACTCAACAAAATTATTTGTTAAATTATATCATAATGGAATGCGCACATCTAGAAAATATCTAATAAAGTGTTGCTCTTTAGCTGAGAGGTAAGCGAGTTAGTTTATTAGTGTTGATGTTGCCGGTTCAACTCCGCCAGAAGACATTTAGTGTTTTTCGCAGACAAGCAAAAAATCGTTCAGAGGATTGTGATTGTGTATAAAAAGCTTGTTAATATAACAATTATGATACAGAAATTCAACGATTCACATTGTTAATATAACAATAACTTTAACTGAAATAACTTTGAAATCTTACAAAAATAAATGTTGAAAAAAAAATTAATTTCAATAAATTATTTGTTGATATATTTAATTGAAAACATTTTTAAGATTTTTCTTCAACTTACAATTTCGTTAATTGGATTTATAAAAATCGTTGTAGGTTCAAAATCAATTAATTATTTCATTGATATAACAAAAAATTAATTGTATTTACAAATCATTTTTTTCTGTGTACTGAATTATCTACAGAAGATTATTTTGACAAACCAGAATATTTAGTTTGTCAACGTGCGTTGTCATGGATGAAAAACGTGATATGCAAAGGCATTTTCAAGCATATGTTTAAATTTTACGTTGACGTTGCAACGACAAAAGATGCCTTTCTTTATTTCTTCTGACCATAATAAAATCAAGTTCTCCTTTGGATATTTAAAATTTCAAATTAGGGAAATGAAACGAACTTTCACTGGCAACACCGGTTTGCGGTTGTCGACCACTGGAATATATGTATGTAAATCGTTACATGAATTAAGAAAAGCCCGAACTCAATTTCTTTAATTTAATTTGTTAATATGTGTAGATCAATTAACCAAGTGTAATTGGGCAGAGATGAGTTGGGCAAATAGATGTGTATAAATTGATGTACCAATCCAAGGATGAAGGATGAGGCAATCAGTGGATATGCAAGAGAGATATATGCAGATGTGTTAATATGAAATTAAATAACTTCATATAACTTTCTACGTGGTCATCTAGTTGGACAGTTTTAAAGTGAAATGAATTTTTTTTTATTTTTCGACACATTACATGTGCTTCTAGAAAGAACTCTATTTCAAAAAAATAATGAGTTACGGCATTTCTATATTAAGGTAACGATATGCATATTAATCAATGCTATTGAAGTAACATCTCTCAGCCCATCCGCATCTCTCTCGATTGCAAGGATCTTTGCCTCTTAGGCACTACAGTGATCTGAAAGTTGCTTTGCAATACGAAGACATATGCAGTGTCACTGTTACGGACTTTACCGTAGAGCTGCAAAACTATCGATAGTACTATCGATAGTATCGATAGTTTTGTTCTAAATGAAATATCGACAGTTTTTTCCACTATCGATACTATCGGCAAAAAAAAAACAAGTTATGAAAGGAGTAAAAATAATCGAAGTCAGTAAACAGTAGCCGGCAGCTTTGAAGCAAATTATCCGTAGTTAATTTAAGCTTTTGTACAGCGATGTAAAAGATGGTACAATTGTATAATTTTAGCGCTATTTGAATGCCAAAAGTACCGTAGCACCGCAATGACCCATTTAGCACTACTGGAATCTCTTTATATTATATTACATGCCAAAAAAAAGCATTAAAATATATTAACCCCCTTATGCAAAAAATAATGCGTGCTTGAAGTGTACATTAAAAAAAATTTCCATTGAAAAACCGGTTTTAACGTTCACTTACATATTTTTTGCACAAGGGGGTTAATCTTTAGCTCGAAGATATTAGAAAATTAAGTAAACCCGGTACTTAAAGAATTGCTGGAGGAATGTTATTTATTCCAAATTCATCTGCAAATGTGGAAATTTTATTTTCGTACCAAGGAGAGAAGCCGACTATTAGCATCGACTGTGAACAATCGAGTAAAAAAAGGTTATAAACGTAGTATATCGTAAATGTTACTTTTATATTCAGATCCCAGCAACTAATATTCTTTGTGCACCTTCTGGCTTTTTGTTAATTGATTTTTAGTTAATTAAAAAGTACAAGTATTAAAAAAATATAAATAAAGAATTAGGTACAATCGTACTGAAAAAATTAAATTTTTTTTTAGTTAGTACAATTTGTAAATATGACATCGCATCCCTGCTTCTGTATACATAAGTACTTAAATATATACATATGTATGTATTTATATGAATTTATTTATAAATCCAAGTGTTATTCGACAAATAGTAGTCACAAGTATCTTAATAAATTCAACATCGTCGACACAAAGATAAATTTTGGTGGTACTGATATCGCGACGGCCGCCAATCGTCTCAGATTTATTTTGACATTTCCCTACAAAATTTTTTTTAATTGTACCTACATACGTACATATCCAGCCTAATCTTCGATGTAATCGTATGCGATAAAAATTAAATTTTTAGAAGAAGATTAAAATTGTCGCTTACGATAAAACTTTACAGTTAGTGTCTCAAAAGTTATCAACAATTTTCGCGTTTTGATAATTCTAAACCATGGGTAGGCCCATTAAATTATAAGTTCAATAAAAAAGTATATTTTTGATAATGTGCCGCTTACGATAAAATCGAAAAAAAGGCTTGATATATTTTTATATACTAACGAAAATGTTGAGGACTCTGGATTTTTTTTTTTTCGAGTCAAATGTAGTTTATGTGGCAACTTTTATAAAACTATTCGATACTATCGATAGTATCGATAGTTTTACATAAAACTATCGAAACTATCGAGTGGAGCGACTATCGATAGTTTTGCAGCTCTACTTTACCGTAACTCACATCTATCAGGTATGTATTACCAAGGCGAATTGATACCAGTTTTTCTCAATTTATAACTCTGCATATTCGCCTTGTGTATTTTTTGGAGTAAAATTTCCTAATGCCATAGTATTCCCGTACGTTTTGCTTTGACTTCGAGAAGTCTTTTCAAAATTTATGGCTACACTATATATGATACAAAGGACCCTAGAGGTAGAGCTTGCGGTGGATCAGCAATTCTAATAAAGTCAAGACTCAAGCACTATATTCTTGATAACATTTGTGAAGAACACCTACAAGCAACAAATATCTGCATTGAAAGTTTTTGTACAAATTTTGTTATATCATCAATTTACTCCCCTCCCAGATTTTCAATCACTGAGAATCAATATAAGGATTTCTACAAATCTTTTGGACCTTGTTTTGTAGCAGCTGGCGACTACAAAGCAAAACATACGTTCTGGGGTTCGCGTCTTCTTACACCCAGATGTCGGGCATTGTTCAACACTATTTCAAAAATGGGGTTGGATGTCATTTCGAGTGGGGAGCCCACTTCTTAGCCTACAGACATACAAAAAATTCCGGATGTTATAGATTTCGGCGTCATAAAAAAATATCTCTAGGGATTTAGTTCAATTTCAAGCTTCTCTTGATCTCTCGTCCGATCACTCTCCGACGATCATTACAATTTGTAGCCCATTAAGAAGTAACTTACCTGACCCATATGTGAAGATGATCAATCGTGTTAATTGGCTGGGGTTCAAAAAATATCTCAGTAGTCATTGTACGGAAAACATAACGCTTAGAACACCCGATGATATTGAATCTAGCATTGCCAATCTTAACAAAAATATTAAACAGGCTGCAGAACATGCCACTACAGACATTGAACGTTCATGAAATCATGATCGTTCATGAAAAAAGAAGAGCTAGAAGGGAATGGCAATAGCACAGATCACCCCTAAATAAAATCAGATTTAAAGAGTGCACTAAGCGACTCCAAGAGTTGCTTGCATCTGAAAAAACTGCATCTATTAAAAATTATCTGGAAGGTCTTGATGTCACACCAGCGTCTAATTACTCTTTGTGGCGCGCTGCTAGAAAGCTTAAAACACCCATTGAGTATAAGCCACCTCTACGCACATCTACCGGAGGTTGGGCAAGAAACGATACTGAAAAAGGTAAAATATTTGCTGAGCACTTAAAATCCGTTTTTACGCCAAACATATGTACTGGTGTTGCTGATTTGCCGAGTGTAGTCGCTCTACCCCCTCAACACATTAAGTTTAAGACGCGTGATTTACAAAAATTAATTGCCGAACTCAAGCCGAAGAAAGCTCCGGGTATTGATGGAATTAGTAACCAAATGCTGATAAACTTGCCTCGTATTTCAGTGAGAGTCCTGTTATTCATTTTTAATGCCATTTTACGACTGCAGTATTATCCACACAGCTGGAAGCTTGCCAAGGTTAAAATGATTCCAAAGCCGGGCAAAGATCTAACCAAGGCTGAGTCATATAGGCCAATAAGTGTACTACCAACTATGTCAAAGCTTTTCGAAAAACTGCTCAAAACAAAATTGTCCCCAATTCTAATTAGTAGTGGGTGCATACCAGACCATCAATTTGGTTTTAGAAGTCAGCATAGCACCATTAAACAAACTCACAGATTGGTTCAATTTATAACAAGAACTTTTGAAGAAAAAAAGTATTGTTCTGCGCTGTTTATTGACGTTTCCCAGGCATTTGATAAAGTGTGGCATGAAGGCCTAATTTTAAAATTGAAGACTTACTTACCAATAAACATTTTAAATCTTTTGGAAAGTTACATTATCTGCCGTAAGTTCACTGTTGTGGAAGGATACTTTACGAGTAGGCCTGAAGCTATTTCATCGGGTGTGCCACAGGGGGTATACTGGGACCAGTTTTATATTTGATTTATTCTTGTGATATGCCTGTGAGCAATAGTATCCATACTTCCACATTTGCCGACGATACAGCCTGCCTTAGTATGCACGAAAACCCTGATGAGTCATCCCGCGAACTCTAGGAACACATTAGCCAGATGGAGCTTTGGTTAAACTTGTGGAGAATAAAGGTAAATGAACAAAAGTGTGTTCAAGTAACATTTACCTTACCAAGAGATACTTGTTCCCCCATTCGGATTAACAATCAAGTTGTTTCTCAACATTCACATGTGAAATATCTTGGTATACACCTTGACCGACGACTTACATGGAAACACCACATTGATTCTAAGCTATCACAAATGAAACTTAAATTAACTCAGGAACATTGGCTGATTGGTAGAAATTCAACGCTTAGCCTTGACTATAAACTTTTAATATACAAGTCACTTTTAAAGCCAATATGGTGCTACGGAATTCAGCTATGGGGCACTGCTTCAGCTTCAAATGTAGAGAAAATTCAACGAAGGCAAAACAAAATTTTACGCTTGATAACATCGGCTCCATGGTACATCAAACATTAAAATATGCATCGTGATTTGAATATGCCACTAGTGACTGAATAAATTGCAAAATACGCAGGCAAATACCTAACAAAACTCGAGTCACATCCTAATCCGCTTGCTCGTAATATTTTGAACTTTTTTGGACACATCCGCTTAAAAAAGAGAGATACACGGGCTCTTATGTTCAACACTACAGATGATGAAGCTGCTTGAAAACACTTTATTTCTTTTTGTTGCTTATCACTACTTATGTATTATTAATAACTATCACTAAGCTTATGTCCAACATTAGTTGGGCCTAATAATTATACTTTAGATTTAAGATTTGAATACTTATTGTTAGTTCATATTTGAAGATACACCCCCTTATGCAAAAACGTTTGTTAAAGTTAAAGCATGTGTTAAAACCGGTTTTGTCATACAAAATTCGTTTGTTAAAGCAATTTTAAGTTAAACAATCGTTTTTGCATAAGGGGGACAATAAATAAAATACATGCATTAAAAAAAACAAAAAGTTTTGCTTTGATTTGAAAGCAGGGATATTATCAGTGTAATAGCCGATTGTGCCGGCGCTTATTAACGTCGCTGGCGCTAAATGGTTGAAGGCAGATGAATGCCATTGTTTAAAGTAGATGAATGCTTTAATTTTAATGAAGTAAACTATTTCTTTATTTAATTAGAGCTCAGCGTGGAGCTGCCAAGAAAGTTGTTTATTCATTTTTTCTTGAGCACAAAAATGTATTGGCTTACATATTACTAATGAGAATAATGCTTAACCTATCTTAACATAAGAGAAAAAAGAAAAGATATATGCTTACCAAGCAAAATGTTCCTTTTAGTTTCTAACAGTAGAGGTGCGGCGTCTGTCTTATAAGTAACTTGTTGAACCTAGATTGCCCTTGTTTATATTTATATATATGTATATATATATATATATATATATATATATATATATATATATATATATATATACACTTATTATTATTAAATATAATTTATTCAAATGCTTTATGCTGCGGCCTTTGATCAGACTTAAGAGTGTCAAATGGCCGTTGTACAAAATATATATTTACGTTGCAGTCTGTCAATGCATTTATCTAACACTTAATGCAGCGGTATTTGCCCGAATGCATGAGTGTCAAATGTCCAGTGCATAAAAATGCAATCACAGCTATTTTTCAGTGCAATTGGATGCTATGTAGGTTGCGGTCAAGTTGACTTTAAATGTTTACTATACAATGTTTGGTCGTAGTGAAAGTAAGAACACGCCACATCAGCTAAGCATCAGCTGGTGAGTTGAGATCACTTAATGTGAGTTCAGCTTGTATATTACTTTCTATGAGAACTTTTGAAGTTTTGCTTGAAATACCCAGTTTATTTTGCCTTTAAAAACCTTTGCAAATGCAATTAATATTGCCATTATCATCTAAAAATATGTATATACATATTTTAAAAAGTTTTGCATACTTTGCTTTCTTTTTAGCTCTAAAATTTGCAAGACAATATAGAATGTAAATTATTTCCTTTACAGTGTGTGCTCGTATAATTAAACACAACATTACTTACAATTTCAAACGAAGGCAAATATTCATTATGCATTATTTACCCAACATTTACATTATCCTTAAATATACAGTTAAACATAAGTATGATTTTTTTTCCTTCATGTCCTTTATACATATTGTTAATATTAACAAAAATATATACATATAGAAAAAATGCTGAATTGTAATGAAATCCCATATGTCATTGAAAGTAAGAAAACATACAACAAAAATTTCTTTTGCCATTAGTTGCAAAAGAAAAAGAAATTCTTTATTTATGATTACATACAAAGTACATACATGTGTACATATGTATTTATACACATAATTCAGTGCATATGGGCGTATGTGTATGACTTTTTATTTTTATTTTTGTCGAGTGTATGTAAAATTGTTATATTCGCACATACAAGTCTTCATCAAATTGAATTGCATCATTAAAATGACAACTTTTATCGTCGGCAGTCATCCTCACTCATCTCGCTATCAAATCATCATCATTTTCCTCTTTATTTATTTATTTTTATTTTGCTTTCTTGTTGTTGTGATCTCTCTTAGTACATTTAAGCTTTAAGTCAGTGGCAATAATGTCTATGTACATATCACTTTTTGTGCTACTAAATACATCTGATAATATACGTATGTGCATATCGTCATATAAACTCAAAAAAGGCGTAACTTGCAAAAAACTTGAAAGTCATCTACTTGATTGATTATGACGTAAGTAAAGAAAATTCATCTATCCACACCCTGTTTATACTTGTATGGCAATAAATGTCGAGTTTGCTAAATAAAGTCATAAGACGGGTACTGAGGTCTAACTAACCGCATTAAACCTATGATGCATATCGATTAACAAAACCAAGTATAGATACCTAAAAAATTTAAGAATTTTATGTATAAGCAAAAAATGGCATGAAGTTAGCATAAGTGACGACATTGAGCTAGGTACTAACGAGCTCCTACATATAATTTGACATTACAAATCGGCGCATTATGTAGTTTTAACCCACTATCAAATCCTAGCGGGATTTTTAATGTAAAATTATATGGCAAAACTTGTTAACATCATATGCAATTTTGTCACTTATGCTAACTTATTGTTATTTTTTTTATACATAGGGGCGTTACTGTTTTATTCATACAACATTCTTTATAAAATTTATTAAGGCTTTATAAACACTTTTTATGAAAAATTTTTTATTAGAATTTGTTTCAAAAGCTATTTATAAAGCCTTAATAAGTTTTATAAATAAGGCTGATAAAATATAAATTCATTTTATAAAGCGTTCAAAATTTTGTTTGAAATTAAAAATATTTTTTAGGAATAATGCCCTTAAACTGTGTTTTATTTTGGCTATGAATATGCGTGTATAATTTTTATATCTCCTCCAGTACGCTTATTTTGGATTCATATGACGATATGTAGAAGTGTATTTGCTAACCACATATGTATATATATATATATATATTCATGCCTGTATGTATTAGACCCCTGTAAAGGACCATTTAAAAGAAATTTTAAGCATGAAGGATTTTTCAAATGATTTTCTAGAGCGAAATCTTTTAATACAATTGCTAAACAACACTGTTTGCAAGAAATTTGTTTCAGTTATTGCAGGTAAAGAAGAAAATACTTCGTGACGGAAAAATTTGTGATGCTTGCTTCTGCATACGCGTGGGTGTGTATACAAACATTATGCATGTACATACATACACACATACGTTGCGTGTATGATCTTTTATTTTTCTGAGCACATACAAACGTACACATGCATTGACATTAGTTGTGTGTGATTGCTTTAAAAAACCACCCTTAAACACATAACAGCTTACCATCTACATCACACACACACACACACACACACACACACACACACACTCAAAATAACAAGCATACATGCATCAACACTACTTTTACTTTGAGTATTTGTTACGAACAAAAAGTCGTCTATCCCCTGCAGAAAGTGCGAATAGTGAAAATGTACTGAGTCGCTTTGACTTTGTCACCAGTACTACTATACAATTATTCCCCATACAATACTTTATGCTGTAGACATTTAGCATGTGCTTGTCATTGAACATCTACTAGTAATACTAAACAATTGACTAGGTAGTGAATTCATAGTTCTTATGGGAACATGGAGACATACCAACCAGACATTTACTGGTACATTTTTCTATACCTTACGTACATACAAATTTATGTATATTGACAAGTTGTTGCAAAATCCACCAGAAATACACCACATCTGTTTACTCTATTTCTTTTATACTGACGAATAGAAGAGAAATTGTAGACAATATAACTACTACTATAATTTTAGTGTTGACATAGAGACACTTGGCCCCAGCCTGACTTCAGGGTCGCTTATAAACACTCATATACACGAACATCAGTACATCGTGCTTCGCTTCCCTGCAGAAAATGCGAATATGACCTTGCCAGTAATACTACTGACCAGGTGTACCCCGGCCAATGTAATCATCTATTGACATTTAATATTAGCTTTTCCATTGAAAATCCACCACTAGACTGTAGCACTACTGACTAAGCATTTCCTTTGGGACCACATATAAACATTGGCACCGAAGAGTCACTAGTAATGTTAGGGGTTCTAGTCTACAATATTGATATTTTCGTGCTGGATGTCAATAGCAAATTTGTATTGATTTACTACTGATATTGTCAACAGTACTATTGACTAGTTATACCCCAGCCAATGTAATCGCCTATTGGCACATAACATAGGGTTGTCATTCAAAGTCTACCAGTAGACTTTAGCACTATTGAGCAGGTAGTTCTTTTACCACCATATGGACATATTTTAACTAAGGATTCAATAGTGGATTTTAGTTACCCTCGTCTGCATATATTTTTTTTATATTATTGCACAGCATAATAAAAAAGAAAACCGCGTTCACTGTCAATATCACCAGAAATACACTAGAACTGTTTTCTCTAACGTATCTCTACTCGCGCATAAAAGGAAATTTGTCGACATTTTAACTAGTGCAATTGTCGCTGGAGAAAGAGTCCTGGCATAGAGACATATGGTTCTAGGCTGACTAGAGGGTTATTATGCGACAGCATTTATTATTGGATTTGTATATTAAATGCCACGATAATACATTTAAAAAACAAGATATATTTACATTGCAAGACTATTTACGCAGGCCTCTAGTATGTATGTATGTATTTAAGTGTGTGTAAATAGAATAGTCAGTGTCAGTTAGTGATGAGCGATAACGTGATTTTTTATTAATGTTGCTCCTTGTGAGCGTGATTTCTAAATCGCTGTTCTTTTAAACTGTGACTGTGATCACAGTTTAGCAATATTTTGTTTGTAGCAGTTCTGTTATTTCGAGAAAATCTAATAAGAAGAGCAGCAGTGAAATCAGACACTGGTATGTGATCACGGTTTAACACATTTCAGCTCTTCTGCCTTAAAATTATTTATTAGTATTGGTGTCTTGATAAATACTAATAAGAAGAGTGACAAGAATAAATCCTTACATTGAGAATTGTCGTATAACAGGCAGAGAGACAATAAAATTGCAAATATAAAAATGTGAGCTGTAAATAGCTGCCAGAAAAGACGATGACGATTTTTTCTTGACAAAAGCTGAATGTAAAAAAAAATTAATGTTGTAACTTTCTTTACTGTAAAGTAAGCATACAAGAACATTCACAATTTGTATGAAAGAACTATATTTCCAAAACCTGTTACTTGATAAATTCAGTCACAGTTGTGATTTGTGATTTTTCAATCGCTGTGAAAAAGTAACAGGTTTCTAAATATCGCTCAACTCTAGTGTCAGTGACTGTTTTTTAGTTGGCATGGTATGAGACTCCTACGAGCTCACTCTATTGCACATCGCACACAACATATCAATCGATGTCAGCAGAATTCATGAAAAGTCTACTTTAAAAATGTCTATTTAAATGATTTTTTTCTCTTTTGTTTGTAGGTGGTTTTGCCACTGGAGCATTTCTAATGACATTTATATCCTACAGAAATATTTATGTATACATGTCAGTATAGTATGCGATAGATAGCATGTGTTCTTTTTGTACTATCAATTCTTGAAAAAAAGATTAAGTTGCCATACTCCTTCTCGTGACAGAAAGCTTTTTTTTTAATAAATGCTTGATTTATATTTTTTTCTTTTCGATACCAATTTCTAGCAAATAAATGTGGGAACAGTTATTGCCAGAAAATATATTATTGTGGGCAAAGCTGCATTATTCAATTTTGATCTCAGTATTTTAAAGATCAAGATATTATATTGTTCCTCTGCATACATACATATATATATTGTGTGTGTTTTAGTTCGAGGGCATCAAAAACGTCGTTCTTAACTTAATTCCATTTACAAGTCAATAAATAAATGCGTGTTATAAAATGAGACAATTTGTAAAATTCAATTTGATTTTGTATACAAAGCTTTTATATTTATTTTAACTTTCAGAAAATTTCTTGACAAATTATGTAATACCCCAGCAAAAATGTTTGCTTGCTGGAAGCATTTTTGTAAGGGAGACCATGAAATGGAATCACTTGCAATTGCGCTTTTATAATGCATGATTTTTGTTCGCGATGAGCCACTTAGAAGCTAAAGGGTTGCATTTGTATACTCGTTTGTATAGCCAAAACAAACATACCATGGTATGTACCATATAATTGTAGTGTGAGCGACAGAACTAGCATAAGAGTTATTGTGTGTGCGTGCTTTTCCAAATTAAAATACAATTGAAAACAAATAACAATTGCTTATTGTATTGCTGCTGAGCAACTGTTTGATCTGTTTTTGCTCAAAAAATACATATTGTAATACAAATATATGAAAAAACCACTATTGAAACAAATACATGATGTGCGGACGTTCGTTATGTTATTTTGTGGCGCAGCCAAAGCATAGAGAGAGAAAGAGACAATTTTGCTCTGAGAGTACTAACAAATGCATGTGTTTCATGTACATGTATCATTTACTTACATATGTATATGCAATTTTGCTTTCATTCATTCATTCATCAGCCAATTACATTTTTTCTCAACACATCAGTAAAAGCAGTTTTATGTATCTTATTTGCCTTAGAAAAACAAAAAAAAAATAAATGTGTTGTTTTCATTTGCTCATTGCCCAACCATACAATAATTGCTTAAAAAATCAACATTTACAACTAGTAACAGAAAACGATAAATAACATATTTGTTCATACCAGAACCAAAAAACACGCAAAACTAGTGCAAACAGATGTATCTGTGCAATGCTATATTAGAAGCAATAGCAATAAATCATCCACCAAACGTATGCCTGTACTATACACATACATATACAATTGTGTACTGTTCGTGTACGATCGTAGAACATATTTTAATGGTCTCGCTTACGTTAGTGCTTCTAGACAGCGTGACCGTTTGACCGACTAAAGTGGCAATTTGCCACTTTTTCGACTGCGTTTCCCCTTTTTCAACTGCCTTGCCACTTTTTGACCCCCTTTATTTAGGGTGAGTTATATGAAAATACATTAAAAATAAAAAGTTTAGTGCAGTTTTCTCGCTTTTTTTTAATTTTGCCCCCTTTTTTTGATAAATCCCCTATTTAGTGCCACTTTTTGAAAAATGTCAAGCCATAGCACAATTGTGCGGATGAAAATCACACACGTTCTTATGCTCTTTAATTTAGTCGTCACTGAGCAAGCGACGAATTAAGTTGGGCACTCATGTGTTAATTTTTTCTTGGAACGAAACTAAAGTTCAAATTTAATAAATTTCTACAGACAAAAAACTGATAATATAATTATGGAAGCTGGGAAATATTTCGTGATTAAAAATGCTTTTGGCAATATGCAATGCATTTTATATTATGAAACATTAAAAACCAATACGGAAAATAGATTAAAATGGCATTTTAATAGTATCCACAGATCTGTGAATAAATTTAATTTTGAATTTATACACAAACAGCCTCATTTATAAAACTTAAAAAGTTTTTATAAAGATTTTTTAAAACAAATTTTCATACAAAATTTTTCTTAAAAAGCCTTTTTATTTTTTATAAATAAGGCTGTAAATTGTTGAATGGTTATTAAATTTTTACTTTTTATTTAAGTTTTTATTAACCCTAGACACATAACCTTCGTCGAAACGACGAACACCGGACGAAAAAATAGCTATTTCTTTTTAACACGTGCACCGATCGCCGCTAAATTTCTTGCCAACTTAGTTTTCCCTGAGCTTTTGCAGGAGACAACCAAACTCGGCGCGTAAGCACGTAATTATTGAGATATGATAAACTTGTTCGTCGCTTCGACGAGTGTTGGCGAGCATAAAGTTGATTTCTGCACACAATGCGCTTCAAAAAATTAATTTTTTATATTTTTTTAAATGACAATAGTGTTATAGTTAAGTTTTGCCAAAGACAAAAAGGCTTTTTTGTTTTGTTTGTTTATATAAATTTTATAACAATGTGATCTCAAAAAAAAAGTGCTTTTTGGAAAAATGGATTATAATAAATATCCTTGTAACAGAATAGAAATATATAGTTGTATTTACTAACAAAGTACTTGCTAAAGGTATGTATGTGTTGCAAGTACAAAAATATATATGTTTAGAACCGATATTATACGCCCCAAAACGTGCTCGTCGAAACGACGAATGGTTAGGTTTAGAGGGATACGTTCGAGGGTTACGTGTGCAGGGTTAAATTGCTTATTTACAAACAAAAAATGTTAAACAACTAATAACAACATCATGTATTTTATATAACAAAAGTTTTCATCAAGTGCAAGTTTATTTTACTCTAATTTTTCTCACCGATACAAACATATTTTATTTTGCGGGACACTGTTCTAGAGCAGTAACCCGCAAGCCATAGCACAATTGTGCGGATGAAAATCACATACATGCTTATGCTCTTTCATTTAGTCGTCACTGAGCAAGCGACGAATGAAGTTGTGCACGCATGTACGAATTTTTTCCTGGTTTTTTGTTTAGTTTTTTTCAGCACACGGAACGAAATTAAAAAGTTAAAATTTAATAAATTTGTACAGCAAAAAATTAAACAATTATGAAAGTTAAGAAAAATTTCGTGATAAAAAATACTTTTCACATAATGCAATGCATTTTATGTTATGAAACATTAAAAAATAATAGGGAAGATAGTTTAAGAAGGCATGTGAATAAATTTAATTTTGAATTTATACACTAAATTGTTGAACGGTTATTAAATTTTTACTTTTTATTTAAGTTTTTATTAAATTGCTTATTTACAACAAAAAAATCAATCTACTAATAACCACATCATGCATTTTATATTAGTCCCAATTTACACTATGCAAGTCTTATTGCAAGCTGATAAGTTTGTTAGGAGAGAGAGACGGGGGAAAAGAAACGTTTCTGTTCCCCTCGTCTCTCTCCCCCTAAAACTAATCAGCTTAGCAATAAGACTTGCATAGTGTGATTTGGGACTTACAAAACTTTTCTTCAAGTGCAAGTTTATTTTACTCTCATTTTTCTCACCAATACAAACGTATTTTGTGTTGCAGGACACTGTTCTAGAGATGCAACGTATTGCTTCTAACAGCTTTTAGTGCTTCTAAGTGTCAATAATTTTTTGCTGGGACCTAGGGTGGGTGTAAGTAATTCGTCACAGCTTAGCATTTCAACACGTGCTTGGCGCTGTATATTTAAACTACATCCTTAAGAATGTTATGCACAGATATAAAATTGTATTTTATGTTTCGTATTCATGTTTCTATTATACGCTATTAATGTTGCAAAAGGTTTCTATAGATTCTGATGATTTTTGCTGGAAGTCACATTCATACCAAAGAAAAAAAAAAAAAAGAAAATTGAACATGTAAAAATCAAAAGAATAAATGACTGCGAGCTTTACAATAAATATATAAAACAGTTCTTGCGAGACAAAAGAAGCAAAAAGACAAAAAGCACTGGTAACTTATAAGAAGCAGAAGAATCAGTACAAGAACAAGAAGAAGAAATACTCAAAACCATTACATTGCGTACAACCATAAAATATTTATTCAAATACACGCGATATATATTTCAATTGTAATGTTGATGTACAAATGTCAAACTTACTGGAAATGCTCCTTTTTTTTGTCTCAGTTTATCGTTGATGATACCCCAAAATTTTTTATTGCTCTCTGTTGGTTCTAATGGCTTTTGAACACACAATCACAATTCACTAGTGAAAAGATTTAACATTTGCTGCTCCATCAACATAAAGAAGAAAAAAAAAAGAAAAAAAATCATTTGACAAAAGAAAGCAAAGAGAAATTGTGGGACTTCAGCAAAAGCTTGTATGTACGAGTACATTCATTTCAAACTCATTATGGGTGCTCACTATGCATTGCACGAATCTGTAATTTAAAACAAAAGTATTTTTTTTTCATACTTAATCTTATGCAAAAACATTATGAAAGATTTGGGTCGTTAGTAACATTTACGATCTAATGATATGCTATATTTGTCATAAAGTCTTCATTTGTCACGATTGTTAAATATGAACACATGGCGTTTGCAAATATCCGGAGACGAGTTTTGATTATATCTCATTAATGCAAATTTTTATTTGTGTAGTGCTTAAAGTTATTGCAGTATTTATTAACTTATTGCTAATAAGGGATTTTCACCCAGACTTTTACCCTCACCTTTTCTCTAAGTGTTGATTAGCTTCTGGATGCCTTTTTGACCAGTTTGTCAATGAATTTTAAAAAAATTGCGCCACAAAATCATTGTGTGAATCTCGCATAAGTATTGCGATTAAGAGAACACAAATAAAGAGGTGTTGACTGCTAAAGTTGTTAATGCTTTGATAAGAAAGCAAGTTATGTTCATCGAGAGGTCGAGTTAGATTCCTAGCCATCGTACCCGTATCACAGACTTCTCTCATAAACTCCAAAAAGGCTTGATTGATTTAAATACTTTATATTTCTTCTTTTTTGGCTTTTTTAATATACTGCCGTAAAAAAATTATAAGATGCATCTTGAGAGGCACGACGGTGGATCAATAAGTCCGTGAGTTTTCAAACTTCCCTAGTAGTTATATGAAATGCAACACTGCTCTCATCAAGCAACACCTGTTAATAGACTACTATAAAATTTTGAGCAAGTGTCGTCATTTACTTTGCGTTTAACAGCTGTTCAAAACATACAATCTCGTGTATTTTTCTAAAAATGGAAAAAAGTAAATTTCGATTGCTCAGTAAACATTATATTTTGCAAAAACAAATCCGTCAATCAAACCAAGGATAAGCTCGATAGATTCTATGGGGACTCTGCACCATCGATTTCAATGGTAAAAAAAGTGGTTTACTGACTTTCGTTGTGGTCGCTCAAGAACAAATGACGCTGAACATTCTGGACGGCCAATTGAGGTCAATACACTCAAAAATGTCGTAGAAGTCGATATGGTATTGGCCGATCGAAGAGTAAAAGTGTGTGAGATTTTTGATGCTATAGGTATTTCAAATGTTAGTGTGGTTTTGATTTTAAATGAACAGCTGGGTTTAAGAAAGTTGTCTGCAAGATGGCTGCCGCGTTTGCTCTCAATTGACCATAAACGTAATCGTGTGACAACTTGAAAGGATTGTCTGGAGTTTTATAACCGCAATCCGAATGAGTTTTTCTAGTACTGTACTCCGGAGAGCAAGCAGGTCCGGGTGGAACTGCTCCGAAAAAGGCCAAGATGAGTTTGTCGGCCAATAAGGTAATGTCAACCGTTTTTTTTTTTTTTTTTTTTGGAATACACGCGGCATAATCCACATCGATTACCTTAAAAAGCGAAAAACAATAAATTGCGAATGTTATGCCAAACTTATTAGACCGATTTAATGAGGATTTAGAAATAAAACGACTACATATTGCCAAGAAAAAAATTATTTTTCATCAAGATAATGCGCGAGTGCACACGTGTGCAGTCTCAATGGCAAAACTCTATGAATTGGGCTACGAATTGGTACCCCATCTGCCATATACTCCAGATCTAGCCCCCAGTAACTACTTCCTATTTCCAAACCTAAAGAAATGGCTTGGTGGAAAGAGATTTAGCTCCAGCGATTAATTTATTGACCAAACAAATGCCTATTTGAAGGACCTCGAAAAATCCCATTTTTTTGGAAGGGATGCAAAAAATGGAGAAACATTGAACTAATCGTATTGAGTTAAAAGGAGATTATATTGAAAAATAAATTTTTGTTTTGCAAAAAAACTGTGTTTCATTGAAAAAGTCACGCACTTATTGATCCGCCATCCCTCCAAACACTGAATATATTTATTATGATTTAAGCAGAAACCTATTAAAACAGTATTGTTAAGGATGCGTCTTAAAAATAAGAAATATCCCTTTTAACTTTAGTACCTACCCTGTTTGCTTTCTAGTCCATTTTTCTGTCTGCCAGTCCATCTAAATACTCTTCTTCTGCAAGTGCGAATGCAAGAGTTACATTGTTTGCTTGCTACGATTTATAGGCTACATAGCTAACCCGATCTAAACTAAATTATACGTTATATCGCCAAAAATATGACCAATAGGAAGCAGAAAGAATATCTGCCCTCCGAAACTATCCTACCGATTTTAATGAAATTGAAAACATAGATATATCCACATCTAAGAAGATGCAAAGGCTTCATATTTTTTAAACTAGGACGAAGACGGGTGCATACGGGGCAATATCAGCCTGTTATCTGCCTCTTGGAAACAATTGAACGGAATTTGATAAAATTTGATCATATAAAAGAACACACAGGCCGAATTTTTTTTAGGCCCACAGCCACCCAGGATTTTCAGTTCTAACGATTTTTGGTAATTTTTCCGATCTATTCATTTTAATGGTTTTTGCTATAAATGATTATTTTTATGTCTTAAAACACCTTTGAAGCGATATCGAAACCTATATGCATGAATACGACTTGATCGTTGACAAATTAATTAAACACAGTATTTCTAATTTTTACTATTACTTTAAATGTAGTTACCCAGCTAAAAAAATATGTATGCAGCATATATAAAATCCCATATATGGTTCGGATCCGAAAAATGAGGGTATATGGGAATATGTGATTATATATATTCATACATATTCATACATGTATGTGTAAATATTCCCTCTACTGTATGCAAAGTTCATATTCATACTCTCTCGATTCACAAAAGCGTACTGCTGTGCAATAAAATAAATTACTTTTTTTAGATTTTGGACAGGGAGGTTGTATTTAATGAAACATTTGTTTGAACAAATAATGAAAAACGAACTAAAAGTCATTTCATTCCTCATTTTAAAATACACAAAACTCATATTCGTACATAAAATTTAATTTAAGAAATCAGATTAAAAACTAATGCAATTAATTATAAAAGAAAAAATAATCCGTCTAACATAGCTTTCAATATACAATTTTGCAGTAATATGAACTTTGTTTCTTATCTAGAGAATTCTGTTATTTTCTATAAAATTAATGACTCGATTATCCTTTTGATTATTGATATATTAAATGGGGCCACAATGTATAAAATCATATAAGAATGGTTTTTTTTAAACAATTTTTTTTCTTTTTTAAACTTTGCATACCGTATAATTATATTTTCTAATGGATTTCCAATTCAGCACTGTTAAAATATCAAGCTTTTTGATTGCCAAAACGGTCATATGTGAGATATCATGTATGCATACATTCTCCATGTATTAAATTTTATTTCTATATATGGATCCACATATGAGCTCATATAGATATTATAATACAATACATATATAAGTCCATTTACTAGTTCATATATAATAGTTTTGCCATGTATAATACCATACATTTCCATACATGAATTCCTACATACTCATATATAGTTATATACATTCATATATTAAAAATATATGGACGATATATCATTTTTTTTAATTTAATTTTTTTAGCTGGATAGTCAAAAATTTATTTATAATTATTAAAATACCTGCATGGTGCTTAAAATAATGTGTCTACCTAGAACTAGAGACCATAAAAATTCACAAAACGCACAAAAGAAAAGCTATAAAAACGAAAATAAAAATTTAATTAAGATTCTCTTCTCACTATATGTATAGATATCACGTCATCATCTGTACTTGCACTACCAAACTCAAAAAAAAAAGACATATACTATTATTAAGGAAAAAAAGTTTCTAAATTTAAGTAAAAAAAGTGCCTAATTTTAAGTAATTTTTTCTAAGTTTAAGTAAATTTTTACAAAAATCTAGTAAAAATTACTTAATATGAGTAAAAATAAAAAGTTCATATCCTTAAAAATAGTTCATAAAAATACACACATAAATTCTCAATTTCAATGACAGGTTTACTGGCTTAAAGGAAATATTTATCAAAAATTGGAAAATGGTTTAAAAGTTTAGGGAAATTGTATCCTAAGAACTAGTAAATCTCGTTTTAAATCCAAAAATAAATTTTACGAAATGGCTTACTCCTGATTAGTTCATCAAATTTGACTTACTGGAAATATATAAAAGCGTATTCTAAATTTTAGAAAAATATTTACCAGTTTTAAGTATTTTTTTTTTTTAATTATAGAATATATGTTTCGATTGCATTAAGCAAAAAACCTAAGTAAGTTTTTCATATTTTCGAGGAATATTTGAACTTGAAATATATTTTGTTGTAAATAAAATAAAATTTTAAAACTCAAAAATTTCAATGCTTATTCAGGCTGCCCTGTTAGG
Source organism: Tachina grossa (assembly GCA_949987645.1). Lineage (NCBI taxonomy): Eukaryota > Metazoa > Arthropoda > Insecta > Diptera > Tachinidae > Tachina > Tachina grossa. The sequence continues at coordinate 64,415,000 of OX465276.1, read as the reverse complement.
GAATTAGTTAGAGTGCTTGCCTATCAGCCAGAAGGTTGCTGGTTCAATACTTGTTTCCTCTCAAGAATTTAATATGTATGTATGGTGAATTAATTCAGAATATAATATGAATATATAATAAAAAACATACTATATGGTATAGAATTTAATTAAACATAAAAATAAGTACCAGAATAAAAGAAAAAAACTTTGAAAAATTTACTAAATTTGAGATCAAAGATGAAAAATTTTTTTTGCAAAAAAAAAAAAAATTTTACTTAAATATAAAACTATAATTACTATAAAATAGTTCATTATTGAACTAGAAATTTAGTAAATATTTTACTGGTTTCAAGTAAAAAACAGCTTTGGCGCCCATGCGACAACTTTTTTTACTCAAATTTAGAAAATTTTTCAAAGTTTTAGTTAGTTTTTTTTTTTTTTGAGTGCAGCTTTTTTTTCTCAGGTAATACAAAGTAATTAAATTTCTCTTCTCAGCAAATTTTTAAGCTAAAAAGATTTGGGAGAAGAAGTTCAGGTAACATACGAAGCAGTTCTCACTTATGGAGTAGCAAAAAGCAAAATGGTGTCGATAACAGGAAAAATACAACAATATATTCCACTTTGTCTGAGTAACTGTGCTAATATTACTGGCGACAAAGAAACTAACTAACTATCTAGCAATGAGATTATTGCTCTACATTCTTTTTCTTATAATTATCATACAAATTATTACTGACAACTAATTAGGTTAGAAAGGAAAATTAGGTTAATAAATAAAAACTACAAAAGTTGTTTTCTACTCTATTATATTGCTTCATTATTACAGGCGGTGATTAATATTGAATGTCAAGCTAGAAAATTACAATGAATAGAATGAAATTTCTATAGAATAATCAGTTCAATAGAAATTTCATAGCTACACCGAAAAAAAATTTTAGCAAACAAATTCATTTTAAAAGTGAAACATTTATAAAATAGATATAACTTTGTTTTATGTTATGTTGAAAGTATTATTTATTTTAAATTTGCTTCGTTATAGAAATAACAATATTTTATATTAATATTAAAATAATTTAAAAAAATGCATCTAAAAATGTAAATTCTCTGTAGCATGTATGAGAAAGATAAATGAGGATGTTATAAGTTAGGTTAGATATATGCATGCATAGTTCCGGTTCTGGCTCGTCAGCAAAAAGGGGGGTGTTACAATACCTAACATGGCCCTAGTACTTACCACGCGCAATGCATAATTTTTGAAATGAAAACCCCAAAATTCTTGTTTTAATAAAGCTTTTTTGGTTGAGTGTACAAAAAAAGTAACTTCAATAACTGTTTATTCCTAAATTACTCTTAGGACCTGTCCCACTATGTCAAAAAAATTCTGCTTGTCGCACACAGACATTTGGAAAAACAACAACAAAATATTAAAATTTGTTTTATTTTGTATGTAAGTGTGCGACAAGTGGAACGTTGTCGACATCATGAAATAAGCCCTTAATTAATATGTTCAATTATATACAGGGTGGGCCAAAAGAAACCAAGGGGTGTAAAAGTTTAATAACTTTTTTGTTTATTAACTTTTTTTTATTTTATCTTTCAGATTATATAATATACAAAATGGAAATTTGTTTACACTAAGTATGAAAAATAATGTCTCTTAAATGACCACCGTTTTCAGCTTCGCACTGATGGGCTCTTTTTAGAGCATTTTCCATAACATCTTTCAAAACTTGTGGCTGTAGCGTTCGAATTTCTGCAAAATGTTTGCCTTGAGTTCAAGGATTGTCTCTGGCTTGTTCACATACACTCGCTCCTTCAAAAAACCCCAAAGAAAATAGTCGGGTGCTGTCAAATCTGGCGATCGCGCTGGCCAAATAATTTCCGAATTTCGAGAAATTATTCGCTCTCCAAAAATTTGACTTAAAAGTGCCATTGTGTCTCGGGCAGTATGGGCAGTGGCTCCGTCGTGCTGAAACCACATACCAGGTCTGTTTTCAAAAGCAAGACGTAAAAAATTTTCTATCATAAACCGATACCGCTCTCCATTTACGGTTACAGCACTTCCATCTTCATTCTCGAAGAAGTAGGGCCCAATGACATTTTCAGATGTGATCCCACACCATACTGTACACCTGATGGGGTGCAATTGGCGTTGATGAATGGCTCTTGGATTTTGAGAACCCCAGAACCTACAGTTCTGCTTATTAACAAAGCCATTCAAATGAAAATGAGCTTCATCACTCATAATCAAATTTTCAATAAAGTTGATTTCATTTATTCATTTCTTATTTTCTGATTCTCAGTTATTATTTTCATTCATTATAAATTCTCCAAGTGTTGTCTATATAATCTGAAAGAAATAATAAAAAAAAATTAATAAACAAAAAAGTTATTAAACTTTTACACCCCTTGGTTTCTTTTGGCCCACCCTGTACAAATGCTTATACAAAAAACCCATAATCATAATATATATTTCTAATATTAATATGCTTTTCCAGGACTTCGTGCACTTTAAAAGGCAGGGCTTGTCCATCTAAGATATAAATTAAAGCCCTAAAGATAAGCACATATCGTCGCTGTTTTAACTAACTGACCTAACTAAATCTTTTTACTTATATAGGCACAAAAGTAATGCTCACAGTCATGAAAATTGTATACAATGTGTATTATGACTAGTGTTTTTCATACGGGATTTCCCGGGAAAAATTTCTGCGGGAATTCCCGGGATTTTTTTATTTTATTATTGCAGACATATATGTATATATGTAGATATTCCTTGATGAGTGTCGTTATTCACTTTATGAATGCCATAGTGCAATAAGAAGGTGATGGTAATAGGACAATAGCTAAAACTTTACAACAATTAAGCGCGAGTTAACATCTGGCACTAATGTACTCTGAGACTCAGAGGCCTTTATTGTACAAAATCGGGAACGCGACGCTCAAAATTTAATCCTGCAACAATTCATAAAAGTATAACAGAAATGCACAAGGAAATAAAAGAAAAATTACAAAAAAAAACGATTCTGTTTACTAAAGTCCTATTTCCAAAAAAATATTTTGTAATATTTTTTAATAATTATAATTTGTTTTTATAATATTAGTTTCTATGTATTATTAATTTGTTTTTTGTTGAAAGAAATTAATATAAAAAATATTTTGTATTGTTTTGCACTGGGCGGGAATTCCCGGGAAACCGAAAAGTCGTTCCCGCTTTCCCGGGAAATGAAAAAGTCCTGAAAAAGAAAAACTCTAATTATGACTTATAAAGTCTAGTAGAGGTCTTAACTCATTTTCCAAAAAAAACTGTCAGTTAGGACGGTTAGTTAAAACAGCGACGATATATAAAAATATAAACATAATGTCCATTTAACATTGATAATCAACCCCTTGTTGTGTAAGGTGTTGGCGATGGATATCTTTTCGCTTTTGTAATACATTAACTTAATAAACGCATGTCTGAATCAAAAGGTTTTTTTTTACTATTCACTGATTATGCTTATTTGGGCAAATGTATGCCAAGTGTGAACATACCTTAACTTTACTCACTTCACCTGAGATTCAAAAAAAAGAAGGCGAAGAAATTTCGAAACAAAATTGTCCGATATATTTTCGAAAATTAAATAAAAAAATCCAAAGGTTCGCTAAAGTTTCGAAATTTCAACTTTTCTCGATAGTTTCTCGAAGTTGATGCGTGCTGGTCTAAAGATATCAAGTTCGAGCTACGACAGCACTGTAAGCTTAAAAATAAAATAAAAACACATACTTACATACATATGTGCAACAATTGAATAGAAAAAAAATTTGTGCTAGTCTGTTAGAATTGAAGTAAAATTTTCAAATCCTGCAGCGTAAGCTAAGGTATTGAAGAAAAAAGAAAAAAAAGTAAGTTAAAATGATTACTTATTAAATAAAATTACTTTTTCTACTTTATCTGCTGTCTTTGCGCGATGTCAAAATTAGTTCGATATTCTTTTACTCTTGATATTGTTAGTGAAACTACGTAATCGAATGTTTTAGGGAAAAAACTGAGCGACAGATGAAATTTTTCGATTCATTTTTGAGTGTCACTCTCGATAGTGTTAAACGATAAATGTTTGAGATATTTTTGAAATCGATATCAATAACGAAAGTTTTGGTCTTCAAATATTTCTAATCGTCTAAGACTTTTTATTATTTTTTGATCATGCCTAATTATAATTGCAGATTAACATATTTTACTAACAAAAAAAAATTAATTCTTATGTCTTCTCGATTTTTTTCATTTAACATTGAGATTTCTACCATGAAAATGATATAATTAAATTCCTTTTCCAACATAGCAGTATGTTAAGCATTTATATTATTTCGCTTCTTTTTCATATCTTCTTTTTTCTTCAAATATCTTGCCAAGAAAAACAAATCTCATATTTTAGCAGGCAAATCCAAGCAAAAACATACATTTCATTCGTTAAAAGCGTATGTGATTGTCAGTATCTAAGCAATAGATTTTTTAACACATTCAAAGAATTTATTTTATGTTTGTCCTTCTTCTTTTTTTTCCATTTGCTTGAATATAGATGTAAAAGCTCATTTTTTCTTTCTTGCTTTCGAGTAGTATCATCAAATGTTGCCAGGAGGTGGAGAAAAAGTAATAAAGTCGTGTTTTGTATCCGAATATAGTTCGGATAGCAGATCCTTACATAAGCTAACTAGAATTGTAGATATTTCATGTAAGGTTATAGCAAGAAGTGCAGCCAGGTTGGACGACGCAAAAGGCTTATTTGTCCCCTAGAACTTATTTCTCTCATCATTCCACCTGCTTTCTTTATGGCAAGTACTCGTGTTTTTGCCTGATATATGATCGAAATATTGGAACGACCTTATCTTTCATGTGTCATATCACAAGATCTGGACGGCGAATTGTGATCGCGTCTTCGAAAAACTAAAAGGTGAGAAAATTGCTCGAGCAAAAGGATAATGGCATCTTTACTTGTGTGGCACGTAGCATCATCTTATTGGATATATCTCAAAACTATGGGCTACAAAGCGACGTAGCCAAGTTTGATTCCTCACATCACTAACTTGTTCCAACAGGTAAAATTTTTCCACCGGTTTTATAATTGCTGGCTCAGAAGGCGCTCCACGACGACCCAAAAATGCTGTAGTTTTGGGAACAGTGATAGCGAATGTTTCTCCATTTTTGTAGTGAAATCTAGGCGCCCGGCAGTGCGCCAGGCCAAGTTCTGACCAATGCACGCAGTGTGTATATTTACACGAAGCCATTCGAGCTGTTTTTACCCCCCTCATAACTTTGTTCCCCGCTATCGTAAAATTATGATATTTAAACCATACTTAGAATATATTCGTATAACCTCATATGCGAAGTTTCAAAGTTTTACAATGAAAGCTTCCGGAGATATAGAGGTGCAAAAAGTGCATATTTTAAGACTACTCACTGACCACTGACCACTGACAAACTCATCAAATTGATGAAGCACTTCCGCTATAGCTAGAGAGCTAAAATTTGGTACACAGGAATATCTAGGTGAGCAATGAACCAGAAAAATCTGAAAATCCGAAAATTTTAACCAGGAGGGCGGGGCTACGCCCATAAAAATTAAAATTTGTGCTATAGAGCCAACATTCGATACAGAGCTAGGTCTAGGTGGGAAATAAAATAAAAAATCTCAAAACTTGAAAATTTTAGCCAGGAGGGCGGGGCTACGCCCATAAAGGTCAGAATTAAAAATGTTAATATAAGGCGCTTCATGGAAGCTATTTTATTGAAATTCGGTACATATACTGCGATAATGCAAGGCTATAAATTTTTTATTAAAAAAGTGGGCGTTGACACGCCCATACAATTTAAACCCCATTTTAATGCCCTGCGGCTCAGCAGATTTAGATATACTATTTATCTAGCTTTTATTATCCGTTTGTATCGAAACTAGACACGAAAAATAAGCACTGACCCAAAAAAATTTTGACTTTGGAAAAGTGGGCGAGGTTACGCCCATAAAAATTAAAAGTTAAAAGTTGCGCTAAGGAGCTGAAATTTGATATACAAGTAGGTCTACGTGAGAAACAAACTAGAAAATTTTTAAAACCCAAAAAATTTTACCAGAATGGGCGGGGCCACGCTAATATTGTTTTGAACTAAATACTTAATACACAGCTTTTAATTCAAGCCAATTAAGTGAAATCTTCATCACCTTAAAAATTGGGCGTGATCACTCCCACAAAATATTAGCTTTGTGTTTAATCTACATCGGTCTAGCATATTTTAGAAGAAAATTAGCATGAATTATAAGCGCTGCTCACAACAGAATTTTGAGTTAAGAATAGTGGGGAGAGGTAAAGCTTTTTTTTATACACTAGTAAGTGTAGCTGCGTAAGCCAATGGGAAAATCTTAAAACCAAAAAGTTTTACCCAGTATGTGGAGCCACGACGATCTCTAGATAAGAGATCATTAAGAAAAATCTGAAAACCCAGAAGTTGCTATCAGAGGGCGGAAACAAGCACTTCAAAATTAATATACATTTTATTAAAACTTTTCATACACATTGCACTTATTCAAAATAAAAATTCTCTATTTTGAAAAGTAGCCGTGACTTTACCCATAAATCTTAGCTTTTTCGTTCAGATACTTCGGCTTAGCACTTTTTAATTTAATACTCAGGTATTTCTTATTAACTTTTTAATACCAAACTTTGCATGAACCATAAGCACTAGCAGATATAAAAGTCGGTGGGGCCAGGCCCATAAAAATTGTACGTAATATTATACTATAGAGAGCTGACATTTTGTAGACAAATAGTAATTGATTTACTCAATCGGAAAATCTAAAAATTAAAAGCACCAGCTACCATATTGAAACTTTGTATATAAATTGGGCATATCCTTTTGATTTATGTAGTTTGGCTAAGCAGACTTTAATATGTAAATATATTGAGAAAATAGACGGGGTCATGCCCAGTAAAATTTACGCTATATTTTACATGTTTCTTCCAGTCGACTCTTAACAAATTGCATACATCCTGGCGACCCGTTGCAATGACACAATAGTGCATTTTTAAGGTCAACAATTCAACACCCATCACACTCTAACCCTTTATTTTATGTAACTCTGCCATTTTCAACTGGCACAGTGATCATGAATAGAAATAAAATACTCTTGAAATTTTACGTTTAAAAAGTGTTATTACAGAAATCTTTTCAAAAAGTAATCAGATCCTCACAAAAACATAGATGTGAAAAACGGCCAAGTTCCTATCCAAAATTTCGGCCATTAAAAGTTGTGAGATATAAATTTTGACCAAGTTCTTCTTTGTCACAATACCTAACACAGATATATATTATGTATGATATAAATTTGTAATCGTAAGGGTGTCATATAATTTCTAGATAATCTGCTAACTTGACAATGTTTTTACCTTTCCTTTTTATAATTTCTTTATATTGATAAAAATGTTGTCAAGTTATCAGATTAATTAAATTTATATTATACATAATATATATCTGTGTTAGGTATTGTGACAAAGAAGAACTTGGTCAAAATTTATATCTCACAACTTTTACTGGCCGAAATTTTGGATAGCAGCTTGGCCGTTTTTCACATTTATGTTTTTGTGAGGATATACTTCAAAATAATTTAGTAGCTATCTGCACGCTAACAGAGCTCACTAGCTGCATTTGTAGTCCAGTAGTCGGTAGCCTGCTGTCGTGAATGTCTTCAATGCATTACCCCTCCCAGTTAGAACTCTATCTTATAAAACCTCACAAAAGCTAACTATATCAACATTTTTATTTTCAATCTTTCAATAAAAACTGTTTTGTCATTATTGAGATGTTAAATGTATCCTTTAAACTACCAAGGTGGTAACACTGAATAATAAAGAATCAAAGTTTTTATATGAAACAAGTATACGATGTCCTTGTAAGTGAATAGCATGCCATAAAAATTAAAAAAAATTTCAGATTTTTTTTTTAATCTTTACCTTTACCATTTGCACATTCTGTGCCACCAGTCTAATGGAATGTTTTGCGGTGGTTTAATTGTCAGTGATTGTTGCTTTAAAGTCGACGATTTTGGTTTATTTAGAATTAATGTTGCACAGTTTTTTTAACTTCATTTCGCGTCTCGCAAGTACTAGATTTCGAGGTAATGGAAATGCCCTATAATATAATTTTGTGGATAAAAAAATTATATATTGTTTGGAAAAAGAATTTCTTTAATCGTACGCTAAAACAAACTGATGCAATATTTTAAAAGGAAAAACACGCAACACTGATTAGCTCGATGTGAGTGGGATTGATGATTTTTCAGTTGAGCCAAATGCTTATGTTTCTGCTAAATATTGGAAAAACTTTTCTTTTTAAAAAGTCTTTTAATGGACAAAAATATATTATATGTGTTAAGAAAATTTCCTTAAATTTATTTAGGAATGGTAAAGTTAATATCATGCTATTTTTTATAATTTAATCCTTTTTAATATTTAAAGAATCACTATTTGTAAAGAACACTGGCAAAAAAAATATATAAAGCTAGCATATTGCCCGATACTTTGAATTCAAACCATTTTTACTAGGAGTATATTCCATGTCTCCTTCTCAAAAATTCCTTTCATTTTATGCCCATATCACGAAAGTATGTGAGAAGGCGTGGTCCACCATCTTGTCGCATCCATGTTATAGTGTTTAAACCGATTTTATTGAATTTTATCCTGTCTTCGAAATTTTCTCTCAATCTCATTTCATTTTCATACTTTTATCTGAATACCAAAAGCGGATAAAATTGTTACCCTTATATACTCAAATTCCTAAAGAGTAAAATTTTTTGAGGAAAATTATTTTGGGAAAAACTTTGCTTTAATGCGAAATAATTCAGAATATATTTGGTGTAAAAAAGGTACCAGTATTAAAAACTGTTTTGTCATTATTGAGATGTTAAATGCATCCTTTAAACTACCAAGCTGGTAACACTGAATAATAAAGAATCAAAGTTTTTATATGAAACTAGTATACGATGTCCTTGTAAGTGAATAGCAAGCATGCCATAAAAATGAAAAAAAAATTTCAGATTTTTTTTTAATCTTTACTTTTACCATTTGCACATCCTGTGCCACCAGTCTAATAGAATGTTTTGCGGTGGTTTAATTGTCAGTGATTGTTGCTTAAAGTCGACGATTTTGGTTTATTTAGAATTAATGTTGCACAGGTTAATTTAACTTCATTTCGCGTCTCGCAAGTACTAGATTTCGAGGTAATGGAAATGCCCTATAATACAATTTTGTGGATAAAAAGTTTATATATTGTTTGGAAAAATTATATTATATCAAAATAAAAATAACGAAAAAGTACCAAACAACTCCACACTTGCTTTTTTTAAGCAGAGTTTGGGTGTTTTTGGTATTTGAGTCTATATGCTTTAGTTTCGCAGATATAAAATTACTTATTTTAGCCATTTTGCCTCCTTATTCGAGCTTCACTAATTTCACCCATTTTGCCTCCGTATTCAAATTTCTAAGAAAAAAAGTTTTATGTGTTGGCGATAATCATATAGTCAGTCTATAATAATAAAAGTAACAAAAGAACAATGATAACAATAGTTATTTATGTAGACTTGATTTTGTTTTCATTCATGAATAATAAAATACTTTTTTCAAAAAAGTACTTTTTCCAAAAGTACTATTTCCGAAAAGTGTATTTTCAAAAATATGTTATTTCAAAAGCACCATTTTCAAGTATTACTTTTTGCAAAAGGTACTTTTTAAAAAGTATCCTTATAAAAAATTATTTTTCCGAAAAGTACTTTCGAAAAAATATCTTCAGAAATAATCTGTTTTCTAAACAACTTTTTATATAAAATACTTTTCTCAATAAAATATCCTTTGAAAAAAATATCTCTTTCGAAAAGTACTTCTTTTAAAAAGTTTTTTGTTTAAAAGTACTCTTTTAAGAAAAGTACAATTTAAAAAAAAATACCTCTTCCAAAAAGTATTTTTTTAAGAAAAGTACTTTTTCCCAAAAGTACCTTTTAAAAAGGTACCTTTTTCTTAAAGCACCCTTCTAAGTCAATACCTTTTCTTAAAAGTACTATTTTAACATATTACCATATTTGTTTATTTAATTTTTCGACCGTGTTTTATATATAAATAATTAATCTATATATAAATAATTAATAAAGCTATTTTTTGAGCTTTAGGTCTGCTTTTATTTGTATTTTATTTGATCAATATTTCGTTAACCTTCGGTTAACTTCTTCCTTGTATTGTTTTTACCATACTCAAAGACAAAATGCACCATTCAACCCTATTATTTATAATTTAACAAGCAATATCATTTATATATAAAAACTCATATAAGCTGTAGACGTTACTTGATATATAAAGTCTGTTCGTTCACTTTCATAGCGGAAACTAAACATTAAGAAAGCAAGACAGAAATAAAAAAAAATCTAGCAGATAAGAAAAGGTAAATGAAGGCATTTCGTGCAAAAATTTACAAGTGAATTTTATCTGAATCAGAAACACGATTGTAATTTTTCTAATGTATTTTGGACTCTATTGTGGGATAGTATATTAAATGAAAAATTTTTTAAATATTGATATATACCCACTGTTTCTGCAACTCACGCAGTCGACTCGCCTTAATTTTTTTTTAAGAAAATCTCTCAAGTCGACCGTTTACGTTGTGTAAACAGGGGGTTAATATGAAACGCTTTTACATAGTTCCACACTGAAAAGAAAATCATTCATTGAGAGAATGAAATGGTATGGTCATCATAAATGCAATGAAATCATTTCATTTATACGATGTAATATTCTTCATTGTATAGCAGATATCTCTCTCTTTCTCTTTTTTTATCCATTCACGTCCCTCACCACTATACAAACGCAAGAAGGTTGTGCCAAACATCTTATAAAGATGCTTGTTTTGTTAAGATTTTTGTTTGATTCTTTTAAACTTATGTTTTGTGTATTGTGATTCTCAACAACATATTAAGAGTTTTACTATAAACATGCAAGTTTTTCGGCTTACTTAAAAATTATTTGGGTTGAACTCTACTGATGAGTTCCTTAAATTTTAAATGTTTTACATTAATAAATACATACATATGCTCATATATTAAGTACATATGTATTTCTATATATTAAATAAAATAAAAAAATCTGTATATCTTTTATTAAGTAAGTGGTTTGGAAGGGATATGATTTCATGTTTTTAATAGAAAATTTTTATATTTACTGCTTATATTTCATTATATATATGAAATTTTCTTTATATTAATGAATAAACTTCATTTATAGTATGTAAAAACTTGATTAAATCAATGAAACAACTACATTATATTCATGAAAAAGTTTCATTGAACTAATGAAATAGTTTCATTCTATTTATGATATAGCCGCCAAAATTAACTTCATAAATACAATGAATCATTCTTCATTGATCCAATGAAGGGCTTCATTAGCTGACCTTTAATGAAACATTTCATTAATACAATGAAGAATTTCATTGTCTGAATGAAGGTTTTCCTTTCAGTGCATGTATTAATTTCTAAGGCATTTTTTTTTTGTTCGAGATGAGCCATCTATAAGCAATACATTTAGCTTCCAAAATGCCATGATTTTTTTTTTGCTTACTAAAGTGCTTCACAGAAGTAATAATATATAATTTTCGTGAGAGCCCGCCTTACGTTAGCGCTTTTCGGAAGTAAGCAATAAATTGCTTTCCTCAGCTGTTACCGCTTCCAAATCAAAATTGTTTTGCTGGATATAATAAAAAAGCCACTTTCCAGCCCTGATCAGGTGTGATAAGCAAGTTTTCAAAAATTGTGCGTCATTGTCCATAAAATTGTTTTTATGAGGCTTACCCCGTTATTGTGAACTTTGTGACAAATAACAAAATCATAACAATTGACAATTTTAATATTTTAAATAATGTAACAATTGTCATTTGGTACAGTTTTTATTTTGTCACAGAGTTTAGAATACGGCTGTTAATAAAAAAACAATAACTTAACAAAATATGCTTTCTTTTCATGTACATATTTTTTTCAATAAAAAATGCAAATTGATTTTTGTTGTTTTTTTTCAGACATTTATCATAAAAATTTACTTGTAAATAAAACACAAAACAGCTGTTTGACTAAATCTTGCAAGAAAAAAGCATTAAAAAGGAGTAAGCAATTGAGAGTCAAAATTAGGGTGACTGATGACATTTTTCAAAAAGTGGCACCAAATAGGGGATTTATAAAAAGAGGGGCAACATTAAAAAAAAAACGCGAAAACTACACTAAACTTTTTATTTTTAATGTATTTTCATATAACTCACAGAGGGACAAAAAGTGGTAAGGCAGTTGAAAAAAGGGAAAGGCAGTTAAAAAAGTGGCACCTTAGTCGGTCAAACGGTCATGCTGGTCAAAACAAGTTCCTGCAATTTTTTTTTTTTTTGGCTCTCAATTTTTTTGCTCTCTTTTAAAGCTCTCTTCTTGCAAACTTTTTGGGTAATGAACACTTTCCATTAACAACCCAGTGGTAAAAATATACATTACGTAATCGATGATATCAGTAATACTTAGTAGCAGTCAGTGGTGATTCGTTCGCTTATCTTGCTATTTAGATTTAACATAAAAGTGTCATAGGACGCGTAAGTGGTGCGCTCTCGCTTACAAAGTAAGCCACGATGTCACTACATCTCACTAGCATTGCACTTACACCGACAGCAGAGTTGTAAGGGAGCATGATAATAAATTTAGCCTAAAAGTAGGCCAGTATTTTAATTTTGTTTTATAACAAACTGTTTGTTTTAATCAATAAATGAATCCCTGCTTACGTTGTAATCGAAGTTTTTAATAACAAATGATGTATCCGATTACACGTACATTACAATACAAGTACTTAGATTATTCGCTTACGATGTCATACTGACGTCAGTGATTATTGTCGAAGTACTTCGCTTAATTTACCGCTGGGAATGTTACAAATTCATAAAAAGTTCTAGCAAATGAATAACATTTTTCGCTGGCAGTAATTATTAACAGCCTTATTAATAAAAGTTATTAAGGTTTTATAAAGCCTTTTTAGAAAATTTTTTTTATTAAAATTTGTTTTAAAACCCCTTTATAAAGCCTTCATAAGTATTATAAATAAGGATATAAATATTCAAGGCCATACATAAGAAACTACGTATTTTGTTACTTCGGTTAAATTGGGGGAGATTTAAATTTGACTTTCGTATTGAATTTGGCATTAAAATGTACCAACTATAGAAATAATTGATGTTATAAATAATTTCCATAAGGTTGCTTCAAGCAGCTGTTTTTTATGACCGTGGTTGAGATCAAAAGCTTTTCTAATCTTAAATATGTGTAACGTTTGAAAATCCTAAGAAGTTGAAACCAATATTTCAAAAGGACTAATAAATTACTAATGATATGAGAAAAAGAAAACATTTTAACTCCTGCGACAGTTAAGTGATGTTTTCAAATAACATCCTCAATTTGTCAGTAAATTGTGAAGAGAAGTATGGGATAAACTTAGGATTAACTGGATTTATTTGGTTATTGCTTTTATTTTAGATTGTATTCGTTTGAGAAAATAAAATAGAATAAAATAAAATAAGGAAAAATAAAGAAAAAAAGTTTTGTATTTTCACATTTATTTTTCTGCTTCAGTATTATATAATCAATATTTAATTTAATCAATTTTAGGGTTCAATAAGCTTGTAAATATAATGTACAGTATATTTGTATCTACATACATCAATGTATTCATTGTTATTGTAATTCGTTTAATGCGTAATGCCAAAAAATTCAAACAGATGCTCGCAATTTTCTCTTATTTATATACTTATTTTTGTTATATTATTTTTTTTGGCAAATACTCAATGAAGTTCGCGCGTTTAAGAAAACAAAAATTAAATTTTTAAGCTCAGAAAATTTTTCTCAATTCATATAAATATTGAAAAATTTACAGGAACCTAAAATTTGCAGAAATGATAATTATCAGCAGGATTTAGTTGTTTCGCCCTTAAGTATTTTGCTGCTGTTTCTATAAAAAAACATTTTTTTTCCATTTCATGGCTTCTTAAATATTTTGATAGTAGGGATTTTCTGCAGTTTATTTATTGTAGTTTCGCTTAACGACTCTTTCCGTTTGTTCGTTTTTAAATATTTATGATATCTTAAATGAAATGGATAAAGTCAACCCCTTTTATTGAACAGAAAAATAGTACCCGCTGGTGAATGTGAACTGCCTTAGATTTATTCCTCTACATATGTACGTCTCATTCTTGTTAATAAAATATTTAAAAGGAAATAAGACGCCAACACAGCAAGTAAATAGATGGTGCGTGTAAAAATGTATTTATATATATATATATATATATATATATATATATATATATATATATATATATATATATATATATATATATATGTACATATGTATGTCTAAAGCTTTTATTTGGCAAATTGTTAGTTGAATGGAAAAATATAAAAAAAATCCTTTTAACTTAATCTTTAACAAGATTTTAAATAAAATTTACTTTTTCGCCAAATTTACCCTGAATACATTATCTTAGTCAACTTTGTATATAATTCGATGCTTTAATTTTTTTCTTTTTAGTTTTTTATTCATACATCTTTAAATGTAGGTTAGGGTGTCCTTTTTCTGTTAAATTTTGTTACTTAAGTTTGCTCGCAGTATTCGCTATAAGTTTCTTCTTTGAGTCTGTGAACATACACTGAAGATTTTAGTTCGTCTTATATTAAACATTAAACATATAGTAAACATCTATACGCTAAGGGGTAAAATTCTTTTTCACAATACAATCACAAATTTTGCTGAGATTCACACCGCGTTGCCAAATCAGTGTGAACTACACTATTTATGAGTGTATTAGAAAGAAAGCAATACAAACTTATTTAAAATATTGTAACTACATATGAATTTGCTGGTTTTTGTTTGTTTTATTTAACTTGATAATTGCTTTAGTAGGGTTCCGTACACCAAAGGTGAAAATGAACCGTAAGAGCTACGGATCTGAACTTTGGACACAGTGTGTAGACACTTGGCCACTACAACAACAAATACATGAGAGTTAAAAATTAAAGGGTGTTCCAAAACTAGCAAAGAAAAATATTAAAATCCCATGTAATATACATGCAATTGTATGTACATATATACACTTGAAATTTTAAAAGTTAGTGTATTTTTATACAGACTACAACAATTAAACCTAAATTTAAAAAATTTAAATCAATGGGTGTTCCATCAGTTAATGCAATTTTGACTTTGAAATTTTGACAACCTGCTGTATCTTGGAAACCGTAAGAGCAAAAGTCTTGAAATTTTCAAAAACAATAAAACTAAAAAAACGCCAAAAACAAAAAAAAATCGCCAAAACGAAAAAAGCACCAAATTAAAACAAATTTCTAGGACTAAAATAAATCGCGGAAAACCGGAAAAATCGCCAAAATGAAAAAACACTTATACCTGATTACATTAAGCATTCTTTTCATGAAATTAGTTGCATGAAAATTTTTATTTGCCAATAGGAGGCCTGGAGGAGCAACTTATATCAAAAAAGTTGCCAAAAATTCATCAGAGATTCATTCTACTTAATTTTTGATATACAATTCTCTTTTATAGCTCTGCAATTAGCAAATAGAAAAAGTTTCGTGCAGCAAAAATTATAAAATTTCATGAAAAAATGCTTAATATAAATCAAGTATTAAACAAAAAAATAGTCAAAATGAAAAAAATCGCCGAAAAAAAACCAAAAACAGAAAAAAACGCCAAAATAAAAAAAAACCCCAAAAACAGAAAAAAATCGCCAAAATGAAAAAATGGCCAAAATGAAAAAAAATGCGAAAATTAAAAAAAACCCAAAAAGGGAAATAAAAGCCAAAACGAGAAAAAAGCGATAAAACTGAAAAAATCGTTTTAACTGAAAAAACTTACAAAAGGAAGAAAACTAAATAAAAAAAAAAATTAAAATGCTCAAAACCGAATGTGCGTGAGTCAAAGTCGCACTTTACTGAATTTTTTTTAATTGCAATGCGTACACAACAACCAGAACAGCAACAACTAAACGATGAACAACAGGAATTAAAAAGTAATAAGTAAAAGTAAAGGCATTTACCACAGATGAGCACTGCAGTACCACTAAAGTTTCAGTAAAAACAATAACAAATGTTTAACAAGTAAATTTTTACTGATTACTAAAATTTTTTTCTACAATTTTTACAACTTGCCTAATGATTTGTTATATGATGAGGTGGATTGAATTTTCAGTAATCAGTAATGCTTGTATTCATAATGAAATTCTACCAAGTGGCTAAATGTTTTTCATACAAAAGTTTCAAAATTTTAATCAAAAAAACTTTGCCACTTGCTACAATTTTATTATGATTACGGCCCTGCGATTTTACTGGTAAGGCAAATTAAATTTCATTAGCAGTAAAAATTTACTGAATTTTTTCAGTAATCAGTAAATTTACTGATTACTGCAATTTTTAATGCAGTACATATATATATACTGCAGTGTGCCCATTTACTAACCAAATAAGTTTAATAAAACAAACAAAAACCAACAAATTCCTATGTATTTGC
The DNA here is from genome assembly GCA_949987645.1 of Tachina grossa. Classification (NCBI taxonomy): domain Eukaryota; kingdom Metazoa; phylum Arthropoda; class Insecta; order Diptera; family Tachinidae; genus Tachina; species Tachina grossa. Next base: position 64,398,416 of record OX465276.1, on the reverse strand, counting down.
AATATTGAAAGTTTTAATACTTTTAATTAATTAATTTAAAAAAAGATACTAAAAGCATAAGTACTTCCAACTTAAAAAAAAATTTTCATTACTAGATTTTTACACATCTCCTCTGTGATCAGACTCACATTGCTTTTTTTTTTAAATGCAGTATGTTATATATTGTTTTAGCGAGAGAGAGTGTACATCTCATATTTTCCATAACTTTTAGCAAAACTTCGGGTGTAATGGCCATGATTTCATTTCGAATATTGGTTTTTAGTTGGTGTATGGTTCTTGCTTTGTCAATGTACACTCTTTCTTTCAGATATTCCCAAAGAACCTGACAGTTTTCTTCTCTAAAAACTAGTGAACGTGAAGGCCAGTTAAAATCGCTTGTGCGTAAAATCATGCGTTTTAACACAATAGACTGTTGGTTTCAAAAATAAAACTCAATTATATTAAGATATGTTTTCTGACCAATTTGTTGTTTTTATTTTTATGTTATTTTTTCGGGTTGAAGTTGAGCTTGTGGCGCATAAGTCAGCTTGCGACGCTAGTTTTTGATATATAAGAACACTGAAATATTATTGAATGACGACAACTCTGAAGAAAACCAAATTTAACGAATTATGATATTGTGATAGACACGCCTAAAGAAGAAAGTTAATAAATACCTAAAATTGATTTTACTATTATAAAATATAATAAACTGTTTTATTTAATCATCGTGATATAAGTTCCACAAGTTAAAATTCTATGATAATAGTATTAAGTTGACTATTCATTTTGTGTTGTGATTTACCATTTTATATATTTATTTATTTATTTATTATTCATATCTGGGTCGTGTTGTCCAGTTTTTATGATAATAAATTTAAAAATGAATAATTGACAATGATATAAATAATATCTAATAATAAAATACCACCCCTGAATAAGTTTGCAAAAAGCGGACGAAACGTTGGGGAGAAACAAAAATAATGTAATTTTTATTTCCTATATGAAGAAAAATAGATGGCCACAAATAGCCCCAAAAAATAACATAAAAAACTCAATTATTTTTTATTCATAATTAATTTCCCAAGTCTTCTGCACAAAATGCTGGAAAAAAGAAAGAATAATAATTAAAAAAATATAAAGAATTCAAACCATTCATTTATTCTGCGCCACCCTTTATACAAAAGAAGACTTTTAATAAAACTTTAAAAAGAAAGCCGTTGAAAGTATCGAGTACTATTGAGTACTGAGCAATTAAAAGTGATAGAATTTATCAGCACTACATATCTGTGGACTTTTGGTAAAAGCACATATGTCTATTTTTAAAATTTTTCAGGAGAGCGAAGATACGCCTAAAATGCTGAACAAAGTTTTTGGGATACACATTTAGGGAAAAGTAAAATTTTTTTTGTAGAGTTTTGGATTTATTCAAATATTTTCTCAAATGAGTTATTACAAGGAGAAAAAAATTTTATATGAAATAAGTTGTTTATTCAAACGATCTTTTAGAAATAAATTCAACTCATCTCTAAATTTTTTAGTTTTAAAATTTTACAAAAGCACTTATGTCAGTATAAGATGTGTTTTCGCATTGAAAATCCAATGCATAATGATACGCAAAACCAACTGACTTCGATATAAATAATCCGTTTTCACAACTTATCTTTTCATAAAGGAACTTATTTCGAAATATGTTGTCTTGTGAAAATAATTTTTTTAAAAAATGAGGAGTACTAAGATGAAAAAGGACGTTTTGTCAAAGGTTCGTTAGACTTTATTTTTCGAATTATTATTAATCTTTAATCATATTTACATTAAGTTGTTTTGTCAAAAGCAAACCAGTAAAATATAGAGATATGTTGATTTTTCGCAAATAGTATTTCTGGAACTAAGAAGCGTAGAATCGTGCCGATAAGACTAAACGATGCGCCTTGAAAAAATAGTTGCATAATAAAAAATCCAGCAAATTTGCATAACTCGAGTTAAGTTCTTTTGTTAAAGGTCCACAGATATATTTGAGTTCATACTTTAAATATGTACTAATAGTTTTGTTTTAATTTTTCTTATAATAACAATATTTTTTATACCTACCTATTTTTATCACATATTTTCCTGTCTTGATAATGCATACATTCTATATTAGCATCAACTTAACAAAATAATTTTAAAAGAAAGGATGTTTGTTTACAATCAGTAAATATTTGTTTTAAAGAAAGCGGTAAAATTATTTTATTGTTAGCTTTCTTGTTGCCTTACCATGTATATAAATAATCTTAAGCATAGAAACTTATTTAATATTCATAAACTGTTGCTAAAGCAAACGAACAAAACAAAAAAACATCATAACAGCATACCATTGACGGTGACGACAAAATTTATTCTCAAAAATAAAATAAGAAAATGGCACGTATTAATCTTGTAACACAGCACAACAAATCTGTTTTCCAACACCCACATAAAAAGAAAAGAATTACAAATATATTTGTATATGTATGTATTTATGTATGCATGTGCGTACACATACATACACAAATAAGTATTCAGCAGGGAGGCATTACAAGATATCTTCGCTCTGTGCCGTGTATTTCAAACCATTAAAACCGATAAGAAATATCTTTAACTTCTGATATCGTTTTCATACTATGGCGTATGAGTATTATTTTGTTGAAATAATATAATAATAATCATACGCCATAGTAAGCGAACCTGTTAATTAGGGAGTAACGAATACCAGTTTAGCGAATGCGAATGCGATAACGAATAATGCATTTGAATTTTTGCGAAAGCGAATGCGAAAGCGAAAGCCAATGCAAATACTTACAATATGGTAAAAAATCACATGGAACTAAATTTGTTTAAAAACAAGAAGTTGTATTATATACATCCCAATAAGCAATTTTGCTTGAAATCAAGTGTAAAATAATGGTTATTCAAGCCAACTATTCAATTGTCAAGGGTTGAATTCAATTCAAGCCTTGAATTGTACCGTCATTCAACCTTGTATTACAATTGAATTCAAGTATATTTCAAGCTTCAAAAATGCTGCTTTTAAAATAGAAAGAAAAATGCAATCGACAAGTTTTCTTACAATTATTTTCTGCATATCTACCTTCACTATTGTTTTCACGATTTTAATCACCTTTTTTTTTGTTTTTAAAAAAATCAGTTATTTATTTTATTTTATATTTTTCACCAAAATTTCAATTTAATTAAAAAATAAATTACTTATTTGACAAGGTTTGAACATGTTGTATATTGTTTGATTTCTTTATTTCAAAATATTTTCAAACTTGAATACTACTTGAAAAAATGTTTGAATTCAGCTTTGTTTCCAGTTAAATTTCAAGTGCTTGAAACCCAGCTAAAAAAATATGTATGGAGCATATATGATATCCCATATATGGTTCGGATCCGAAAAATGAGGGTATATGGACATATATGATCATATATATTCATACATTTTCATACATGAATGTGTATTCCCTATATAGTATGCAAAGTTCATATTAATTAAAACAGCGCACTGCTGTGCAATAAATTAAATTATTAAAGTTATTTTTTGTAAGATTTCGTGGAGAAAGGTTGTGTTTAATGAAACATTTGTTCGAAAAAAAAAAATTATTCAAAACAAACTAAAAGACATTTCATTCGACATTTTAAGAGAAAATATGAGTCGATTATTAAAAAACACAAAACACACATTCGTAAACAACATATAATTTAAAAAATCAGGTTTCAAATCGTTACATCCATGATCGTATCGGCAATCGTACGAAAACAAATTAAATGATACGTCAATCGTATAAACTGAATGGGATTTCAATACGTGCACGTATGTCATAATCCGAAAATTGTGTTTTAACGTGACGAGTTGGACGTTCACGGATGTAACGATTTGACCCCAGATTAAAATCTAGTGCAATTATAAAAGAAACAATAATCCATTTATATGAACTTTGTTTCTTAATATATCTGAGGATTCCGTTACTTTTTATAAAATTAATAATAATTTAATGACTGAATTGTCTTTTTGATTATTTTATTTATTAAATAGGCACACAATATATAAAATCCTATAAGAATGATTTTTTTTATTACACGAGTTTTTATTTTTTAAACCTTGAGGCTCTACGCATATAAACTTTGCATAGACTTCCAATTCACCAGTGATAAAAAAGAGAGAAAAATATGCAATTGAAAAAATTCAAGCTTTTTTGATTGCAAATGTGATCTTATGTAAGATATCATGTATGCATACATTTTTATATGGCGCCATATATTACATCTTATTTCTATATATGGATCCGCATATATGAGCTCATATATTATAAAACATTTCATATATTTCCATATATCAATTCATATCTCATACTTTTTGCATGTATAATCCCATACATTTCCATACATGAATTCATACATATTCATATATAGTTATATACATTCATATATTAAAAATGTATGGACCATATATAATTTTTTTAGCTGGGAATTTAATTTTTTGAGTGCTTATTGGGATATATGTACTAAATAAGCATTTTATTTAAATTGATTCTTGAATTAAGTAAATATTTGTTAATTTATTAAATTCTTAAAGCAGAAATTATATTAAAATAAGTCTAGACAATAAAAAATAAATTTATAAAATGTTAGGTAATTAATCCATTTGTACTTTTGTCCTAAATCATGGTACTCTGCTGAACGTTTTATGTGAAATGCTGCCAAAATACATATTAAGAAAAATTGGCATGAATTCATGAAAATTTTTTGGAGAAGTAGTAATTTGTTAATCTTGCGAAAAACATGTGAAATATATCTTCAACATGTTAAGTTTTCGTGCGAAATAATATGCGTAGCACTTGTTTCGAATAGAATTTACAACAAACAACGGCTAGTTAAAGTTGTTAACATTTAAAATTTTCTGTACGAAGTAATGAATTGTGCTCAGTTTTTCAAGCAGGATAGTCTTTTCAAAAACTGATAAATATTTAAAAACACAGCTGGATTTTGGTTTAGTAATCGCTTGAAATATTGGCATACATTTTAGCGAATGCAAAAGCGAATGCAAATAGCAAAAGTAAGCAAATAATTTGCGAATGCGAAAGCGAATGCGAAAATTCGTTACATTCCTACTGTTAATACTCCTAATTTTGACGAATTATGTATTTTTGAAGTTATATTGGTTAGTTAGTGTGTAAATGGTGGACAAATTTAAGGTTAGGAAGTAAACGAGATTTCAGGCAATGTCTAGTAGATTTGCCATACAAAATAAAAACTACTTCGTCACTAGATTTTGTTAAAATCTACTTTAAATTTAAAAAACTTTTTTTAATTTGTGCTAAAAAATCAGCCTGTGTACATAAAAAGGTCATTTGACTACTCTGCAGTTGTTTGGTTGCAGTTTTAAAAGAGTTTTAGTTAATGGGTTTTGCTTTGGATACATTTTTTTTATAAAGGTGAAAAAATACTTGGTGTAAACGGTATAGATTTTTTAAAGATTTTTTTTTTTTGAAATCTTCTAGTCTTAGAGAACTCAAAAACAAAGACTCTTCTTACTGACTTATAACATTATATTTAATAAATATTTTTTAGTGTTCAAGTATATTGTTTGCTGCAATTATATGTATATTATGCAAAATTAAAACTGTCTGGAATGAAAATTCATACAATTATTTGAGATATTCATTACGTCTTAATATTTTAACAAAGTTTAAGAAACCTTTTGATGCTGCTTAAATAAGAAAGTCATAAAATAATAAGATTTTCTGCGCTATGTTTAGGTTTTGTCATAACTACACGTAGAAATATGAGAGTTTTACCAAAGGAATTGGGCAGTGTTGGTATCTCTACGAAGATCAAAAGCACATTAAGCTGTTGCAAAAAGGGTAAAAAGCCCAAAAAAATATGAAAAAGAGATTAAAAAAGCACGAAAATATTTGTTTTTTAATTTTAATACATTAAGCCATTTAAAAAGGAGAGTTTGGAATGTAAAAGCTCAAAATATAATTTAAAATTTTTGCTTAAAAATAAACAAAGTAGTTGAGATGTAATAACAGAATATATTAACATATTAATTAAAACAAAATCTTGATTAGTTTAATTAAAATAAATATGTAAAAACAAATAATGAAAAAACCAGGAGTCAAATAATATAGTAGCACATACACATACATACGTATAATAGCAGGTGAAGCTTAGGCTTAGGTTAAGATGTACATATGTTACTGAAAAATCATTTACACATAAAGAATGCGTTAAAAGTGTCACTCTTTTCTTGGGTACAAATAACTTAAAAGATTTTGGCTACCCGTTGTCTAAAACAACTGACTGCTATTGATAACCTCATGCTTTCAATCGAAGTCGGTCCTTAAAATTTAACCAATCTTGTGCGTTGAATACAAATTAACCTACATTTTGTTGTAAACGCGAACATTTTGATTTACTTTGCACTTACAAATTAACAGCCTTATGAAAAGTCCGAAATCGGCCCTTAAAATTAAACCACCCTATAGTATTATTAAATATTTGTGTAAGCTTTAACAAATGCTTATTGCATACTACTTTTAATCAATTATTATGCAGAGAATTATGTGGTACTTTCCAGTTACTTCCGTTTTTTATTTTGCAAAAAAAAAATTAAATTTTTTAATCCCAATTATGAAATGTTTTCTATATTGTTTTTAACATAGTTTCCGTTATTGTCATTAAAATCAATTTAAGAAGCCTCAGTTAAAAAATGCTGATATTAGTGCTTAAAAGTGTTTTAGTTTTGTAAATTAAAAATATTTTAATTTAACAAAAAAGCACCAAAAGCACTGTAAGAAATTGCTAAAGACACTGTAAATACTCGCTTTTAAAAAAAGGGTATTAGCCAAAATTTCGCGTTTATGAAGAGACAAAAAGCACCAAAAAATACCCGAAACGCACCAAAATACTATCACTGGAATTGGGATACAGAGAGAGAGAGAGAGAGAGCGAGAGAGGAAGAAGGAAAGTAAAAAGGTGCTAAAACGAATACACAAATAAGTACAATGTTTATAATTAGATTGCTCACAGCTAGCGAAACAATTCTATCGGCCTGAAGCCGACGGCGCGCGGTCGTCAGTTATTTTTCTATTTATCCCGCCTCCGCCGATTGTATCAGCTGGAAAAACCAGCCGAAATTTAATCTGCTCAAAAAGACAAATTTCAGAGAAAAAATTATGATAATCGATTTTCAATTTAAATTTTTCATTTTGTCTTTAAATTTAAAATTTACTCGGAACGCCGCCGCGTCAATTTGCTTCTCTGCTTACATTAGTCACATTCTTTGTGTTATTATTTTAATACATTTTAATTTATGACTACTATTGGAATACCCCAAATATCAAGTGACACTTATAACAAAGCTTTATAAATAAAATTTCGGTTAAAATATAGAAATGGCATAACATAGTATACAGTTAATCGTTAATTTAATTTTTTAATTTAATTTGTATTTCGATTTCAATAAAAAATTTATTTGAATGAAACAATTTCTTGATTAAAAAATCAGATCTTTTCAAAGATATTATTATAAATATTAGCATATAAAAATTTCTTTGCAGGACCTTAATTGAACAACTTAATATTTAATTCAGAGAATTTTTTATTTAAATAGGATAATAAATTTTTTTTTTTTGGTGTATTAGAACACAAAAATCTTCATTTACTAAAAGAATATATGTATATTATAAAATAGAGTCAAGTTAAATAAAAAATACAAAAAAAAAAATTAAATTACTGATAAAGATCCTTTATGCTATGTGAGTATTATTAAGGAAAATTTAAGTTTTATGTTTTCTTTGATTTTTTTATATTTATTTTAAATCAAATACAATTGTTGAATTATATATAATTTATAAATTTTTGTTTTGTAATAAACTACAAAACACACATAAGACAAAGAAAATAAAATAATAATTTAAAGCAGTTTGTTGACTGAAATCAGCAAACTAATATATTTAAAGTACAATTATTTATCATTTTAACGCTGTAATTATACACTTTTGCACATGAATATTTGTATGTCTGTATACAGTGGATTAACAGTTTTATGAATTGGCTATAAATCATATGCTAAAATTTTTCTCACTGAGTATTTTATATTATGAACGCACCAAGTAAGTTTTGTACTCATTATATCAAAATTACTCAAAAACTGAGCAATACTCAGAAAAAATATTAAATGATTCTCCATAATTTCTGTGGCAATAAGGAAAAAGTGCTTAAGTCATATTTTACTGTTTTGCAGGAGAGCACTTTTAAGCTTTCAAGTCGATTTTCAGAAATTAGTTTATTTTACGGTTATGTTGGAAAATTCTCTTGTAAGCTTAATTTTTTTTAAGTAAACATCGTTCTACACACTATAATTAATACATCTAAGTTGAAATATACTAAAGTATAAACTAAACTTAGCTATTATTCCAAATGAGATAGGAAGTCCAAAAAAAAGAAGTACCAAGTCATATTGCTGTAACTTCCTGAAAAATCACACAAATAAATTGAGATTTTGACCAGTACCTGGATTCAGTAACTTTTATTACGATAATCGTATCGTTATCGAAAATTTATCGACTTTGCTATTCAGTAACATATTTTAACGATATTCGCTATCGGTTGGAGAAAAAAAAATAAGTCACAAAATCAAAGTTGTTGAGTTTTTCTTTATTATTACTTGTGCTTTTCGCTTATTTTCACATATTCCATACAGAACTACCACATAATATTGAATTAAGTGGTGAATAAAATAGAGCTTTAGACTATCGTAAAAAAGAAATTACAGAATCACATTATCGTTATCGCAAGCGAATAAATATGTCGATAAATATTACGATTTTCGGTTAGCGAAAAGTTACTGAATCCAGGTACAGGGGTACTTTCGAATATGCAGATTACGGAGGCACCATTAACTCAAAATTTGCTTATATCGACTTAAGCACTTTTTCCTTTTTGCAACAGATTTTTTTAAAGTTTTTCTTTAAGCATTGGGATTTTGTAAGCCAAAATGATGCTTGAAGTCTACTATAATGAGTTGCTTAAGCAGCAACGGATTGCATATAGACTTGCTTAACCAACAGCAAGTAAATTTTATTGACTGCAGTGTTTAAAACGAATGAGTTTTTACACGGTTTTGGCAAAGCGGCCCATCCATTATACAATATTATTGCATATGATAGTACCACCACATTACACAATTCTTAATTGTACAATAAAAATCTAAAGTATGTTTATATTTGCCAAAATATTGTGCCACCTTCGCTTAAGACATACACATTGGCGTTATTATTTTACAATGCAAAAAATTTCACAATTACATTGCAAGTAGGCGGGCCGCTTAACTGTGATGGAAACATGATTTCTGGACAATAATCCAGAATTCGAATAAAATCTCGCTGTAGTCTGCTATTTCTCACTGTCAAGCAGAAACTAAGTGATAACGCTTGTTCAAATCAACTGACAGTTGTCTTTTGAAGAGAGCAGTGTTGCATTTGCATTTATGAGGCGGAAAATTCAAAAATTCTCAGACTTTGATTAGATTCTTGGATGTTGGATTTTAAAATCGGAGATTAATAGAATTCAGGCGGAACAAAAAGATGTTAAATAAAATCTATCAAAATTCGATTAAGTTCAATTGATAAGTAGTGAACAAATGATTTAGAAGAAAATGAGGGATCCAATACGGATGACACATTTCCACCGAAATAACACTAAATTTTTAGTACGAACACAGAAGCAATGGTACGAGTACATATAGAAAGTTTTGCTTCTGTGTTTCCAGAAGGGAAGGCAGTTATTTATATGTAAAACATAGTTTGTATTGGGCTCTTATAATCAATCTCTTTCTGTTAGTTAAGTTATCTGTACTTCTAATATTAGATCTAAGCTGCTAAAGTGTAATGTAGATTTTTTTCTAGTTTGATGAATAGAAAAGACAATTTATTATATTACATATATAATAATAATATAAATAATATTATATAATATTTTTTGATGAGTGAAAAAAATCTATTCATTAGACGAATTTTTTTCTCTTTAATGAAACGAGTGTGATAATATCCGTTCGTTAAACTGGGAATTTACTGTACTAGACTACCTACACTTAAATCCTAAATCCCAAGTCCTTTGTATCATGTTTGTATTTTAAAGCTTATGGTAAGTATGTACGAAAAAGAAACCTTATAGAGGTTTAAATAACAAAAGAAAGGTAATCGTATATAGACCTAATATGTATGTATGTGTCTTTATATGTATGTATATCAATTTATTCAAATGTTTTTGCATACATACACAGTGTTCTTATCCTGTACGAATGAGAGGTTTAAGTTGTAGTTTTGTATGTTCATTTTCCAAAAAAGTATAAGGTTAACGAAACACGATACAAACTTTGAAATATTGTAGTATATATATATATATATATATATATATATATATATATATATATATATATATATATATATATATATATATATATATATATGCACATATATATGTATATATGTATGTAAAGTGTAACTCGAAAAAAAGCTTGCCGAGTGAATGCAATTAATACAAAAAAAATTAAAATTTGTAAATTAAAAAAAAAATCAAATATTTTTAGTGAACAAGGACCTACTACAAACTTCATAAAAGCAAATACCAAGATTCCAAATAATTCAATAAAATTAGAAAACACATTTTTCCTGTACTAAAGTAATTTACTATCAGAATTATCATAAATAAATTCTAAATGGAAATCTCCGAATGTGTGAACAGTTTGTTTCAAAAAACATCATACCATTACAAAATATTTTGACTTTTTGTGAAGAAAATTATTTACAAGGATTTGTCTGTCGGAAAAAGGAGAAATATTTAATTTTTTTTATTATGATGCAACTGCCGATACGAAATTCAAATCCGTGTGAGCGAAAAGTTTTATTCCGAAACTATATTCAATATATGCCAGTTAAAGAAAAAGGTACTTCTCAGTAAAGTGAAAACACTAGTTAATTCGCTCATTACACTGTGTGTAATTTTTAAAGTCATGGAAATAAAACCATATATGGATACCATTACGTGAAAAAAAGACTGTCTTTTTCGTGTCTCCCAGTTTTGCCCCAAGACATCTACTTTTATGGGCCCCCAAAGATTTGGTGTAATTTTTGCATTTTCTCAGGCTCCTATCTTGCAAACCATTTGGAATTATGATCTACTCTTTGAATTAAAGTTGTAGCTCTTGTTATAAGGAACAAAAATTGTTAACACGTAAAATCAAAAAATTTCATTTTCAAGATCAAAATCACAAAAAATTTAAAAATATAGATTTTTTAACTTTTTTCCCTTGTTCAGGTCCATAGGCAGCAAACCATTTAAAGTTCAAGGAAATAATCATTTAAAAAAAATTGTACCTTAGAACTCAGTTAACACCTTTCTAGAACATATGAACTTCTTAAGAATGATTCTTAATAACACCATTTAGATAGCGCTTAGGTAGCCGGAGAAGTGACAAATTTCCCGAAAATTTTTTAATACCATTTATATGGAAATTTTTAACTTTTATTTTTATTTTATTATTAATATTATATATTTTATATATTATTTTTTTGTTATATAAATAATTATGTTAAATGTAATCATATCTCAAAAACTATCCATAGGATATCAAAATCCTTACCTGATTCGTGTTCAGCATGCCAAAAGCAATAATATATTAGATAGATTTATAATACGAGTAAATTACTTATTTTTTTAAAAATTTTAGAAATTTACATGGAAGTTAGCATTTATGTTCACTTAAAAAAATTATACTTTGGGAATAGCAGGTTAAAACTGATTGATAAAAAAAAGAGAAAATATCATTTTTATGATTCGAAATTTATATTAGAGATGAATATTGCATAGGGGAGCTATTTGCCATCGGAAACTCATTTTGACCAAATTTGGGTTGAGATATTTTGAATATAGGCACTCGATATATTACTTTGATTGCTTAATTTAACTTTTCATCATATCTAGCTTAAGACCTCCGCTCTCATAGCTTTATTTTCCTCAATTTTTATACTAATAATTTGTTATAAGTACAAAGTGGGCCAAAAGAAACCAAGGGGTGTAAAAGTTTAATAACTTTTTTGTTTATTAACTTTTTTTTATTTTTTCTTTCAGATTATATAATATACAAAATGGAAATTTTTTTACACTAAGTATGAAAAATGATTTCTCTTAAATGACCACCGTTTTCAGCTTCGCACTGATGGGCTCTTTTTAGAGCATTTTCCATAACATCTTTCAAAACTTGTGGCTGTAGCGTTCGAATTTCTGCAACAATGTTTGCCTTGAGTTCAAGGATTGTCTCTGGCTTGTTCACATACACTCGCTCCTTCAAAAAACCCCAAAGAAAATAGTCGGGTGCTGTCAAATCTGGCGATCGCGCTGGCCAAATAATTTCCGAATTTCAAAATTTTGCAAAATTTAGACGTTGCCGATGATCTGCGGGTTTTAATTATTAGACCAATTGCACCTTATATGGGTATAACTGTAAATCTTTTTTTAAAATGCGCCGTAGTGACGTACGAGACATTTCTAGCTGAGCAGAACGCCTTCTTCCAGATGTTTCTGGTGCTTCGTTAACACTTTGCTGTACTCGTTCAATATTTTCCGCAGTGCGACTTAAACGTGGTCTACCGGTTCGAGGCAAATCTCTTACGCTGCCATGTTGGTGATGACGATTAACTAAGCGACGAATCATCGCATCAGAGGGCGAAATTCTGACGTTAAAATGTCGACGATATGCTCTTTGCGTTAAAATAATTGATCTCTGGTTTAAATAATAAAATTCTATTGTTCTGGTTCTCTGTTCAGATGTGAACCTCTCCATTATAAATTCTCCAAGTGTTGTCTATATAATCTGAAAGAAAAAATAAAAAAAAATTAATAAACAAAAAAGTTATTAAACTTTTACACCCCTTGGTTTCTTTTGGCCCACCCTGTATAATCTGTCAAATAAATAAATAATTTTTAATCAGAAATAATTTTTAGTCAGGCTTAAGTTCAGTAATTTCAATTGTTTTTATTGGATGAAATATTTTTATTAATTAATGTGAGTTTCTAAAGAAGAGAAGAAAAATTAAATTAAACTTTTAAGCTAGGGGAAATACCGATATTTTTCTGTGCAACAACGTACTTCATAAGCACCCTAGTCTATCTACCTGGGTAGAGATTTGTTATTAACATCAGCTATTTAACGTAAATTCTAATGAAACGGAATGTGAGAAATGATTGTTGTGTACAATTATTGATTTAGCTTTGGTAAATACTATTTATTTCCCCTGTTCATCACATTAATTATTTTTACTTATTCGATTTACCGTCGGTACATACATATGTATAAGTATTATAGTAGTGGATATTATGTTACTTTGTTTTTGCTTTTCTACCGTTTATTTGGTATTCCAACATTCGTGATTGCCAAGTGAACAGTGATTGCCAAGTGAACATATTTTTGTAACGTGCCCATGATGAATTAAATGAGTCATTTTTAGATTTTAAATAAACTATAGTGATTTTTTAATCAGAAATAATAAAATAATAAATAATATAATAATAAATAAATAATTAATAATAAAATGTTACTTTGAGTTTCGATTTCCGAATACTGTAATATCTTATGATCAGATACACAAACATTTTTCCACATGTCTGTAAATGCCGTAGCTCATTGTTAGTGATTGTTTGAAGTTCTTCTGCCAAATAAACAGCAATAGCAAAAAGCATTTGAAATCAATTGCTATATTTTGTTTCTATTTACAACTGAAACTAATATGCTTGAAGAAGCTTTTGCGTACTCGTAATATAATAGATTGGCAGTTGTCGAAAAAGTCATCGTGATGCCTATCATTAGCTATTTGGTGGATACTTAGGCCATTTCCTCTATACACTAATGTTCCAAATGAATAAAAAATAATCATATTTAATATATTTCTGTGGTTTTCATTAATAACAGCGTATGTCCAAAAATCTATTTTTTTCAGTAGAGCCAGAAAAAATTATTTTTCAAAATTATTTAAAAATATATAGAAGTTGTGGTGTTGTATTTATTAGAAAAATACACTCAGAGAAAATCATTCGTAAATGCAATGATTTTGAACATTAGATTTATGATTTTGTCATTACTTTTCAACCAATGTGACGCTTCATTCACATTACAAAAATTGTTTCATTAGCTGAGAAAATGTCATGTATACAACGAAATATTTTCATTTATGTAACGTCATATTTTTTACTAAGCCACGTACATTTTCATATTATAAAAGAAAAATGTAATTATTGCAATGAAACTTTTTAGTTTATACAATGAAGTGAGTTAGTCCTACATGTTTATAACGAACTATTTCATTGAATTAACAACAATATTTTTCATGTATATCATGACAGCCCAGCAAAAAATTTCAAAAAAGGTAATCGAGTTTGGAATTAAGCATTTTTGGTGGAAGCCCTTCCCCACTGGATACCAACTTAATGATTTTAACAAGGCGTGAGACTAAAATAATTGATTCTTGAGAAGTACTTACATTTTTTTATTTATCAACATTTCACGTAATCTATTTCGTCTAAAAAAATTATTCTCTTCATTTAGCAACTTGCACGTAATTTTTTTAAATTTTAGGTAATGTGAATTGTAAGCGAGTAATGAAAATTGGCAATCAGAAAAGTAAGTCATTATATGGCAAGTAGTTCTAATGGTAATGTGTAATTTTTTGCTGGGAGTATTTCGTTATTCAGACGTAACGTTTAAATTTTTGGTGATATCTATCCATTTTGTTAACAACATAAGTCATTATTGTAATGACTCTGATTCATTAATTTAATGCTTTTTAATTATCATTGTATCTTATTAATTATTTAACTAACCTATGCATATTGGCACAGGTATCTGAAAAATGCTTGTATGGCTTGGAACTAATCGCGTGGTAGTCAACGCGCTTACCGCTGCAGCCACAACAACCTCAAATTTTGTTTAGATACGCACTAAATACACATACCAGGGTTGTCAACTCGGTGCTTTTCGCAACGTTTTTAGTGCTTTTTAAAATTTTCGACGCGAAAAATTTTGAAGTTAGTGCTCGGTTCTTTTTTAAACTAATTTTTGGTGCTTTTTATTACTTGGCGGTGGCACTAAATCCAAAATTCAAAAAGAATTTTCCTTATATAAATTATATAACGCGTGTTTTTTTTAGAGGTATAGAACTTCGAATTGAAATAAAATACAAGAAAATCGTTTTAATGTCCATCAATTTGGCTTTATTGGAAGGATAATTTTATGCCATTAATGTTTAAATATGATTTCGGGCATGTGGCCGCCACGGCTGGCTCGAATAAAGCCAATTCTACAGGTCCAATTTTCAACCACTTTTTCGAGCATATGAGGCCGTATGTTGGCAATAACGCCACGAATGTTGGCTTCCAAGTCCCCTAACGTTTCTGGTTTGTTGGCGTAGACGAGCGACTTCACATATCCCCAAAGAAAATAATCCAATGGTGTCAAATCACACGATCTTGGTGGCCAGTTGACAGGTCCATTCCGCGAAATTATGCGCTCATCGAATGTTTCCTTCAATAAATCGATTGTGACGTGCGCTGTGTGGCATGTAGCGCCGTCTTGTTGGAACCACAACTCATCCACATTCATGCCATCCAATTCGGGAACAAAATAGTCGGTTATCATGGCTCTATACCGGTCTCCATTAACGGTAACTGACTCTCCAGCATTATTTCGGAAGAAGTATGGCCCAATGACTCCACCAGCCCATAGAGCACACCAAACAGTCAGTTTTTGTGGATGTAATGGCGTCTCAAGGGTCTCATGTGGATTCTCTTCACTACAAATGCGGTAATTTTGCTTGTTGACGTAGCCATTCAACCAAAAATGAGCCTCATCACTGAACAAAATTTTGCGATGAAAATCAGCATCGAGATCAATCTCATTTTCGGCCCATACACCAAAATCACGACGCATTGCATGGTCTCGCGGCTTTAATTCTTGCACAAGCTGGATCTTGTAAGGTCGCAAGCCAAGATCTTTGCGTAAAATCTTCCATAAAGTTGATGGACAAAGCTCCAATTGCTGTGCACGGTGGCGAATCGATTCATTCGGGTCCTCTTCAACACTCTACAGCTCTACAGCGGCAATTGTTTCTTCGGTGCGCACTGTTCGACGTCTCTGAGGATGTGTATTATCACATAGAGTAAACGTAGTGCGAAAACGATCCATGGTTAACCGAATTAATTGCTCTGATGGACGATTATGTCGACCATAAAATGGATGGAGCTTGCGGTAAACTTCGCGAACTGAACCATTATATTCGAAATAAATTTGCACGATTTGCAAGCGTTGTTCTTTTGTCAACCTGTTCATGATGAAATGGCAAACCAAACTAAATATTAATCACTTGACAGCTGACAAAATGGCCGCCAGTTAAAAAAGTGATGCCAACTTAAAGTTCTATACCTCAATAAAAAACACCCATTATATATATATTTTTTGAAGAATTCTAACATTTAAAAAGCATAATTCAGTGCTTATGGAACATTTCAAAATATTCTAATAAGATTGCACAAAACTGCTGTTATTAATATTGCGTTTGCTTTGAAAGAATGTTTCCACAGCATTGTTAAAAAAAATCATATTTTTAGTCTTGATTTAAAAAAAATTAACTACTACTCCCATCGAGTTCAAAGTCTAATCAGCAAGTCAAAAACACTTCCCAATTGCTGTTAATTTGACTAATTTCCTGCGATTTGTTTCTTCGTTGACGAAAAAAATTAAATTTTTTATAATAATCAAAATGTGTATGGGATGCTTAAAATTTTGAAGTTTTAGGGATAAAATGCAAGGTCAACCGATTTCTATATTTTTTATGTACAAAATTTTTTTTTATAAAATAAAAAATTTTAATTTAGCGCTTTTTTACTTAAATTACGCGTTTTTTTTCCTGGTTTCAGTGCTTTTTGAAATTTAAAAGTTGACAACGCTGACATATACCATCAGCAATGAAATTTTAATTCAACTTTAATTGATCTAATTAATTCAACATTATTTAATTTATTTATAAAAGCTATAATTTCAAAATAAACATGTTTATATAAATATAAATATTAAAAAATTTCTTTGACTTATCTCCAGGATTCGAAAATGGGACTACAAGGGTAGCGAACTGCCTACTAGCGACCAGCAGAAGTTTTCTTTATTTTAGTTACGAAAATATTTCATTAAAGTTGCATCAAAACTATAATTTCCATAACTACAGATTAATTAAAATTGTAGTTTGATCTTTGATCTATGAACTTTAAGCTTTGAGCTTCTTTCATGTCACCTAATTAATTTAAAATATTTTGTTTTTATGAATTCTACATAAAAACATGCATTTAAGTTTTTCATTACCCGCATGAATATTATTTCGTAACATTAACGATACTAGGAAATGTAAAATATTAACCAATACAAAGGTTTCATTCCATTAATGAAATTTGCATCAATATAACATAATGTTTCATTTTAATAATCAAATTTATCATTGTATTAATGAGAAGGGTTCAATTTAATGCCTTCATTCCCCTTTACGAAGTGTTTTTCTTTCAGTGTATAATTTACATGCATCCATATTTTTCAAAAATTTTCTAGAACTTTTTACAAAAGCATTTAAACTACAAAAATTTGATATCATAAACTGGAAATATTAAATATAAATATAACGTGCGCGTGTTTTTAATGAAAAGCACAGATTTGCAAGCATAGTAAGACTTATTGAAGACATAAAATATATTTGAAATGCATTTTAACAAAATTTTTATTTAATCTTATCTAAATTATCAACAATTTTAAATAAAATACACTTTACATTTATTTTAAATTTAATGAATATATAGTTTAATCTCTAACATTTAAACACTTTTCATTCACTTTGCACAATATTACAAAACTACTCCTTTACATACAATAAATATATTTTTTTGGATGTACGTTTGCACATCACGTATTTAAATTAAACTTTTTACTTGCAAATAGATTTTTGGGTTTATTACTTCACTTAACACAGAAAATTTTAAATTCTACCTAGATTTCTGCAATAAACAATAGTAATTTTTAGCAAAAGGGTAAATATGAGAAATAAAGTTTGCTTTTATTACATCGCCTTTTGTTTATAAATTTCAACGTTACATAGTTTTATGAAAATAAATAACAATGATTTTTCTTTTAAAGTTAAAAAATAACTTAAATTAAATTTAAAAAAATGGAAATGGAAAAAATTAAAAATAAAAATATAATAAAAAGTTACTTCTTATTAGGAATAAATTTAGGAAGACTTAATACAATATGATTAGCTCAGCAAAAATAATTTTGTTTAGTTGAAAAGAAGGCACATCATTGCTAAACCTTTTTTTTTTTTGCATAACGAAAAATTATTCCCTAATTGCCTAACTCACGTCACCGAAGTGATATTTGTATGAAAACAAGTACAAATTTTAAAAAATTTAAAAAAAAATATGGCTTTGTGTTTTTTGAAAAAAAAGCAATATATACCGAAAGAGCAAACAATTTCGGGTTTTGCTTGACCTTTGACATTGACCTTAAAAGAAATTTTCAAAATATTATTTTGATTTTTATGTAAATATCACTTTGATGAAGTAATTTAAGCAAGTTGAGACTTAATATCGAAAGATTAATGACATAGAAACGGGTAATTGTTATATGAGTTGAAAAACTTGACAAAAAATTCATCGAAAAAATTCATCGATCCCTTTCATATGAAGTTTTTCCAACTACAGACATTTCGCTTTATTAATTAGTTGCCCTTTGTCTTTGCTCCACAAAAATAGTTCTCTTATGAAATTTAATGTTTTCAAGTACGTCGACTCCGCTTTACTGGAAATAACCAAATCCAATTTTTTTTCAATTATTCATTTTTCTCTAAAACATAGTTCGGATTACTGAAATTTGTTACAATTAAGCGTACTGCTTAAAATCAGTAAATGTCTAGCCACTTGCATTGACAATATAATAGAAAAATACAATAAAGTACGTAAGAGCGAAAAGGACAAATACATTTTGCCATTTAATTTTTTAACGGACATAACATGCACAATTTTTTCAGCCTTAAGTTAAACAATCGATTTCTAATTAATAAATTTGTCTTTGTATATTTTTTCAATTAAGCGAAGTAAGTTTCATACAAAACGTAGTTGCAGGATTGCTTTTGGTTTTCACTTATATGATATTTTCAGTAAAGCAATGTTTCGCTAAAGCGAAGTGAATAAGAATAGTTGTGTTTAAAATTCAGTGTGAAGATTTTTATCGCTTTCAATAATCCGATTTTTTTCACTAAAGCGTGTTGCGCTTAATCGGATTCGACTGTACGTTCACAAAAATTTCATATTAAAATAGTCGTAAAACTAGCTTAATTAAAATTTTTTCGGTAATGATTTTGCTTTATATGTTTTTAATGTTAATTCAACATGTTTTACAATAAACTTCAAAGAAAATTTTTTGCTTTTGTTATAACTTTATTTTATGCTCCACTATCAGCTGTTAAATCGAAATGAAAAGTATTGTTAGAAACAACTTGAATTTGATACTGAAGTACCACGAGGAATAATGTTGAATCAAAGTTATTTATTGTTGAAACTACATGAATTTAATTTAATGCAATCAGCAAATTGTTAAATTAAATTTTCACACGGAAATTCTCTAGAAAAAACGAATAATGAACAGTATTACAATTATAAATCTATTTTTGTTTTTATTTCTTTGTATTTAAAATAAGAGTACGAAAATATATGAAACAAATTGTTTGATTCTGTTTTGTCTAGTTCTTTGAAGTGAGTAAAACAAAAAAAATGAGAACGATTGCTCAATTTATTTTTGTTTTATTTTTGCACATGAATACAAACCAGAAAACACAGCCAATCGGCTGTAAGCCAGCAAAGAGCTGCCTTCAGCTACAAACAGTACATTAACTTAATCTTACGCCGCTAGAAAAAAAAATAATGTGATACGTTTTATGATATTTGCAACGAATTTGGCATCAACATATAATATAATTTTATTTTCTTTCACACATTAAGTTTTTTTTTTATATAGCGGAGAAAGGGTTAAAAAAATATCCAAAGTTTTTCAGACAGACGGACACTACGAGCTTTATATTTTATACAAAAAAAAAATTCTGACATGTACATGAAAATCGCCGATACACGTGTATTTTTATTTTTTCTCCCCTTTCCGAAAAAGTATATTTGCTACATAGGACAGAATGTGTGTAACGCGTAAGGTATAAAAAAAATAATTTGACCTAGTTACTTTTATGTACAAAAAAAATTAATTTTCTGATTCTTTATACCAATCTAGTAGTTCTTAAAAAAAGTGTGTTAAGTGAAAAGAGAAAAAAGAAAACTAAAAAATTTTTTTATTAATTTTTGTTTTTAATATCCAGAAAAAGTTTCCAGCTCTGGAGCTGACGTTTTTAATTTTAATATATAATTTATAAAGGAAAAGATAAACATTAATTAGACTTAGTTACTTTTATATATCACAAAAAGTGTAAGTTTTCCAACCCTGGAATCATCCAGGGTTTCTGATTTCTTACACCAATCCCTTTCTTTTAAGAATTTAAGATATGTTTAATTTATAGAAAAAAAGGAAAAATTTGTTTTAGTTAGTAACTTTTGTATAATTAATTTTTAATTTAATTTAATTTTAATTTTTTTAATTGTTTTTTTTTTTATTTGAAATACCTGGGTGTTTTTCGCAGACAAGCTAATCTTTGCGAATTGTGTTTGTGTTAAAAAAAAGTTTTCGGTAGTTAATTTTTTATATCACAAAGAGTGTAAGTTTCCTCCTTTTTGATTTTTCTGATTTCTTATACATCTTTTAAGAATATAAGATATGTTTAATTTATAAAGAAAATAATAAATTTGTTTTACTAAGTTGCTTATGTATAAGAAAAAAATTTAAAGTGTTCCAACCATGGAAACGTCTTTTTAAATTTTATAATTTTTTTCTTATTTGAAATACCAATTTTATTCGTGGTGATGTATAAAATAAGTTTATTTAATAAAAATAAATAAAAAATTAGTTTACGGTAGTCAATTTTATACTTCACAAAAATTGTAGGTTTTCCAACCCTGGAATCATCTTTTTTGTTTTTCTGATTTCTTACATCAATCTCTTTCTTTTAAGAACATAAGATATGCTTAATTTATAGAAAAAAAGGAAAAATTTGTTTTAGTAAGTTACTTTTGTATAAGAAAAAAGTTAAATTTTTCCAACCCTGGAAACGTCTTTTTAATTTTTTTTAGTTCATTTTTTTTAATTAGAAATACTAATTTTTTTATACTGAAGTATAAAATGAGTTTATTTAATAAAAAAAATAATAATAACTACTTTTCGGTCTCTAGCTTTTCTGGGAGCTTCGGAAAACCGATTTCACGTACAGACAGACGGACAGACGGAGATCGCTTATTCGTATTCCCTAGTGTTTGCCAAAAACCGTGGAAATTGAAAAACCGCGGTTTCCGGTTTTAAGCTATTAAAACCGGTCGGTTTCGGTTCGGTTTCGGTTTTCAAAATATGCATGTACATATATAAATAGGTATATATGCTGGAAAAATAAATGATAATTTAAAAATAATCATCCTATGAAATTTTCATTTCCCTCGAAAAGAAAAATGCTATCTTGAATATCCCGTGAAATTTTTCCCCGCTATCTGTCCATGTGAATGTAAAAAAGGGAAGAATTTTTGTAAAGCTTAAAAATTAATTTAAAATCGGAAGGTTATAAATGAAATGTATTTAACTTTAAAGTTGTACTCATGGAGGCGCTTCTGTTGATTTAGTTATTTTTTCATTAAGTATACCACCGTGGTGCACCACCATGAAATTTATTGTTTGTGAACCAAAGAGATTCATACTCTATGAAACAATGTGTTGTAGGGAATTATTGTTAACAACCCTAAGCTTTACTTACTAATCTTGTCCTAAAAATAAATAATTTTAACTTTTAAGATATAATTCGAAGAAAAATATCGAAATTATTCGATGTAATAATTCAGTTTGCCTGCAAAAATGAAGTGAACAAAACCAAGGGAAAAGTGAAAAAATTCACGTGAAAAATATTCTGCCTTATCGTAGTTGGCGTATTTCAAATACCCTTTATGTCAACAGCAGAAATGCTTTACGCACGTCCACAGCAGCATACCTGGGTATGTACATACGTTTTGTATGGGGAATGGTACGTCGTTAGCATAAAAATGCTAATTACGTATCTACCTGGTTTCATCCTCACAGTCATTGTTTGTTGAAAAAAGTGGTTGTATAGGTAGACGACATACGTATATAATAAATATATAATATAGGCAGGTAGAAACATTTATTGTTGCGGAAATTTCATTCTTTGTAGTATCGTCAGGAAATTTAGTTTACATTTGTGATTCGAAGTGAAAAGACGTTTCTGTTTATTTTGTGGAAATAAAAAAATATTAAAAGTAAAATGGCTGATGGTGAATGGCTTACTCCGCGACAACTAAGCGCACTTTCGTACGAAGAACAACAAGCATATATTCGGCAAGCGCTTGAAGAGAGCCAAGAAGAAACAAGTGACCACGATTCAATAGTTGGTGACGAGGCTTTAGGTGATATTGGTGGAGATGACTCAGACGTTGAAGAAACCATGTTACCAGAATATGACCCAGAGGGCGACAGTGATTCTGATGAAGATCTTGAAGATGCACCAATTGAAACTGGCGAAGTTTTTACTGCCAGAGATGGTAATGTTTGGTCCTCGATACAACCACAACCTGTAAGATTCCGTACGCACAACATTCTAAGAAGTGCAGAATCTGGACCAGTACGGGCAACGTAGGGTTTGACCATTGCAGAAACGTTCCAATTGATAATGTCAAACGAAATATGCGACATAATTATTCGTGAATCAAATCGAAAGGCAAGGCAATTTTATGATATTGACAACGCAAAACATCCAACAAGAGAACCGAAATCATGGATTCCCATAACAAAAAGTGAATTTGATGCAAATTTGGGCCTACTTTTGCTAAGTGGAGTTACACATTGTGGTTACGTGCATACGAAAGATTTGTGGAAAACTACTTCACATCCACTATATCGTGCCGCAATGAGTGTACGACGATTTTGGGAAATAAGCCGCTTCATACGTTTTGATAATGGAAACACACGCCATCAACGAAAACAAACTGACAAAGCAGCAGCAATATCGGACGTTTTTTTTTTGATGCTTAACAGCTGTCTTCGTAGATATTACGTGGCTGGAGCCAACGTTACCGTAGATGAACAATTGTATGCTTATCGTGGTGGAACTGGCTTCACGCAATACATACCATCAAAACCTGCTAAATATGGAATAAAAGTGTAGTGGGTGTGCGACTCCATTTCTTCCTATCTATTGCAGGTACAATGAATATTGTTGAAAATTGTTGAAAATCTAAATAACTAAATTGAATATAATTTTTCCATGCAGGGACAAATCTATACAGGAATGGCACCGTCTGGTGAACGTGAAAGAAACGTTGGCGAAAGAGTAGTAAAGGATTTATGTGTCAACCTTTTTGCTGGAAGTGGAAGAAATATTGTATGTGACAACTTTTTCACTAGCTACAACTTGGCAAAAACTTTGATGTTAGACAACAATTTATCTATATTGGGTACTTGCAACAAAAGGCGCACATTCGTGCCAGCAGCATTTGCCAACCCGAAACGACGTGAGGCTGAATTATCAATGTTTGGGTTCTGTAATCACGTTACGATGTGCTCGTACGTTCCCAAGAAAAACAAGGCAGTTGTAATGTTGTCCACTACTCATTATACAACAGAAACGACCGGTCCTAAGAAGAAGCCATTGCTTATATTGGACTACAACAAAACCAAAGGTGGGGTTGATAACATGGACAAGTGCTTGTCCGAATTTAGTACGAAGCGGCGCACAAATAGATGGCCTCTGGCTTTCTTTTGTAATATTGTGGACGTTGCTGCGTTTGCTGCATACGTAATATACATTGACAACAACACTCACCTGAAGACATCTACAAGCCGCCGTAGGATGTTTCTCCATCAGCTTAGCGAGCAATTGTGCAAGCCAGAAATGGAAAGAAGGGCGAATAACAGCAGAATATCCAGAGTTTTTTCAACGCGCAACGCCATCGAAGCCATGAAAGGCGGGCCCATCGGAGTTGTGGATGCTGAGGCATGCATCGGAGGAACGTGATAGTACGGGCCGGCTAAAAGTAAAGGGGAATTGCTACATCTGCTCGAAACGACGCCCTACTCGTAAAACATGCACATTATGCAACAAACCAGTGTGCGCAGAGCATTCCAAAGACTTACCTCAATGCGATAGATGTATTTGAATTTCAATAATTTTAAGCAAAAATAATTAAAACTGACATTATATAATAATAATAAAAAAATAATTACAAAACTTAGCTCAAAATAAACTATACTTTTATATTATATTATCATATTTGCATGCGTTTTACTATACATACCCAGGTATGTATTCTGTTGACTTAAGGGTGCAACTTTGTAAATGGGCCTTATCTTCCGAACGGATGATCTAATCCTAACCAAACTTGGAACTATTGAGAACAGTTTTGACTAGGATATCAAGAAATTTCAAGTCGATCGGGTTATCCAGTTTAGAGCTACAGCGTTTTCAAAACTAAAAACATACCCAGATATGTTGCCGTTGACATAAAGAATACTACTACGACTGTTTGGTAATAGATTAAGACTTCAACAGTTTTTCTTGAATCTATTACCAAATAGTCATAGTCGTATATGAAATACGCCAACCACGATAAGGCAGATTATTCATGATAAGAGGAACCAAAAACTGGGAAAATACATCTGGGAAAAATTTTTCGAGGGAAAAAATGTTTACTATAGGGGTGATAAAGTTTCTCTGGTTTGTATTCAATTCAAGTACTTATATTAGAAAAGAACATTTAGTAGTGAATATGTGTATAAAAAGCTTAAGAATAAAAAATTTATATTTAATTATCCAAATAATAAAATTTCAGAAACGGCAAAGCGTTCAATGTAGAGTCTTTTAAACGAAATTTTATTTTTAAGCAGAAGTTACCAGCGACAGACAACACTCGTTCGTTTCGTTTGAGGGCTTTATTATGTTATTGCTTTGTGAAGCAATAGTATGTTGGATGCTTTGTTGTTCGTTTTTTTTATAAAGTACAACTTCTTGTCAAAGAACGTTTAAATTATCGTCTGTTTTGCTTTACATCTGTTAGAGATTTTTTGATAACAGATTACAATTCATCCTACAAAGAATTGTTATAATTTTCTTAAAATTTGAACATTTTCTCTTACCTTTCATTGTTACAGAATGCTTAGTAATGTATAAAAGTCTTCAATGTAAACTATGTACATTTGCTGTATTTTTAAACAAGATGATAATGTTAAAGTAAAAATTTGAAACCGACGTTTTTTTTTTTTGTCGGTTTCGGTTTCGGCTTTTATTGCTTAAGAACCGCGGTTTCGGTTTCGGTTAAAACCGAACGGCAATCCCTAGTCTTCCCTATGCATAAGGATCCAGAATATATATACTTTATGGCTCGCTTATTAATATTGTAGACATTACAAACGGAATGACAAACCTATATATACTCTTTTACCATTTTTTGGTAAAGGGTATATAAAAAGGTAGAAGTCTGAGAAAAAAAATATATCGTGCCATAACCGCCAGAATAGCTTAAGCGACATAATTTTCGAAACTAAATTTTTGAGTAAAACCGATTATTTGCGATCGTAAATAGTCGATTTTCGTCAAAAAAAAAACGAAGTCCAAAAAATTTGTCGCTTAAGCTTTTTTAGCGGTTATGGCTCGATATACTTGCGTCCCTAATTTTAAAAAATTTCTTAAAACTTTCTAAAATGCATTTAAAATATTACAATTTGATATCATAGACTCGAAATGAGAAATATGTAACATACGTTGTTATTAATGAAAACCACAAAAATATATTAAATATTAGGAACGACTAAGTTTATTTTTTTATTTTAACACCTTTAAGAGCATGAAATGTTCTGAAGTTTTGTCTACTGTATTTGCACCAAAATGAAATAAAAATCACGTAGACACAAATAAAAATTTCGACATGTGTATGCTTTTATGAACATAAATACAAAAAGAATTATAAGCCCAACTAATGTCGCACACAATTTTTTTTTTTTTTTTTTTTTGTATAAATAAGATTTTTCACATGTCTAGGCAGTGTTGTGATTGTCAAACTTTCGTCCTTTGTCCTTTTTTTGCTGTTTTCCTACTCCTTGTTTGCCTTATTTGTAAGTTGTCTATAATGATGGACATGCTTTATCTTTTCCCAACTTTCCATTCATGTTTGTATGTCTGAATACGAGTATATAATTTGATATTTTTATTTTGGTTTGGGGTTTATGAGCTGCTTTGCTTAGGATTTGACAATGTTATGAATTACAGTCACTTTTAAGGTGACTTTCTTTAAGACCTCTTGCAAGTAAAAGTAAAAAAACAAAGAACATTGTAATATATTTGTTGGGCCTTTGATAGCTTTGCAATATAAAAAAAAAAAAAACAAATATTTGTGTGAAATCAGTATTATTTACCATATTATTGTTCTTTGTTCTATAAAAAAAAAACTTTCTTTAATTTAAATGACGTGTTCTACTATTGTTGATTATAAAAACTTACCTAAAATTAATATATGGATTTTAATATTAAAATTTATCTAGGAATAAGCACCAGCTCTACTAAAATTTAGAGAAAACTAGGAATTAAATTGCTTAGGAAGAGAATTTAAAAAGAGGACACTTTCAAATATTATATTCTTCTGGTACTATCGTTCCATAACATAAATCTTATTGCAAAACTGTTCGAAATAACGTAAAACAAATTTTATTTTTCCTAGTTTTCCATTATTTTTTAAACGAGATATAAGAAAATAAATATACACACTGAAAAATTTTATATTTAAATCTACCAAACAATGTTAATTTAATCTTTTTCGATTCTGACTTTAGTTCATATGTGTTGCACGTTAATTAAATATAATTTACAGTAGTCTTTAAAGACAATTTTTCCTTTTAAAATAATTTTATTTCATGTTGATTTAACATTCCAGTAATGCTTAATCTAAATGAAAAACCATGTTGATTCAAAGTTATTTAAAGTTGAAACAACGTGAATTTGATGTTAAATTAATACGAAGAATCATGTTGAATTAAAATTATTTCTATCAAAGGCGACATGACGTAAATTTAATGTAGCCATTTATTTTATTAGTTACACTGCGCGACAAAAAATACATAGAATATATTATTATTTTTCAATTAACTTCAAAAAGGGGGGAGTTCAACAATTTGTCTCTATTCTTTCTTTGGCGGTGTAAAAATTCTTTTTTGTCTGAGAGGGTACATAATCCCATTGTTTCCATTGTAAAAAAGTTGGCGAGAACACACCCACAATAGTTAAACATACGTAGGTAGAGTAATATAACTTCGTGCTAACCTAAATAGAAAAATGAAAAAATGGAAAAACAGGGGAAATAAATAGTGATACTTACATATGTATTTACCAAAGGTAAATCAATAATTGTACACAACAATCATTTCTCACATTCCGTTTCATTAGAATTTACGTTAAATAGCTGATGTTAATAACAATATCTACCCAAGTAGATAGACTAGGGTGCTGATGAAGTGCGTTGCTGTACAGAAATATATCGGTATTTCCCCCAGCTTAAAAGTCTAATTTAATTTTTCTTCTCTTCTTTAGAAACTCACATTAATTAATAAAATATTTCATTCAATGAAAAGAATTGAAATTACTGAACTCAAGCCTGACTAAAAATTATTTCTGATTAAAAATTTACTATAGTTCAATTAAAAAAAATCTAAAAATGTCTTAATTGAATGATATTCTACTTAGTTGATGGCTGCGAAATCTATAAAACACCTTGGGTTCTTGTAATTACACAATTTGAAAGTTAAAAAAATGGGCGGAGTTACTCCCGTTAAAATTTATTATAACATTTCAAACGATTCTACTCAACCGTTTTTTACGCAACTTACCACACAACTGGAGCTCTTAAATAGACAGAATGTTTTATTTAAAAAAATGGGCGAACTGACGCCCATTAAAATTTAATATTTCATTTTAAGTGGTTCTACTTTACCGATTTTTACATGACTTAACACGCACGCTGATCTCTGAAAAAGACAAAATGAGCGGAGGCACGCCCGTTTAAATTAAAGTTTATATTTCACTTGCTTTTTCTTGACTTCTTCTATCAGATCTTTGCATTGAAGTCAGTTTCTTTTTTGGCAGAAAGAATTATATTTTTTTTTAATTTTTATTGCCCAGTATAACAACAATTTGTTTTTTAAATTTTTCAAACTTCCCCAAAATCTTGAGTTGCGGGTAAAACCCTGTTTTTCGTACCTAGATACACTTATCAACACCTAACTTAGTTGAATATCAAAGATTGGGCCTTTTGAATAATGTATATTGTCCTTCAGTAAATTTCAGACTCATATTTATATTTTTTACCAAATCTATTTTTCTAAATTTTTTTTCGTATTTTTTCTACTTTAAGTTTAATTTTACGCAGTAATTGTGTACGGGCATCATACTATTTATAATGTTATTTCTAAAATATAACTGATTATGGGTAAAACAAAGATTTGTGTAAAAAAACCCTATAGAATTTGGCTGATGTATTAAATATTTTATAAGAAGACTTTTTGTTTAAAAACCAACTTTCAGAGTTATCAGAGATTGGTTTGAGTGTGTTCTTATCAGATATTTCAATGCGACAAAAAAACTTATACAAGTAATTGGATATGGTCCTGCTTAGGTTGCCTTAAACAAGATTGCAGTGGTCTGTCAAAAATGAATGATTTAGATTATACTGGAGACACTCCAGTATGAAGCGGGTACCTACATAAACCAACCCACCAACCACAACTTCACAAGAAGACTAAATAGCTTCATAATATTCTACTTTTTTCTATTGTCTTTTCATTTCCCTTAAAACTTATTTTTTGTTTCCACTTCAAAGCAAGAAAAAGTTTATTTTACATTTGTAACTTTTTTATTTTATTTCTATTTTTGAAGCATTCTGCTTACAGTGCAGTTAGTAGACAAATACTTAAATTGTCAACCTTTTTTATTTTTCATTAGATTTATAAGTATCTATAAAATAAATGTGTGTACGTAAGTATATTTTCTAACTTTTTCACTTTTCTATATTAAAAGCTAGAAAACAACAGAAAAACAACAATACGAGTAAATATATATAAGCCTTGGAAAACAATAATACCTTTTTAAATCCCATCACGGCTTGTGTCCATTCACTTGGCATTAATAGAATGTAAATATGTATGTGGGTTTTAATGTATGTGTAGGTATCTTAAAGTATTTTTTTTAAATACAATAGCAATTTTATACAGAACAGCTCCACAGCTAACACAACAACAATGAAAAAAAAGAGAAAACAAGTTACAATGTAAATATAAAACAATAGCAAAAAATAAACTAAGAATAGAAAAAAAAAACTTTAAAAGTAAATGAGGAAAACGCAATTATCCGTATTTAATTAGTTTTACGAAGGAAAAAGCTGTAAAAAAACAAAACGACAAAATTAAAAAATAAAAGTTTAAAAACTGGGAAAAAGGTCATATAAAAATAAACGGTCTGCAAGTTTTTAAAATGAAGAAAATGAGAACCCAAATCTTATAAAAAATAAAAATTATATTACCCTGCTGTGTACTTATTTCAAACGCTTTAGTTTTATAGAAAGGTATTCCATGTAGTCACAATACACTCTGGATTTCGGTGGTAAAGCTTTCTAATTATATTTTTAATTTTAACTTTTTGTTATATAGCAGTAACCTAATTGGCTTTGAGGCCCCAAATTTGGCCCTACATGCCTCTCATGCTGTATTGGTATATGAAAGAAATTTATTATATTGTAAGATTTTATGAAATTTCTAGCTTTTTATTAAAGTAATTTTTCATAAATAATTTTTTTTTAATATTATTATAAACTGACTCATTCATACCAGATCAATGCGTGCAAATTGGTAAAATGCTTATATTGATATCGAACTTCCATTCAAAATTTTATTTTCTTATAAAGCCCATTTCTGGTTGAATGGGTACATAAATAAGAAGAATTGTGGCATTTGCACGCAAAGAAAAAATATGGTTGAGGTAACCATAATCAAACAGCAACATACTATGATTGAATTATATGGTTGCAGTCAAATCATATTATTGTTAACAGAAAAAAAAACTTTAACAATATTATTATCTGAGTTAATTATAATATTATTTGAGTTAATTATATTATAATCTCAGTATTGTAAATATGGCAACACTATTGTTAGATGTGACTAAAATATAATTGAGACTCACCATACCATGTTTTAATATTACATTAATATTGTTAAATACGACCACAGTATTATTTAATATAATAATACTTTTTTGTTTTTTAATCATATTTTTATTGTACAAACAGCTGTGAGTTAAATTCGAAATAAAAATAAATTAATATTATTGACATAAAATGTGTATATAGAAATATATACTTACACGACATACAGACATGTCTGTATAAAGAGATACACAAATGTTAATATATTTTTATTGATCTACCCTTTTGGTTATACTTTATTTATTTATTGCTTTATTTAACACTACCGACAGCTTACAAACGAAATACTGAACTGAGAGATAGATGTTCCTGAAAAAGATTTTTTTTAAACTTAACATAGTATGGTTTAGGAAAACATTATATGGTTATTTACATCATATTATTTTTAAATAATAATACAAATTATGTCGTAGTCATAAATTGTTAACAAAACTATATTGTTAAACTCTAACCACATCACACTTTTATATGGATGTGATAATGTAATTATTAAATTCAAGCATTACTCTGTTTATCGTAACGAAATAAATGTTTAAAATAACAATAACTAGTTTTCGACGACCACACATTTCTTTTCAGAGAACATAATGTTGTTTTCTCAACCATTCTACAACCATATCTTTTCTTTGCGTGTGGAGTGAAAGCAATCCACAAGTTTTTGTCGGAACATCATTATATTCACAGAAAATATTATTTGGTGCGCTTTGTGGTGTGGTGGAGTCATTGTCCCATATTTCTTCAAAAACTATAATGGTCAGAATGTTAATGTCAATGGTGAACGGTATAGGAACATGATTCGAAATTTTTTCGTACCTCAATTATGTGGCATTAATCTTGCTGATAAAGGGTGTTTTTTATTGAGGTATAGAACTTTAAGTTGGCATCACTTTTTTAACTGGCGGCCATTTTGTCAGCTGTCAAGTGATTAATATTTAGTTTGGTTTGCCATTTCATCATGGACAGGTTGACAAAAGAACAACGCTTGCAAATCGTGCAAATTTATTTCGAAAATAATGGTTCAGTTCGCGAAGTTTACCGCAAGCTCCGTCCATTTTATGGTCGACATAATCGTCCATCAGAGCAATTAATTCGGTTAACCATGGATCGTTTTCGCACTACGTTTACTCTATGTGATAATACGCATCCGCAGAGACGTCGAACAGTGCGCACCGAAGAAACAATTGCCGCTGTAGAGCAAAGTGTTGAAGAGGACACGAATGAATCGATTCGCCACCGTGCACAGCAATTGGAGCCGACTAACCGACTATTTTGTTCCCGAATTGGATGGCATGAATGTGGATGAGTTGTGGTTCCAACAAGACGGCGCTACATGCCACACAGCGCACGTCCCAATCGATTTATTGAAGGAAACATTCGATGAGCGCATAATTTCGCGGAATGGACCTGTCAATTGGCCACCAAGATCGTGTGATTTGACACCATTGGATTATTTTCTTTGGGGATATGTGAAGTCGCTCGTCTACGCCAACAAACCAGAAACGTTAGGGGACTTGGAAGCCAACATTCGTGGCGTTATTGCCAACATACGGCCCCATATGCTCGAAAAAGTGGTTGAAAATTGGACCTGTAGAATTGGCTTTATTCGAGCCAGCCGCGGCGGCCACATGCCCGAAATCATATTTAAACATTAATGGCATAAGATTATCCTTCCAATAAGGCCAAATTGATGGACATTAAAACGATTTTCTTGTGTTTTATTTCAATTCGAAGTTCTATACCCCTGAAAAAAACACCCTATATATGGTTCCAACAATACGGAGACAGATGCCAGACAGTGGACGCTACAATTGATTTACTCAAAGAAACTTTTGATCAAAACAAACAAAAAAAAAAAATTCATGTAATGGTCAAATTAATTGGGCCACCAAGATCGTGTGATTTATTCCCATTGGATTATTTTCTTTGGGCTTATGTTAATAAACTTGTCTACGCCAATAAGCCGCAAACAATTGAACACCCGGAAATCAACATTTGAAGAGTTATCGGTTTTTTCTTTTTCTTTCGTTTTCTTTCCAATTGAATTTGAACTATACAATTTTGCTGTCTTTGTAGGCTACTTTGGCTTTCGGCTTATTCGTATAGACTTAAGAAATTTTCAAGAAGATTATATCACACTACCTCGACAACCAGTTCACTGATATCCACGTGAAATGACCATTTCCTCAAATCATTTGCTCAGCTTGTGCGATAAGACTTGAGTTGTATGGCATACAGCGGTATCTAGTTGAAACTGCATTTAAATTTTGAATCTCATTTTGAACGAGTGAAAGCCCAATTTACGACGCCAACATCAACAAGATGTGATCTGAGAAAGGAAGAGCTTTTGGCGAAATCGACACTACTTCGGATTATCCAGCATATTGTCAGAGACCGTGGCGATCTTTTCGGCACATCTGGCATTTTATCGAGGAGCGGACACTGTGATTAATTTTATTTTCAAGAAGATTGTGATGAATGGAATATTGGCGAAACACACCGTTTCTCGGACAGAAACCCCGTTTTGATAAAAAAAAGTTCCATAATTTGCACGTGTTGTTGAATATTTTATTCGTCAATGGTGATTTTCAATGCAGATCGAATACCAGTCAATTTTTCAGATGAAGCTTAAGCAATATGGCAGCTATCAACTGCAACAGCTCAGAAGTTTTTAAATGAAAACAAAAAATTATCTGGTGCGTTTGAAAAACTTTGCAATTTTAATAACAATGATATCATATCGTTCCTACCATGTCAAACTATCAAATATGCAAATTTATACTTTTCAGAACAGCACGAAAACCCGTCAATTGTGAATTTAAAGTTGGTGTAATTCTAAAAATGCTAGGCTTAAAATATTTCTTATTGAGTTAAAAAAATTTCAGCATTTTGAAACGAGTCATATCGTATAAATTAGGGTACCAAGACAGCGAATCAAAAAAACCTTTCATGCATACACTGAAAAATTGATACGAGTAATTACAATTTCTAACTGCTTTTTTATGTATATAAAGGATGTCCCAACAAGAACGCAAGATTTAAATTTTAAATAAAACACAGATATTTAAAAAAAAATCGTCAAACTTTATTATATCGTAAAGTAGACAAAATGAGGTTATGTGTGGAAC
This sequence comes from Tachina grossa, assembly GCA_949987645.1. NCBI lineage: Eukaryota > Metazoa > Arthropoda > Insecta > Diptera > Tachinidae > Tachina > Tachina grossa. The sequence goes on along the minus strand of OX465276.1, from coordinate 64,364,805 downwards.
AACAAATCGGGCAGATGGCCGCCGCGGCTTTGCTGGCACACACGCGATCTTTTAATGAAATTTTCAATGGCCGTTTTGCATAAATGCTGCGGTATTTTATTAATGCAGCGTCCAATTTCCTCTTTTAAGGCTTGAGTCGTCGTCGGCTTATTCGCGTAAACCATCGACTTCAAAAAACCCCAAAGAAAAAAGTCGAATGGTGTTAAATCGCACGATCTAGGCGGCCAATTCTGGTCTCCAAAACGCGAAATAACACGACTGGGAAATGACTGATGTAGCAATTGAATTGTTTCTCTGGCAAAATGACATGTGGCGCGGTCTTGTTGAAACCACATGCCCTCCACATTCATTTCTTCAATTTTAGGCACTAGACTGTATGCACTTGACCTGCGTTTGAGCGACATCATCACGTACAGCTGCGACATATCGACCTGGTCGAAGGCGCGTTGTTGTCTTTACATCACTAAGAGACCCAGTTTCGGCAAATTTATCCTTTAATCTCTTTACAGTTGACTCTTTTGAAGCATTATTGTGACCCCAAATTGATCGCAAATTTGCGAACTGTAGCCGCAAAACTTTCACCATTTTGGTAAAACAATTTCACAATGAGAATGCGTTGTTCATTCGTGTAGCGCTCCAATTTTACTAACCTCGTACCTTCTACTAGCAAACAATAACAATAGTTCAAATGTCAAACAATGACACTTCGAATAGCGCCAAATTTAAATCTTAGGTTCTTGTTGGGACACCCTTTATAATATCTAATACTGCACCAGAATAGTTTTGATCACAAAATTTTTATTACAAAAAACTTTTAATTTAAAATTTTGTAGGAGACCTGAGTAACTTTATAATTTCATATGCTGGGAAGAAATATTAGACTTTTTTATCTCCTCCATAATTTGATATTATTAATAGCTCGATCTTAATGAGGTCAAGAGAAAGGATAGAAATAGAACTCTTTTATTATAATTAAAAGTTATTCTTTGAAAAAGGCATAATTTGTAGGAATAACTAAAATAAATGACCTCAATTTTTATAAATTATTTATTCTCCTGCTTTATATAGATGTAACTACAAATAAAGTGGGAATATATTTTTTTTCTTTTGTAAAGTATTTATGAAACAAATAAATATTTTTGTCTGCTAATCCTCTTGCGTCCCTATAAGAACGTTTTGGGAATTTCAATTTAAAAATAAATTCATGATTAATTAACATATCCGTTATAATTTTTACTGTTTTTTATATATCGGGTGTTTTTTTTAGAGGTATAGAACTTCAAATTGAAATAAAACACAAGAAAATCGTTTTAATGTCCATCAATTTGGCCTTATTGGAAGGATAATCTTATGCCATTAATGTTTAAATATGATTTCGGGCATGTGGCCGCCGCGGCTGGCTCGAATAAAGCCAATTCTACAGGTCCAATTTTCAACCACTTTTTCGAGCATATGGGGCCGTATGTTGGCAATAACGCCACGAATGTTGGCTTCCAAGTCCCCTAACGTTTCTGGTTTGTTGGCGTAGACGAGCGACTTCACATATCCCCAAAGAAAATAATCCAATGGTGTCAAATCACACGATCTTGGTGGCCAATTGACAGGTCCATTCCGCGAAATTATGCGCTCATCGAATGTTTCCTTCAATAAATCGATTGGGACGTGCGCTGTGTGGCATGTAGCGCCGTCTTGTTGGAACCACAACTCATCCACATTCATGCCATCCAATTCGGGAACAAAATAGTCGGTTAGTCGGCTCCAATTGCTGTGCACGGTGGCGAATCGATTCATTCGGGTCCTCTTCAACACTTTGCTCTACAGCGGCAATTGTTTCTTCGGTGCGCACTGTTCGACGTCTCTGCGGATGCGTATTATCACATAGAGTAAACGTAGTGCGAAAACGATCCATGGTTAACCGAATTAATTGCTCTGATGGACGATTATGTCGACCATAAAATGGACGGAGCTTGCGGTAAACTTCGTGAACTGAACCATTATTTTCGAAATAAATTTGCACGATTTGCAAGCGTTGTTCTTTTGTCAACCTGTTCATAATGAAATGGCAAACCAAACTAAATATTAATCACTTGACAGCTGACAAAATGGCCACCAGTTAAAAAAGTGATGCCAACTTAAAGTTCTATACCTCAATAAAAAACACCCTTTATATATATTTTTTTTTTTTTTTTTTTTTTGGTTTTCTTCAGCATGAGTTGTTTGTTTAAGAGGAGTCTTTTTAAATCTAGACAAATTTTACCGTAGCCATAGAAAGAAAATTCTATTCATATAGTAACATTAAGAAAATAATCTAATCAATACTCATTATGGGCACTCTTTTCACCAGGCCGACAGTGGTATGCTACAAAAAGTGCGAAATTCATTTAAAGATAGTGACAGCAACAATTGTCTCTTCTTTCGTTAGTTTCTTACTTCTAACCCATAAGGGGCAGTCTTTATATATATATATACATTTAAACAATATCAGACATGGCATAGCTTGACTGCCCGCCGCCCAGCTTTTCGCATAAAATTTTTGCTATCCAAAAATATTGTGGTATGTAAACTCTCCGCCCATATGCACAGGGAGTTAAAAAAACATAACTTTAGCTTTTTATGTATACATACATACATAAATATGTTTATTAAAAATCTTGGTATTTATATAAACCCATAATCCGCCAATTTAAAAAAAAAACAAGTAATAGTGTTATATTTGGTTATGCCGAATCTTATGTACACTTCACTGACGTATGTATATCTGTGGCAAAAAGGAAAAAGTGTTTAAGTCGAGATATGCTGATTTTGAGTTAATGCTATCTTCGTAATTTGCATATACGAGAGTAAGCCTGGTCAAAATCTCAATTAATTTGTGTAATTTTTCAGGAAGTTATAGCCTTTGTCTTGCGACTTATCTTTTTTGGACTTCTACTCTCATTTGGAATAAAAGCTTAATTTAGTATATACTTTGGTATATTTCAACTTAAATGTATTACATATAGTGTGCAGTATGATGTTTCTTAAAAAAAATAAAGATTAACATAGACTTTTCTAATTTAACTGTAAAAGAAATAAATTTCTGAAAATCGACTTGAAAGCTTAAAAGTGATCTTCCGCAAAACAGTAAAATACGACTTAAGCACTTTTTCGTTATTACCACAGATGTGTAATAGACAGATCAATACATCAAAGTACATATTTGTTTTGTTAAAAAATTGATAATTTTATGCTCTAATGCTATTTTAAGTAAGTGACTCTCAGTGTTTTTCGATTAAAGGATTTGATTAAAATATTTAATTTCGATATTAGTAATAGCTGAATATTATATTCTACACTCTGAAAGAAAGAAATATTTTGCCTTTATCCTTATTTCTAGAGAATTTTTTGAATTTTGTTCAGAAGAAAATAACGGTTGCAAAGAATTCAAACGGAACAGGCCCTTTAATTTATTTTATAGTTATAGACTGTTTAGCGTTGCAATTTGTTATTTTTTTGTCCATTCACTAAAAATTAATAAGAAGTCATTTTAATCTGTCAACGGGAGACCATCTATTTGAATGAAAATCTTCAGTTAAGATCTTCCTAAAACATGAAATATTTTTAATTTGAAAAAAAAAAATTTAATTTTATGTTTTATTTTTACAAACAATTTCTTTTTTTCAATTTCCAACCCTGAAACCATAATTTTGATTTTTCTTATTTTTAATACTAACTAATTTCTGTATAAAATATAGAATATATTTAAATACCAAAGATATAACTAATTTTATTTAATAAGCTTTTAATGCCAGAAAAAGCCTAAGTTTTCCAGGTCAGGAGCTATTTTTATATTTATCTAATTTTTATTTCAAAATATTTCTTTTTAAAACATAAAGTATATTTAATTTATTAGCAAAAAGAAAAAAAATTATTTGGCCTAGTTATTTTTATTTACAAAAAAATTAATTTTTCAACCCCTTTAGATTTTTCTGATTTCTTACGCTAATCTAGAAGTTCTTAAAAGAATATATAAAGTAAGCTAAGTGAGTGAACAAAAGATAAAAAGGATAGAAGAACAAAATTATTTTTTTTTTAGTTTCTTTAATGTAATTATAAAAAAAAATTTAAGTTTCCATCCCTGGAGCTGTGGGTTTTTTTTTTAAATTTTCTTTATCAAACTTTTCTTTCCATAAGTCTTTGATTTTGAACTGTAACGTACTAAGAAGATCTTCAAGGAGTATGCAAAAACACGATTTCGAAAAAAATTGAGTTAGCCCCTTTTTATATTATATCAAAAAAAAAATTCCAATTCTGGAATCTTTCGTTTAGATTTTTTTTAATTTTTTACAACAAATCTATTTCTTTAAAGAATAAAAGATATGTTTTATTTATAGAGAAAAAGGAAAAATTAGTTTTGTAGGTTACTTTTATATAACAAAAAGAGTTAACGTTTTCCATCCCTGGAAACGTCTTTTTATTTTTATTTTTAAAACGATTTTATTTGTACTGAAGCATAAAATAGGTTTATTTAATAAAAAAAATTAGTCTTAGCCAATTACTTTTATATGGCAAAATAAAATGTAAGTTTTCCAGCTCTGAAAGTGTGTGTTCGATTTTGCTGATTTTCAATACTAATCTATTTGGACCATTTCTGATGCACCAGTTTAAGAGTGTAGCTTTTCTGGGAGCTTCGGAAACCCGATTTCACATACAGACAGACGGACCGACGGACATCGTTTGTTCGTCTTCCCTATTCTTAAAAATCCAGAATATATATACTTTATGGGCTGTTTATTACTATTGTGGAAATTATACATGGAATGACAAACCTACATATATACAAAGGGTATAAAAACACACAAAAAAAGCTTGGGCTGTTAGTTAATTGTTCAAAAAAAAAAAAAAAAACACGAAATAACATTAATGAGATAAAGTCTGTTGCTATTAAATTTTTGCAAAAATTGTAATCCCATTTTTCATTTAATAAAAGAAACAGTATTTAATCCAGGTGTTCTAATTGGAATTGTTTATACTTGCCTTAATTTTTTTTATTTGCACCCTCTTTTTTTAGCCTTTATTTACTTTTGAATATTACTCTCTTAATACTGCTAACACCTGTAATAGCTGCAAGGTATTCACAGATATCCTAGTTGTTATTCATAATTCTATGATACCCTCATTTGCAATACAACAGCCCTTGCTGAATGTAACATACGGTGAAGATAAGATTTTCTTATTATGTTTGTTTTATTTTTATATTATTTTATTTCCCCTTTTGTTGTAAGACTAGACTATAAATTACCTTTTGTTTCTTAGCATAAATACATACTTATGAAAGTCAGAAGTTAATACAAATTTTCCAAAGCACTTCTTAATACTTAAGAGCCATATTTAATAATAATGAACTACAAGTGTAAATTAGAATTGATTTAATTCACCCTAAAACTGATATTTAGGCAGAACTTAGCACAATTAAATATAGTTTGTTATATTTGTCACATGAATAAATGAAGTAAATAGAGCATAAGAATTTATTTTCATTAGCCGTTCATGCGTAAATTAAAAAAATATAAACTCGAAAAACTTAAAGCAAATTGAGAATGTTTAATTATTTTTTTTATTATTATTTTGTATTTCTATGTATGTTTGTATGCAAGTATACACCCTGCAGGAAATGTCAATAATAAAATTATACCGATTATCTTTTGAGGAAGTCATCAGTACTATTTAGTAGGTAGTTCTTGTGGGACCATCCGGAGAAAATGTCAATAAATAGAATGCACTGACTAACTATGGATGATATCACCGCACTGCAACAAATATCCGTAGTAAGACTGTAATGATTAATTTAAATTGTATGTTTCGCTGAATTAGTAAAGTCAAATACTTATGTGTGGATCTGAAGGTGTGACAAATCTTTAACTGATGGCACAAAATCTTTCACAGGGTCCAAAAAAAAATTCCATAATTGGCACTTTCACTAAAAATTGTTTAATTTTCACACTTTTTATTTATATACAATATGAATATTAATTCATTTTAATTTAATATCTTAAAATAATTTTCATAAAATATTTGACAAAAATGATGACTTGGGGACACTTAACCCCACGTTTCCTTCAGGGCATATATAGAAGCATATTCATTTCTATGTATGTATGTATGTTCGTGTGAATATATGGTTGTTTGTAGTAATGTAGGTTTGTGCACATATATATGAATTTATATACATACATATAAATATTATTTTTGCATGTTTCCTGTTTTTAATCGATTACTTCCATATAACCTTTCACATGATTCAGCCAAAACCTATATCTGTCCTTATATGACACAAAAACGAAATTGTGTCAGTGGCCTTTACAGATGATAAGATACGTTTATAAAAAACGAGGAAAAAATTCCTCGTGTCAGTTTTTTTTACAAAAGAATTACAACTTTCGCTTTGAAGTCTAACTATAAGGTAAATCCATCTATTTGGAAAGGTGTAAGCGGTTATCCTCACAAAAACATAAATGTGAAAAACGGCCAAGTTCCTATCCAAAATTTCGACCATTAAAAGTTGTGAGATATAAATTTTGACCAAGTTCTTCTTTGTCACAATACCTAACAAAGATATATATTATGTATGATATTAATTTGTAATCGTAAGGGTGTCATATAATTTCTAGATAATCTGCCAACTTGACAACATTTTTATCAATATAAAGAAATGAACATTTATACATTATTCTCTCCTTTTTTGGAAAGGTAAAAATATTGCCAAGTTAGCAGATTATCTAGAAATTATATTACACCCTTACGATTACAAATTTATATCATACATAATATATTTCTGTGTTAGGTATTGTGGTAAAGAAGAACTTGGTCAAAATATATATCTCACAACTTTTAATGGCCGAAATTTTGGATAGGAACTTGGCCGTTTTTCACATTTATGTTTTTGTGAGGATCTGATTACTTTTTGAAAAGATTTCTATAATAACACTTTTTAAACGTAAAATTTCAAGTGTATTTTATTTATATTCATGATCACTGTGCCAGTTGAAAATGGCAGAGTTACATAAAATAATGGGTTAGAGTGTGATGGGTGTTGAATTGTTGACCTTAAAAATGCACTATCGTGTCACTGCAACGGGTTGCCAGTGTGTATGCAATTTGTTAAGAGTCGGCTGGAAGAAACATGTAAAATATAGCGTAAATTTTACTGGGCATGACCCCGTATATTTTCTCAATATATTTACATATTAAAGTCTGCTTAGCCGAACTACATAAATCAAAATTATATGCCCAATTTATATGCAAGGTTTCAATATGGTAGCTGGTGCTTTTAATTTTTGGATTTTCCGGTTGAGTAAATCAATAGCTATTTGTCTACAAAATGCCAGCTCTCTATAGTATAATATTACGTACAATTTTTATGGGCCTGGCCCCGCCGACTTTTATATCTGCTAGTGCTTATGGTTCATGCAAAGTTTGGTATTAAAAAGTTAATAAGAAATACCTGAGTAATAAATTAAAAACTGCTAAGCCGAAGTATCTGAACGAAAAAGCTAAGATTTATGGGTAAAGTCACGGCTAATTTTCAAAATAGAGAATTTTTATTTTGAATAAGTGCAATGTGTATGAAAAGTTTTAATAAAATGTATATTAATTTCGAAGTGCCTGTTTCCGCCCTCTGATAGCAACTTCTGGATTTTCAGATTTTTCTTAGCGATCTCTTGTCTAGAGATTGTCGTGGCCCCGCATACCGGGTAAAACTTTTTGGTTTTAAGATTTTCCCATTGGCTTACGCAGCTACACTTACTAGTGTATAAAATGTCAGCTCTCTTGCGCGAATTATATTTTTAGATTTTATCAGCATTACCTCTCCCCACTATTCCTAACTCAAAATTTTGTTGTGAGCAGCGCTTATAATTCATGCTAATTTTCTTCTAAAATATGCTAGACCGATGTAGATTAAACACAAGGCTAACATTTTATGAGAGTGATCACGCCCAATTTTTAAGGTGATGTAAGATTTCACTAAATTGGCTTGAATTAAAAGCTGTATATTAAGTATTTATTTCAAAACAATATTAGCGTGGCCCCGCACATTCTGGTAAAATTTTTTGGGTTTTAAAATTTTTCTAGTTTGTTTCTTACTTAGACCTACTTGTATTTCAGCTCTTTAGCGCAACTCCTAAATTTTAATTTTTATGGGCGTAACCCCGCCCACTTTTCCAAAGTCAAAATTGTTTTGAGTCAGTGCTTATTATTCGTGTCTAGTTTCGTTATAAACGGATAATAATAGCTAGATAAATAGTATATCTAAACAACATGATTTTAATTTAATATATTTTATTAATTATTAAAATAAAATTATTGTGTGTATTGTCATAGGCTGTAAGAATATATTTGTGCGTGTCAGTCAATGAATTTGCTGCCGCAGACACAACAACCTAAAAGATTCTTTAGATCAGCCACGTCCAAACACACATACTGTGATATTTGCTTCTGAGGTAAACAGCTTTGAAATATCTAAAATTTGTTCTTGCTTCTTTGCAAGCATTGTTGTCGCTGAGATCTGATTGGCGGTTGTATTTTCGTTGGTTTGATTTGATTGATCATTTAATACAACATTTATTTGAAATGAAAGTTATAGTTAAAAAACACTTACTGCGAAGCTACTTTGGCTTGTCTCCAATATTCGAAATTGCGACCCCTCGACCAGAGAAACAAGTCAAGGCAAAATTATCGGCGGCGGCAGCGCAGTAGTTTTGTGACCGGCGGCGGCGCGCCGAGAGAATTTTCGGCGGCGCAAATAAGCATATGAAAATTTTAAGAGAAAATAAAAATTGAAACTGAAAATTGATTTTCAAAATTTTTTGTCGGAAATTTGTCTTTTTCAGCAGATAAAATTTCGGCTGGTTTTGAGCCGATGCGAGCCGATACAATCGGCGGCGGCTTGATATACAGAAAAATAACCGGCGGCGGTGCGCCGTCGGCTTCTAGCCGGTCAACTTGTTTCTCTGCCCTTGACTTCAAGACTACTTTGTAAATTGCCTACTAGCCGGCAATAAGAAATTTTTACTGGTAATGCAAAGTTAGTCAGATTTGTACGAACATCAAAACAAAATAAAAAATAAATAAAAAAAAGTCACACAAATGAGCACAATAGTGTATCGCAGCTATGAACAAAGCAAATAAACACCAACAGATTTAAGGAACATTAATTTCTTGCAAAATTAATATGATCTTCAATTAAAACTTTTGCATATTATTATGAAACAAAATGTCACATGCGACATGTCACATGTGACTTTGATTAAAATTTAATAAAAAAAATTATATACATCATGTTTGTGTAAAACCAAAACTATTTTTAAGAGACACCAGTGCACTATATGCTAAAACTAGTCAAATTAAAATATTTTGTCACATGCGATTGCTTTGTTTTATTTTTCAATTATCTTAAGAATGAAAAATTTTTCAAAATCAAAGTTAACATTTATGTTATGGCTAATGTAGAGCCATAAACAACATTTGTTGTTGATATAAAAATCAATTTTATTTCGCCTTTCTTTCTACTTTAAATGAATGACAGTGGTATTACACGGTCACGTTCGACATCAAGAAAATTATTCATGATATTAATATAATCATTTTTCATTTTATTGCTGGTACTATATCTGCGTTGTCTAGGCTTTTGAGAATAGAAACAGAACCTTAATAGCAGATAATTGTTATTGACAACTAGTATACAAATGCTAATTTGTTTGCATTGTATTGATGTGGCATCAGTTCAGGAATAGAGTGCATTATTATATTTTTTTTTATTCTATTATTGTCAAAATTTAATCGATAGATATATTATTTCTATTAATTCCATTCTATATTTTGTTTTCTTTGCATTCCTTATATAAAAGTTTCTAAAACTATAAATTTATAAATTTATTAATTAATTAATATTAACCACAAACCTTTTGTGCTTATGAGTGGAACCTGTTAAAGCTCTTAAGCTTCAAAAGCTCTTGCATAGATACAAATATGTATGCTATGATTTTACGAGTAACATTATATTGCTTCATATCTAAAATTAGATTAGTGCATACATTTTTTATTAACATTTGCAATTCTAATTATGCTGGCATAATAAATGTTATTCCAACGCAACCTTAATATACAAAACCCTGCAATATTTATCAAATTTATTTAAAAGTTAATGAATTTCATTTCTTTATTCTCTCCATGTCACTCTCGTTCGTTCATACCGGTTATATTAATATTAAATATATTGAAATAACATTTATTATGCTAGTGTAATTAAATTACATATATTAATAAAAAAAATATGCGCAGTAATCTAATTTCAGGTATCAAGCAATATAATTATACTCGTAAGTTCATAACATATGTACATATGCAAAAAATTATAAATATATATTTGCCTTGTGTAATTTTTTTTTCTTTTTAATTTAGAAAATAGAAAATGACAGGATAAAACAGATTTAAAATGTAATGAAAAAATGTGCATAAATTTAACAAAAACAAAAATTATACAACATCATGAAAATATTCAAGAACATGCAGCATGTATAATACAATTGTACTTGACCTTGTTTTATTTATGTATGTGCATCCGTACGACTATGGATGACTAAATTTAACTTTAACTTTATAGAACTGCACACAAGCAGGAATTAACACGTACACCAATATAAATACATGCATATGTAGTACAATATAGATACCCAGCGGGAATACTCAGAAGTAGTTCTTAACTCAGGCCTTGTATAAAGCTTGGGTAAATTATGCCTTACAAAACGCCTCAATTCTTGAATATAAAAGAGAATATACACAATCCATATCTTTTTCCATGAGAAGAGAGCAGAAAAGACTTCGGCTTGTTTATAAAAAGACAACAACACATTCAATATATGTACATATCTTTTTATGACAAAAGAGAACAGAAGTATTAAATTTTTTTAAAGCAATCTTAAATAGCTTGGACGGCAAATAAAGAACGACTTAAAAAAAAAACGCAAATAATTTATGATTCAATTAGACTAAAGCTCCTATCGCCCTGTAAGCCAAATTACACGTGATAATATTTAAAAATAATACCAAACTTAACTATAAATATTCTTACAAGCACCCAGCAAAAACTTACACATTACCATCAGAACTACTTGCCATATAATGACTTACTTTTCTGATTGCCAATTTTCATTACTCGCTTACAAATCACATTACCTAAAATTTGAAAAAATTACGTGCAAGTTGCTAAATGAAGAGAATGATTTTTTTTAGACGAAATAGATTACGTGAAATGTTGTTGCTGGGCACTAGCAGAATGGAACAACATGGTGTTTTTGAAGGCAGCCACATCTTTTTAATTGGCGTTTTTGTGTTTGTGTGTGTGTGGTGTCAGCTGATGCAAATTTCAGCTTTGTATGGTTACATACAACAGTAAAATATCCTGATATACTTATCAATGTGGCCTTACTTAAATTAATTAAAATTGTATATAAGGGTCCGCCAGATAACTTATTTTTTTGAAAATGCTATAAAAAAAAACTACTGAAGCTTCGGCTGTGTGGCACGTAGCGCCGTCCTGTTGAAACTAAATGTTGCCAATATCCTCCTCTTCAATTTTTGTGAACAAAAATTCGTACAACATGGCCCGATAACGACCGCCATTGACTGTAACGGCCACTCCTTGCTCAATGGCCCAATTATGCCTCTGGACCAAAATCCGCACCAAACAGTGACTCGTTTTGGGTGCGTCGGCTTTTCAATGTATGCGTGCGGGTTTTCTGTGCCCCAAATGCGACAATTTCGCTTGTTTACATACCCGCCAAGATCAAAATGAGCTTCATCTGAAAAGATGATGTTTTTTTTGGCAAAATCGGCATCTTCTGTAAGTCGATCGCAGGTCCACTTAGCGAAGCGAAAACGCATTGGATGGTCAGTTGGCTCGTTCAGCGGAAGTATGAAACTAATTATCTGTCATATCAGACATGAGCTAAGTGTTACCGTTCACGAAATAAGCACTAGCTGAAAAAAAAACGTTAGATGGCGGACCCTTTATATATTATATTAGATTACTGAAATATTAAGCGAATAATACAAAAAGTGGTGAAAATTATGCAAATGCTAAATGTCACTATATCTTTAAAACTAAAACTGATAAGAAAAAACTTATTATGCTATCAGGAGATAAAAATTAATAGGGATCAGTTGTTTTTATTTAAAAAAACCACAAAAAAGTCCATTTTGCTCTACTGTGTAATTTATTAAGTTTGTGAATAACTCAAGAGAATTTAAGACATTCATATCTTAAACCTTTCACCTAAATCTATAAAAATTTTAAAGTAAAAAGGAAACGTTAGTACAAGGATATGAGAAAACAAATCTGCAGCCATTTTCGAGTACCTTGAAATCCTTTGTACACAGCTTTATTAAAAATCCTTCAATATTATCGTTGTTCTAAGGCTTATTTTAAGAACCATTCTCTGGAAAAACTTTTAAAAGCCTTTGAACTAGAACTCCTTTCAGAATCGTGCTGTCAAGTTAGCAGATTATCTGGAAACTATATCACACCCTTACGATTACAAATTTATATTATGCATGGCATCCTTGCAGAAAATTTGGTGACAATTGATCCAAACCTACTCGGCCTATGACTTGAGGAAATGCGAGTGTTATCAAAAGTACGGAGAAGTGTATGGTAAAAAAAGGACATATCGTGTAAATGGTTATAAATTCACCATTTTAGTGATGTATCGTCTTGATCTTGAGCCAATTTAATTTGGACTCGGTGCAATATTGTAGTAAACGGCACTGAGCATGTTCGATGTGGTTGAATACACATAGACCTATCAAATAGTGTAAATATAATGGTAATTGCTCCCTCCAATGTAACTCTAGAACTAGTCCCTTTCCTATACTGAGATATTAACTTAAGCTTAACTGGTATTCATACTTTTGAAACATGAGTGGCCCTGTATTTGAGTGGGTAGTGTGCAAGTCTGTCATGCGCAAGGCTGTCGGTATAAAAAGTATAAGTTTGCATTGTTACAGTTAAATATCGGAATTACATTTTTAAATAATTTACATTATTCTACATCGAATAGGTCCCTATGGGATAGTTCAGTGACAAGTCACAAGCTGCATAAAAAGTATCAATTAACCCCATCCTAGCCCAATAAGCACTCAAAAAATTAAAATTCAAGCACTTGAAATTGAACTGGAAACAAAGTTGAATTCAAGCATTTTTTCAAGTAATTTTCAAGTTTGAAAATATTTTTAAATAAAAAATCAAACAACATACATATATGTTCGAACCTTATTAAATACGTAATTTATATATTATTAAAACTGAAAATGTGGTGAAAATATTAAAAACAAATAAATAAAAGTGAATTTAGAAAACAAAGGTGAGTAAAACGTGAAAACAATAACGAAGGCAGATGTGCAGAAAATAATTATTAGAACAAAGGAATTGCATTTTGATTTCCATTTTGAAAGCCTTGTTTTTGCAGCTTGAAATATACTGGAATTGAATTGTAATATAAGGTTGAATTACAGTATAATTCAAGGCTTGAATTGAACTGTAATACAATTGAAATGTTCGAATTGAATTCAAGTTCCCATTTCACTGGAGAATGCTGTTGAATTAAAGTATAAATCAAGCATAATTCAACCCTTGACAATTGATTGTGTGGCTTGAATAACACTTGTTTTACACTTGATTTCAAGCAAAATTGCTTATTGGGAGGCCATTACCATGTAAAAGTGACTGGTCCGCCTTATAGGAAGTATTAGAACTCGGACTAGTCCCTATCACCTGGGGACCGGTTAGTTGACTAGTATTGTGTCAGTTCAATTTTCTGCAGGTATATTTCAGTGTTAGGTATTGTGCCAAACAAGAACTTGCTAAAAATTTATAGATATATCACTTTTGATGGGTGAGTTCCTTTGGATAGGAACTTGCCGTTTTTTTACTTTTATTTTTTTGTGAGGATTAATAAAACAAGAACCACTCTTTCTTTGCTAATTAACATTAAGCAAAAGTGACATTTAGTTCGATATTTTAAAATAAAAAAATTGCCGCAATAAAATAAATTATTATTAAAATTATTATCCTTGCTTGTGAAAATGTTTTTATTTAAAAAAAATACATAAAGTACTTAGAGGTAAACATAACTATTTTATATTTTAAGTATATAAAGTTTTACGGTTGCTTGTATTTCAAAAATTATATTTGCCATAAGTGGATGCAAATAGTGCTGCATCAGAAAATAAAAATAAACCCAAATTAGAAGATTGGTCGTTAAGTTTAATTTACCTTTACAAATTAATACCTTTCAAATGAAAGTATTATTACATTCGGGATTATAATACAAAACATTTTTGAAATATTAAGGATTTCGATAATCATATCTAACAAATTATTTTAAAAATACTTGAAATAAATACAAAAAATTGATAAAATGAATTACATGTCCATATAAATAAATATTAACCTTGAAAATGCATTTATCATGTTTAAATTTAAGTAATTACAAATTTTAAAATAATTCAATTAAACTACATTGATTTAATATAAAGAATTCTGAAATACCCACAAACGTATGTAATTAATGTTAAGCGCATTATCATTTGTTTCAATAAATTCAATTGACTCTAATGAGTTGCATGCTAAATATGATTTTAGCATTGTTTTCAACAAGTTAGAAAATTATTTATTTTTAATCTTATTTACGAAATCATTTTAATTTACAAAACATTTATAAAATGAGTTTGTATACAAAATCAGTTTTTGTGAATATGACAGCTTATGTTTATGATACTTAAATTAAAATATGAGTTCAAGCGTATAATAAATATGTTCCACACCCATATCATTAAATTAATGATGATTTTGAAATATTTTTTTTTAATTTTTCATGCAAAATCTTCTTAGCATAAATTGATTTCAAATTTATAATAATCGGTGGCTATAATTAAAAATTTAACAACTAAAAAAATAAATGTTCATTGTTCAGTTGAAATATCAATACTGTTGTTAGAATTAATGATCCCCTTGTAGATTTAATATTATGAATGAATATGACATCAGAAGATTTGACCAAGTGTTTTAGTCCATTTTAAAGGATAGTTTGTGATAAAAAAGGATATGGCTAATATTTGTTTGTGTATATATTGTCAGCTGAAATGTAAAACCAGGTAACTAAAAAAATTAAAATCTAATAATTAATAATTATGTGGTATTACATCGAAACACGTCCCCCTTTAAATTTTCTAACATTTAGCATAAAAATAAGCCGAATTAAATATGAAAGTGAGGAAACTTTACTTCAGTCACTTAAGTAATTTTGTTTAGTTTTTTCTCTTTCCTATACAATTAAAAAAAGTGGACTAATCATTTTTAAATTCATTGTTTTACAATAAAGAAACCACTACGGAAAGATTTAATTTTAACATCTCTAAATACATTTGTACTTAATAGTTTATGTCCCACTGTGCGATTAACACTAATCTACTTAATATTTATTTATCTAATTCATTTACATCTATTTAAACATAAAAACATAAATACATGAACATATATAATTTTATTTTTCTTCTCAATCCAACTAAAATCTTTAGTTCACACAAAAACAACAAAAAAAATCCACATTCCTTAACTTTTGTAATATATTCGATGTGATAAATTGAATGTGACATTAAAATCTCATCGCTTAGCATGGGAATAGGGGAGGAAATAAAAATGTCTAAAATTTAATAAACGTATATTGGGCGTTTTAACATTGAAGGCCATAAACAACACCAACCAACGCACCTTAAAAATACGTTTGTTGTCTAAGAAGCTATAAATAAAAGTCATTAGATAGAAGTGTGTGAAATAATTTTAAAAACATGTGTTTGAATTGACTTTCTGATTAATAGACAATTAAAAACGTTAAAATATATTATTGCTTCATTTAGCATTAACAAAAAGCAGGGGGATACAAATTATTTTTTATTTACTTTAAATTAAAGTGTTTAAAAATTTAAAAATATATTAAAATAATTTAATATAATAATAATTTAAAAATAGATTATAATAAAAAGGTAGGAATTTTACGAACATTAAGTACAATTATATTTGTACATATTTATATTTTACTTACTCATAATTTCGACCAAATAATTGGCTTGGACTTCGATACAATAGTGACTCTTAAAATCCACCTTGATATTCTTTTAAGACTAATACTATCACATACTAGTGATTTATTCGGTTGTGCTGGATCTTAAATACTTTTCGTTTGGATTATATACATATTTATATATATCCACAGAAAAATTCTATGTTGAAATCTGTGATAACAAGGCTAATTTATGTAATGATCTGGCTTTCTCTCTGGTTTTGATTTATAGTAATCTAGAAAAAAGTTTTTCTTTTGAAAATAAATTTATTTCACATTAATTTAATATTGCAGTATTGTTAAAACAAAATTAAGAATTATGCTGAATCAAAGTTGTTTCATGTTGAAGCAAAGTGAATTAGATACTAAAAGAAAAGGAAGAATCATGTTAAATCAATGCTATTTCGAGTTGAAACAATATGAATTTAATTAAATTCAGTTAGTTTATTTTATTAATTATTAAATTTCGTTATTGTGTGTATTTGCAATTCCATCAGGAAAATGTGTGCGTGTTATAGTTGGCTTGGTCAGCCAAGATTTGAACTCGAACTCATCGCATGGTAGTGAAAGCGCTTTGACACACATTAAATAAATACCATCATAAATTTAATTTTAATTTAACATGATTTAATTGATGACTTAAAATACATTTTATTAGAAATTATAGTTAAAGTTTTTGTTCAACAAACTGAAACTGCAAAACTACTTTGGCTTATCTGCAGAAACACCCTGAGTATCCAGTAGGAATCAAACTTGCAATCCTTCTTTTACACGACTAGTGTACTGCATGTTTGTTAGTTGGTAATGCGAAATTAGTCGGCTATGTACACAACACGAACATCGAAACAAGCGTCAACTAAACAAAAACAACTCACACAACTGTACACAAGAGTGCATTGTAGCTATTGAGAAAGCAAGTTAACACCAACCCAGTTAAAAAACATATTATTTTTAATAACTTTTCTATGATTTCAAATTAAAATTTTTGCATGTTGATTTTACATCGGTATTATTTTATGTGTGTAAATAAATATATATTTTGTGTATGAAAAAATTGGTCCATTTATTTACATTTATTTATTTGTTTACATATATTTATTTATTGTAATTCATAACTTGATTAAAACATTTTTTGAATATTTCATTTTGCACTCTGCATTTAAAAAATTTCTTATTTTATAATCAATTACTATTTTTAAAAGAAATTAAGATAAATTAATATGATTGAACTGTAGCATATTAATACCGACACCATACACTGAATGAAATAAATTCAGTAAAATGCGACTTTGAATCGCACATGAAGGGTTCCGTATGGATACTAGATATTTAATACTATACGAACTATATAATAAATACTTTTGGATTTTTTTTTCGTTTTTGGGATTTTATTGGTTTTTAGGTTTTTTTTTTTGTTGTTTTTGACGCTTATTTTAGTTTTGGCTTCTTTTTTTTTGTTTTAGAGACTTTTTTGCAATTTTTTTTCGGTTTTGGAAATTAATTTTAGTTTTAGATATTTGTTTTTAGTTTTGGCGCTTTTTTTTACTTTTGGCAATTTTTTTCGGTTTTTGAAATTTTTTCTTTTGGCGATTGTTTTTTTGGTTTTTGACGATTTCTTTTAGTTCTTCCAAGTTTGGCGATTTTTTTTTTGTTTTGGCGATTTTTTTCGCTTTCAGGAAATTTTTTTCGGTTTGGCTTGGTTTATAATTTTGATATTTTTTAGTGTTAGCGTTTTAGAAAATTTCCAGAATTTGCCTCTTACGGTTTCGAAGATACAGCAATTTGTCCAAATTGCATTAACTGATAGAACACCCTTTAATTTGATTTTTTTTTAATTTTAGTGTTAATTTATGTAGTCTGTATAAAAATACACTATCCTTGCAAATTTCAAGTGTCTATATATAATTGTATGTACACTCAAAATAAAAATCAATCCATCCGTACTTAAATCAATCAAAAACGGTGTCATAAGTACGGTTAGTACTGATTTACTCAAATCAATTACAAAAGACTTAATGCAAGTACGGACTTTTCAAGAATTAAATACTTAATTCTATCCATATATAAGCCCGATTCTGTACTTGAAATAAATCCAAAACTTGATTGGTTTCAGAAAACCTGAGATAGAATTAATTTCAAAATACTTTTGATTCAAGAATTTCTTAGTTGATTTAATGCGAATCCGTACTTGAAATACTCCCAAAACGAGATTGATTTAAGAAAATCTGAGATTGAGTTAATTTAAAAATGGTGTTGATTTAATCCCAAATCCGTACTTGAAATAATCCAAAAACGAGATTCATTTAAGTAACAATTAGATTGAATTAATCTCAATATGCACCTGTTTTAAGAAATGCTAACTTGATTTTTGAATAAAAAGATTTAATATAATTTTTAATTAGCTTTTTATTGAATTTCTATGGTAATAACAATTAAATTTAATGCAAATGACCAAAAGTGGGTATTGTTTCCTTTACGTCGCTCTGTTGCATGCATCGCTAACAGTGTTGCCAAAAAAATTATGACGGAAGAATGCTAAGTAAGTCCAAGATGTCTGTTCTCTGGAAGAAAAAATACTAGATTTTAAATTTATATAGGTTATTTGTTGAATGCTTTTTTACTAAATAATAATAGGCACTTCTTGGCCTGCGCAATACTGGCTCTTTAGCATCAATGAATAAATTATCTGTTTTGCTCTCAACTATAGCCCACGTTTCTAAGCTGATTACATTTATAATCGTCATCGCTCCAAAAGTGCAACCCCATCAGTGCTCTAAGCGAAACTATGTCATTACGAAGCTAGGGGTTCTTGGTCACCTAGAGCGATAACATATTTCTGAGTCCGGTCTTACAGCGAGTTGAGCAAAATAAAATAATTATCAATGAGAAATTATGAAGCATGCGTTGCAGAAAGTTTTCGTACCTATTACTATTTTTTACCTAATGATATTATATATTATGTAGATATGTATTTATATTTATATAGTATAAAAAAAACTACAGATTAAAATATACTTCTATATATATAGATCTTTCACTGACATTTTCATAATGTTAACAAAGTGTGTATTTTGGTTTTTTTATTATTTGCAAAGACGTGAGCAGAAGCAATTATTATACTGCGTTCACAGACTACAATTTCTGTTGAGCTACTTTTGATTTTAAAAAAGATGAAAGAGAAGATAATGAAAATGGGAACTATCATATTTTTCTTTTCCGCTTATAAACTAAAAAGTTGCTTAACTAAAATTGCCGTGTTTGAAACGGGACTTGCTAAAAACAATCAATAACAAAAACTCATATATTTACTTACTCTTTAAACAGAAACAGCTTTGCAATCTAAGTCCCTCAGAAGATTTAGCAGTTTGGAGTCGTCCTTTTTCACTTTTTGTCTTATTTATTTATTTATTAATTTACATTTTAATATTGATATTATAGTTTTATTTTTTTCACTTTTATATTATTAAAAACACTTTTGTACACGAGAATAATCAACCGCGCCTAGTCACTTTTAAATAAAGCATTTTCCTTTAAAAAGTACAATTATTATTTTTATTTCAATATATTAATTTTTTCATTTTATTGAATTTCAATCGCAAGCACACTAACGAACCTGAAATTTTTTGGTTAAAAGGTTTTTTTATTATTCTTTTCATATGTGTATAAAGTAAGTACACAAAATTGTACTTTAAATAAGTTTTTTACTCAATTTAAGAACTTTGTTCTGGGTTTAAATTTTTTTTTTACATAATTTAAGATCTTCATACTCAATTTTAGAATCTCCAGGATAGGTTTTCTAAAGTAATCCTGTTTTCGGGTTGTTTTAAGTAAATGTTAGTGCTATTCGTACTTAAATTTTTAAGTATGATTCGTACTAAAAGTAAATAGAAAAAACTTAAATTTAGTACGGTTTTTTTCTTTCTGTGTACATATTTAATATAGGATTTTAACATTTTTCGTTGCTCATTTTAGAAAACCCTTTAATTTTAAACTGTCACATATTTGTTGTTCTAGCGGTACAAGTTTTACATATTCTATCAACAACTTCCGATTTGTAGCTCTTACTTTTCTCGAGAAAACAGCCTGTGACTGACAGACAGACAGCGTAGCGAATAGGGTTCCCTTTTACCTTTCGCGTACGGAACCCTAAAAATGATAATAAAACAATTTTCAGTTTTGAAGCATCGGCATGATAGTTTTATTTCCATCCTCCAAAATTATATAACAGATTTTTTGTGAAATTAAAACATAGATAAAGGACACACAGACTACAAATTTTGTTTAAGCTGTGAGCAAAAGGGTGGCATCTGGCCAATTAACGCCTCTCCCAAAATATCCGACCGATTTTTATGAAATTGAAAACATGGAAACATCTGCTTAAAAAATAATCTATGATTTTGATGTTATTTGGTTTTTTTCCCAAGTCAGGCTTTCAAGGTCATTTTAAATTATATATTTAAATAAATAGAAGATTATTTATTAAATATTTATTTTTCCATCCTACGTTTCGTTGGTATTTTTCCAACTTCTTCAGGGATGATTCTTTATTAAAATATTTAGGGTCTTATGCAAAAAAACTTAATAAAGCTTTGCCAAGCAATGTTAAGTAAAGTTGTATTCTAAAAAAATTATTGTATAAAAATCCTAAAGTAGGCACCCACGTTTGTTAAGACTACTTTAAGTTGATATTTCCAAAATGTGTATTTTGTACCTCAAATATTTTTACTAATATAGCACATACTGATTCATGTTACATCTGAAAATGAAGCTAGAAGTGCCTGCTCTTATCTTAAATTTATTATTTCTGTCATGTAATGGGAAACATCACCAAATTATCCAACTGCCTCGAAATACATAGCAAAATCCATAAAAAAATATTAAAATAAATACAATTATACAAAAATGTTTTAGTGATGTACATACAATCAAAAATAATCGAAAAAAGCTGGATATTCAAATACTCGTTTCATTCGAATAAAACAAATTGTGATAATTTTTCACATTTCTTTACTTTTACTTCATGGTTGTGTTTATCTGTTTTCCTATTAAGTCAGAAGCTCATTTTTTTAAATTAGGTTGCTTTACTTCAAGATAATAAAAATTTATATAATAAAATAAAAAAAATATTTGAATACCCGAATGAAATTGTATTTAATTTTGTACATCATAAGCTGTGAAGTGGTTGTTGAACACGGTGGTGTTACCAGTATTTATTATTAAATCACAAAATATTTAAAGTTGTCTTTTGCATATGATTTTTTAATAAAGCTATGTTAGCCTTAAAGTGCTTATCAACTACTATGAACTATAAAGCTAAAGTAAATTATTTTTTTGCATAAGGGGGTTAATCTTTAAAAAATCCACATAATTTAAAATATCACAGTGTTTTGTGTAAACTGGACAATCACAAAACACAAACTTAACATATTAAATATGTATAAATTAAAAATTGTTTAAAAAATTAAAAACTAATTAAAATATATCACAGCCGAATTCCTCTCACTATTGTCGTCACTATACTAGAACTATGGGCCCGCCGAATGAAAACACTTAAGAAATAATCTTTTGGGCGAGCAATGCAACGGTTATAATTAAGTATATGTATATGAAACACTTTTAATTAAAATCGTCATAAATATATTTTTATTATTATTTTATTTTTATTTTTTGTTGCTTAAAGCCGTTTCAGACTATAATGCAAGTATTAATACTTTTGTGGAAAATGCAACTCTGACATGTTGAGTTGTTATTGTTTTTTGAAATTTTTTAAACAGAAATTGAATCAGGGAAACATTTTCGTCAAAAGTATTAATAATTGTATTATAGTCTGAAACTGCCTTTAGTGATAGAAATGATTACACAAACAAGTATTTATTTAAAAAAAAAATTTCACACTCCGACTGCTACCAACTTTGAACCGTTAAACATCCTAAATGGGCATTTGAAATGAAATATCACAAGAGAAACCTAAGGATGATTTTCAAATACCTGTCGAATGATACCCATTTTGATATAGTTCACCGACTTTTTATTTATTTCGTATATAAAAAATGGCGTCTGTTGGCCGCCATATTGAATTTTGACAACTGATATATATATTTAGTCACACTCCCGGAATTAAGTCAAATCAATTGACGTAAGAATCATCAAAATCGGTCCACATACATACATACTTACATAGACTGATAAACATAATACCCTTCTTTGCGTTGCGCAGTCGGGTAAAAACTAGTACGTAGCCTTATTCATACTTAAAAATTTTCTGAAAATTTATTTTACTCTAACATTAGTTAGGAATTATTTTTTTACATTTTCATAAATTACATTTCATTTTTTACTTTATTTTATTATATAAAGCATGATATAGGGTAAGAAAAGTCTTTAGTTATATTCCACATTTACCGTACATAAATTTATGGCATCAACTGTATCCACTTCACGATATTTTGACAAGCATTTAAATTGTGTCGTTTTAATGAATATATTTCATGTGTGAATATAAACAATTTAATAAAAACAAAAACAAAACCATATTAATTTTAGAAAGATGTCATAAATATTTTATTAAACATGCATAAAAACATGAAACATATAAATATTTGTGATTTGTTTGACTATCAAGAACATTTAAGAATTCATTAATTTGTTGCTACAAATTATTAATTTATTACGTCAGCTTTTTCGTTATTTTGCTTTTATCATATGCCTTCTATTTTTCTGCATTAAAAATTAGTTTATGTATGAATAATTTATTGTATAATCTTAAACTAAATGTTTTAATGCATGTATGTATGTATGTATGTATGTATATGTAAATATTTATAGGAAATTATAACGTGAAGACTTAAAGAATTTTTTCTTCTTTCAGCTTGAATACATTTACATTTTTATTGTAGTGTAACACAGCTCTCATGATTTATGTTTTTTTAACATTCTCTCTTTTGTAAATTGTTTAAAATTCCTGGCGTTATAAACGTGCACGTATTGCAGGTGACAAATATTTTAACATCCTTGTGTTCGTGAATAAATTTCTGTTAAATCCTTTTTCTTACCAAACAAATTCTTCCAACTAAATATAACACATTTACTAGTGCCAGAACAAATACAAATCTTAAAGTACAGATATGTATGTACGTGCTGAATACACACACACACAAACACATACACACACACAAATACGTGTAAATATTCTTCACTCATGTCCTTTGCGTACGTAAACATTTGTAAAAGCATATTAAGATAAATGTTTGTTTATGTCTTAAACTATTCTCCTTCATTCTTATTAATGATTAGCTGCATACATAAGAAAAGTGTAGAAAATGTTCGCAAGTGTGTGTGTGTGTGTGTGCGTGTGTGTGTGTGTGTGACTAAAGTAAGTATTACAAATATTTATTTGTGATGAAAAGAGATACAGCATTGTAGCAGTTTTTAGATACAATAATTTTTGATTAACTGCAAAGTTACAGATATTTTTAAATTTTAAGTAAAACTTTAGCTTTTTAAAAAGAAATATATAAATTATACAAGTTTAAAAACGAATTATTAAAATCGTTCTCAACGATTTTTAACTTTAAGCCCAAATTCCACCAGGAGTAGCACTCAGAAAGAAAATAATTGTTAATAATTATTATAATAATTATAAAATGTAAAATCACTCTGCCAAATTGTTTATTGCAAAGTATATTTACTTTGCGGCCCTGCTCGTCTTGATCTGTTCAAAAAATATGTAATAACCGCTTTTACAACTGGCTAAATAATCAAACCCGAAACGAAAATTACCCTTACAGGCCAAAAATGTACTTTCCAGAAAAATCAGTACCAAAAAAAAACCCGTTGCCGAACTAGACGCTGGTAATCTAACTTTCCATTAGTGAAAGAATTTTTAAAATCGGTTCGGCGGTTTCACACTTCACTTCAATTCACTTCACTTCACTTTCACATTTATAATATTAGTAAAGATAACTGGGCTAATCAAGCGGTAATTTTAAGTGTCATAGTGTCATAATGTTTTAAAATTTTTTGTTTGAAAGAAAAGAGTTATTAAGGAACAAACCACAATGGCAAGACTATTGTAAATTTAGAGATGGTAAAATTGAGCTGTTATTACAAAAAAGCTTTCAGCAAATTGTAATTCGATGAATCAAAACAATTCACATATTCTATTTGCAATAAAGGCTGCGTATATAAAGCAGAAATCTAACATCAACTGATACCACACACAGTGGACCAAACACAAAAAACGCTGATCATGAAGATGCAGTGGGCTTCGAAAACAGCTAGTTGTTCCGTTCTACTGAGTTTTTGTCAGAATATTTACAATTAATTTTGGAGTTTTTTTATTCATTATTAATTATTACATTTAATTTGGCTTACAAAGCGATACGATCCTTAGCCTAATCAAATCATACATATACAAACAGTTATGTTAAAATAATTTGAAACATTATGACACGTGAATATCCCAAATATGCCGTTTGAATATCCCAAATATGTTTTTTAAGTGCGTTAGTGTTTATTTGTTTGCGTGTGTATATATGTATATGTGTGTATTGTAAACAAACAACATTTGTGCATGGAAAGTGCTTTTTCTCTATCTCTCTCTCTCTTTCACACATACTTTTTACAACAAACATTTATTTTTATTCTATGATGACGAAGATGCGCAGTACAAATGTTTTTGTACAGCTGAGTGCGCAGTCTTCTTCCTTTGACTCATGTCTTAATTGTTGTTTCTCTTGATGTTCGTAAATGGCAGACAAACATCGCGGAAAGCTTTCGGTTGTTGGCAGTGCACTAGTTTTGTATTCAGTGAGAGTTTCAAAGTTTGTGTTTTTTTTCTAAGCTATAACTTTAATCTAAAATAAGTTTCATGTAAAATGATTAATTAAATCATGTTGAATTACAATTTTTATTCATGATGCTATTTATTTAGTGTGTATCTAAATTATATTTCTAGTTTCTGTAGCTAAAGTGGTAGGCGGCTTGGCTACCACACATTGAGTTCCAGTTAAAACCATACCAACATACAAGACTACGTAAGTGAAATAATTCATAAAATAACTAAATTAAATTGCATTCATGTTGTTTTAACTTGAGGTAGCTTCCATTCAACATGATTCTTCATTTTCGTTTAACAGTATTTAAATGTTAAATCTCGGTATAACGAATCTGGATTTAATGAGAATCTGATATAACGTACATCGAAACTTTTTACATTAACAACCTCATATAGTGAATAAGACATTATTTTTTTATACTGCATATAACTATAATATATCAAAATAAAAAACAAAACCTTGTTTGCTATCAACACATTTAATTTATAAATGTATAGTTTGTATAACGAATGATAAACAAACAAAAATTTAACAAATTTATTAAATTTAATTAAATTAAATTAAATTTAAAATTTAACAACTCTTCAGCAATAATGTAAATGCAAAAAAAAGTCTTGTACCGCTCAGTTTTATTTTGTAACTTTTTTCACGAAATAAGTTGCATGCAACCAGGCCAGGAGGATCAACTTATATCAAAAATGTTGCCAAAAATGCATCAGAGATTCATTCTACATCATTTTTTATATCAAATTCTATTTTATAGCTCTACAATTAGCAAATAGAAAAAGTTTCGTGCAACAAAATTCATGAAATTTCATTAAAAAATGCTTAATGTAAATCAGATATTATTTAAAAACAAATTGATATCATTGTTTTTGTTTTATTGTACCATGTTTACAATAGTAATAATAATAACAAAAATTAAAAATTTTAAAAACCCCCGACTTTTTTCAGAAAAGGTGTTATATCTTCTAAACGGCTGGACCGATTTTTTTCAAACATAGCTAAGAACCTTCTCGATCAAGTCATCTTTCAAACAGAAAAAACTACACGAAAATCGGTCCAGCCGTTTGGCCTGTACGTGGACACAGACAGACACACAGATACACAGATACACAGACACACAGACACACACTACAAACTTATAACACCCCTTTTTTTTAGTCGGGGGTTAAAAATAACACTTAAACAAACTTTGACATTATATCGTTCGTTATACCGGGATTTGCCTGTAACGTTATTCCAAAACGTGAATTATGTTGAAACTACAAGGCCTTTCGAGTTTTTAAAGTATATTGGATTGCTGCTAATTCGTGATCATCAAGTCACAGATTTCATTCTTGTACAAATCTTTAAAAATTGCATTAGAAGCACGCAGCACGAGTACCCAAAATAACCCAAAAAAGAATAGAATAGAAATTTGTCCCCATTAAAGAGACTTGAAAGTTTAAAGTCAATGTGATTTTTGTCAAAAATTTATATGCAAAAGTCACATGTCTAATATTTGCCCAGATTGCTATTCTTTGCAATAAGGCTTAGTTTTTTCTATTATTTATAATATATTTTATGTTTGTTAAAATTAAGCAATATTTTTTTTAATAAAAAAACACACATTTTTTAAATTATTATTTTCTGACCTTTTCTTCTCAACAAATTTTTCAATAAAACTGTTATGTATAACTTAGAAAATGCTTTTATGTGTAGAATTTAAGCTTTTTTTCGACGAAAGTTTTTATTTCGAACCTCTATTTACTTACAGTTATGAAAAGATAAGCAGTTTTTCTGGGAAAGTAAAAAATATTCCGCGAGTAAGGACGAATTAAATATGAAAATAAAAGATTATGCATTTTTTTTCCGTGATGCATGCCTATGTCTCGGATCCTAAATTTTGGTATAAGAAAATACAAATGTATGTAAATTTAGATATAATTTAGTTATTAGATAGCTGCAAGGTTTCCCTATGTTTGATATTTATCTACAATAATTTTGCTAAATTTTTGCCCTTAACTGTTGCACTTGAATATGCGCTGATGTAAAAAGAACATTTCCTACAAGATTTGTCTTCAGAAGAATATAAATGTCACTTTATTTTATTATAAATGCTTAGAAAATTTACTTCCATTAAGTAAAAGCTTTATAAATGAATTTATATAAATATATATGAACTTAATGAATATGTATATGCACAACCTTCACATACTCATACATATTTATAAGTATAATTTTATAGAATAAGAAAAAATAATAATAGAAATTATATAATAAAAATAAAGGCATTATTATTTTTAAGTTAAGTGGATTTGTGCTTTTTGAATATATATATATATATATATATATATATATATATATATATATATATATCTATATATATATATAAATATATATATAAAGGGTGTCCCAACAAGAAGATTTAAATTTGGCGCTATTCGAAGTGTCATTGTTTGACATTTGAACTATTGTTATTGTTTGGTAGTAGAAGGTACGAGGTTAGTAAAAATGGAGCGCTACACGAATGAACATTGTGAAATTGTTTTACCAAAATGGTGAAAGTTTTGCGGCTACAGTTCGCAAATTTGCGATCAATTTGGGGTCATAATAATGCTCCAAAAGAGTCAACTGTAAAGACATTAATGGATAAATTTGCCGAAACTGGGTCTGTTAGTGATGTAAAGACAACAACGCGCCTTCGACCAGGTCGATCGACCGAAAATGTCACAGCTGTACGTTATGATGTCGCTCAAACGCAGGTCAAGCGCAAACAGTCAATGATGTTCGGTATCGTGAAATGATAACCAGTTTTTTCGTACCTAGAATTAAAGAAATGCATGTGGAGGACATGTGGTTTCAACAACACGGCGCCACATGTCATACAGCAGGAGAAACAATTAAATTGCTACATCAGTCATTTTCCGGTCGTGTTGTTTCGCGTTTTAGAGACCAGAATTGGCCGCCTAGATCGTGCGATTTAACACCATTAGACTTTATTCTTTGGGATTTTTTGAAGTCGATGGTTTACGCGAATAAGCCGACGACGACTCAAGCCCTAAAAGAGGAAATTGGACGCTGCCAACAAAGCCGCCGCGGCCATCTGCCCGATTTGTTGTTCCACACATAACCTCATTTTGTCTGCTTTACGATATAATAAAGTTTCACGATTTTTTTTTTCAATATCTGTGTTTTATTTAAAACTTAAATTATTCGTTCTTGTTGAGACACCCTTTATATATATACATATACAAAATTGTAAAATATGATGTCTATACATACATAATGGCTGTAACGCATAGTTGGATTAATAAAGAATTATGCAAAGAGGTATTTTGCTAAGGAATATTAGAACAAATATTTCATTGAAAAACTAAATTATGTTGAGTGATGTTTACAGGAAAATCAACTTAAAAATTAGCTAAATTTTTAGGAACACACAGATAATAGGAAAATTATGTAGACAGCACAAACGACTTCCTAGATCAGCAGGGTGTTTGACAATTCTCTTGCATATGCCCACACAGTTACATCGGACAAATGGATAATTATTTATTAAGATTTCCTGAACGTATAAAACACTTTAAAAAAAAAACCTTAAAGTGTCAGCAGCTAAACCATAATCGAACTTGGTAAATCACTTATGCAATAAGAACTGCACACCAGGGCACATTAGAAAAAATATTAAATTGCTGTATTTACAAGACCAAGAAAGATAAATAAACTAGAAAATTTGGAAACGTACAAACAGACAAAAAAATAAATTAACAAATAACCACAGCTTCAGACAGAATATTTTTTTGTTTTTCTACGAAAATGCCTTTTATTCCTGCTAGGTGTTAACTTCTATAGGAAAGGTATAGTGGTAGGGAAGACAGGCTTGCTAACTACAAAGAAGAAAAAACAAATAGTAAATAAATATATTAAAACTGATAAGAACTGAAGTATACTTTACCTGACCAGACATTCCGCCTTAGGCAGGATTATGCCACTTTTCATAAGTCGATCCCAAATCGAATTTCTAACGCGCTTTGTCCCGTTTTTTAGATCCTTGAAATTTTTAATCTCTTTGATGCAATTTACAGTGTGCTTTTTCTGCTTTCCTATGCAGGGAGGCTTTTCTAGTTTATTGTTGAGAAGGGATGAGACGATTGTGGAGTAAAACAAAAGGCACGTAATGAAAATTCGAGGAGATTTTTGATGTTTCTCCTTAGCTGTTTCGTACTCTCAGCATTAAACGTGTATATAATTGTCAAAAAGGCCTTAAGAAAGTAGTCTTAACGTAAATGTGCGTAACTTTTCGTAGGGGGCTTAAAAGAAACTTGTCAAAACACTGCAGGCTAAAAAGGCATGTTGTGAAATGGCACTTACCCTATTTTCAGTGTAATTGACAAATAATTATTCCAAATATTTAAAAAGTATAATTATTGTTTAACTAGCCAAAGCCATGCGTTCTTTGCTATACCCCATTGCGCTTTAACTATTTTTTTTTTGAAGAACGCAATTATCATTATTAACATAAAAAGTCATGAAGAGTTTCAAAATTCCATGATATTTTTTTAATGAAAGTTTTTTTCTATTTAAAATGAGTCACGCTTACGGAATTTCAAGTTTGTGTTTGTAGCAGATACCATGATATTTAAAAATTAATATTTAATTCATTCGGGAGGTGCCACACTTGTTGCCCCATTATGGAGCTAAAGTAACCCCACTTCTTAACCCTAATCTTACTAACATGTGTCTGTGAGACACATTTGGATGTTCCATTAAATTTAACTACAGAAATATATAACATATCGCAACCAAACTTCATGACTTTTATTTGACATATGTTTTGTATAATTTAATAAAAAAAAATTTAGGTATTGCCTTCTTACATCTTTTATATGCCAAAACATAAAAATGTAGCAGTAAATACTGACATGTGTCTCAGAGACACATACATGCAAAGAAAGCTCGAAAACTCTTTTTACGAAAAGTCACTGAAGGGCTTGTTACACCCCAAATACACCAAACATCGAAGAATAAATTGCAACGACCTATCGTTCAACTAATGGAAGAAGTCCTTCAAGAAGGAATTGCACCTACTAATACCCATTGCTATTTATGCCATCCCAAAATAAGCCGTATTATTAAGCAATGCTGCCAAAAATGTAATAGCAATGTCTGCAATGAACATGCTGTGAAAATTCTCTTATGTAAATAATGTAATGAATAAAAAATTAAAAAAGTTTAATAATTTTTTCGTAAGTTTTTTTTATATGTGTCTTAGAGACACATGTTAGTAAGATTTGTAAGTTTTTATGTCAGTATGATTAGGGTTAAAAAAAATCCAAATTTTTACTGTAATGGCTTCCATCAAATCTTAAAGTGGCTAAAATGTGGGAAGTGCCACTACAACTTTAGGCATTAAAAATTAGTAGCCTCTAGTTCCTTCTAGATCATCAGCAATACGCTGTAGGCGAATCAGAATGAGCGGTACGCTAGTATTATTTTCGAAAAAAAAAGTTGCACTATATGTGAGGCAACAAACTGAAAGTATTTTCAGATACAATGCATTCTGCCAAAAAATTATGCCTACAAATTTCAACGTTCTAACTCTAGTAGTTTTATAGATATCTGGAAAAAAATATATTATCTTTTGTGGCGGGCGCCACACACACATGCCCACTTCGAACTTTTTTGTAAGACAATGTAAACTATAAAAAATTGTTGCTTACAAAAATTTCAAGAGTCTTGCTGCATTAGATTAAAAAATATCAAAAAAAAAAAAAAAAAAATTGGGTATGGGAGCTGCTAGGCTCACTTTTTCATTCCGATTTTTTTCTTTTTTAATAACTTCTAAGGTCAATATTACATGCGAAAGTATGTATGAGCATATTATATATCGCGTTTTATAAAATATATTTATTTTAAAATCCCGCTTTTTGCGGTATTTTCCTCAAAATCCCTGCTTTTGATCGATCATGTCCTGCTTTTTGAAACAAAAAGCATCTGGCCACCTTAAAAACATACATATGTACATCAGCCCCAGTATAAGATACAAATACAATCTTCAAACGTATATTGCTGAAGGAGGCAAAAGCTAATCTAATCTAGTGAAATTTTACTGTTTTATGTCAACGCCAAAAAAAGACGTATACTGGTTGTGTTTATATAAATATTAAGCATATGTAAATAGGTCGCATGTTAACTTGCGAGTAATGATCTGCAATGAATCATTTTTTCACTATTCACACTGACTCATGAAATTTTGAATCTAAATGAGTACACATCGCTTAAACTCAACTACTCTGATTTATGCACACTCACGATAAGATTGATTTATAAGTATAGGTTGCAATATATATGAATGCAACGTCGACATCTTACTCAGATCACACTCACAATCATAAATCACAGCAGTTTGAATTATAATTTCAGAAAAATACTTATACTACTTACATTGTTTCAGCTAATAACTCATCGATATAGTACAACTACAACTACAACAGTATAAAGTGTATAAAAAAAATACATTTGTAATCTCATAATGAGCAAGCACATAACATAACATAATGAGTATTTTAATATTCGTATACGAAATTGGCTTTGCCATACAATACTTATTTTGCATCGCTTATAAACATTCAGTTCAGGAGAGTCGAAATCAACAACGTCATAAGTATGAGTGTGAACTTCGCACTTGTGAGTGAATATGATTCATAGACAACATTGCAATAAGTATGAGTGCGCATAGGTACAAGAAATTATAAATCATGATTCAACTCTACTCACTTTGCGAGTACATAAGAGCCATATATGTAGCTAAATATGTGCATTTGTTAATTATTTTCAAAAATAAAAATTTAAGCCACACCCCTTTATTTGCAATTCGCTAAAGCCAAGCTAAATTCGATCCGTAAAATGCTAAACAAATATAAAATTAAATATTTTTGGCGCTGGTATAAAACACTAAAATTTTGTCGAATAAAATTTTTTTTTTTGATTGATTGATTTATCATATCAAAATTGCATTCGTAGTGGATTGAGAATAAGCTTTATCGAACGACCAAATAAGGGCCTGATGCCGTTTTCAAACTGTATTACTTATGCAGATTGCGTTCTGATTGAAACAAATATTTGTTTTACCTTTACTTATTTTGTAGAAAATAAGAGTTTTCCGGAAAAAACAGGTTTCTAATAAAAGTTTTCTTTTTATTTATCTTTGCAGGTAAGTTGGACGCTAATAGTATCATTGCATTTATTAAAATGTAAATATCATGTGAATGTTAAATGGATGAAGGTGAGTGATTATTGAATGTTCCAATAAGTCCGTAAAATTTTGAACACATGTTTTTGTATAAAAATGTGTTTTATTTTCAACAAACACAGAAAAAAGGATTCAGCAATTAATATTTTCAATTAAAAATTTAATTGATTCAATTAAATTAATTAATTTGAGTGGAAAAGCTTAATTGATATTATCAAATTGTTTTTAGGTGAAAATTTAATTAAATTTTTAATTGATATTACATATATTGCAATTAATATTACAAAATCATTCATTTTACTTTTTTGTGTGTAGTTCCCTTTGAATTCTACATACTTTGTGCAACATTTTTCGAATTTTTGTTTACTCCTACTAAAAAGTAAGAGTTATCAAGATTCGTCGTTGGAATCACCCTAGTAGTGTCCGGGTGGCAAATGTCTTTTCTTTAGGCCTCAAAATTCGACTCAATAAGTCAGCATAACATTAGCTTTTGATTGATTTAATGCGTAATATTCAAAGGTAGTCAATGTGGATTATATACTCTGCATCCGAAAAAACCGTCGCCATCAGCGTTGCCAATGGGGCACGAAAGTAACACTTTTGACCCTTATTATGTCACTTTTTGTATAATTTTAACAAAATGTATGCCGTATGGCAATCATGTGCTCGATGGTGTGAATCATTTTACTATTTTGATCAATACAAAAGCCAATAAATGGTGAAAATATTGCAAAAAACTAACACCCAAATCCCTGATTCCAAATGCAAATTATTTCTGGTAGTATCAGAATTAAAAAATAGGTATTTTAACTTACTTTCACAATCAATCTTAATAAACCTTTTTATAAATAAAACTTTTGCAAACCAGCAAGACCGTCTACAGACGGTCTTCACTATTCTTTACCTGGCATTCATTCCTGATTTTTTTTTCACCTGTAAATTAAAAATTAAGGTTCTTGTGACTATATTCACTTAAAAAAAATATTAGCTTCATCCGATCATTTTTACTATGTAGCCAGTTAGAGGGTTAGCATTGATTTATAATTAAAGTATGTATGTTAATTAATTTTATTTTAGTCTAATGTATTTACTTAATTGTTAAAATTCACGTTTATGTTTTTTTTATTGAAATAAATGTTACTTTTTTGTTCACAAAAACTTGGCCCTGTTTTACTATAAAATATCCTTTTTGGGCCTTTTTTCTTAAATACGCTTTTTATGATACTTTTTCGAAATTTTCCATGACTTAATTGTTTGACAAATTCACCCTAAACTTTTTAGCGCCAATTTACCCGAGAAATGCGAAGTTCCCATACGACTATATATATGGTGGATTGTGAGCAAACGAGGCATATATCTTGTGGCAAGCTTTTTCACACAGAATTTTTTTTTGTTGATTTATTTTTTTCTCACCCCCCAAATCGGTTCAGTTTTATGTAAAAAAAAATACAAAAAAAATTTCATAGCGATAAGTTGTGTTTTAGGGGGTGCGTCCGGCCCTCAGAGTTAGCCCTCAAGCCCATATATTCAATGTAATTTTTTTTGTTTTTTTTAGTTTTCTTATGACTATACTTAATATATGTTTGTATGAAATAATTTAATAGATATAAACTCTTATTGTAAACGCTTAGTAAAATAATTTCCATATAAATGCAATTTTGGTACATATAATTTTTGGTATTTTGTCGGTTATTGTCTTCATTATTTTCTATAATATTAATTTTAGCAAAAAACTTTCTTTGAGACTAATGTTGTAGACTAAAAGAGCTAAAATATTGCCATATATCATATTCTTGTAAAATGATTTTTAAAAAAGATAGTCATATGCAAAAAATTAAATTGAAAAATGGGCTTGAAGGTCAACTTTGAGGGGCGGACGCAGCCCCTAAAACACAACTTATCGCTATGAATTTTTGTTTATTTTTTTGACATGAAACTGAACCGATTTGTGGGGTGAGAATACTAAATAAAACTTTATTTTAATTTGATTTTTTGATATTGTCTGACGTGATGTCGTCACACTGGAATAAGGGTGAATGTAAAATATTTCTTAAGTACAGAGTGTAGAATAAAATATTAAATTTATTGCTAATATCGAAAAAAAAATATTTAATCGAAAACTATCGAGAGGTAACTTACCAAGAATTGCAGTAGAGTTCAAAAAATTATAATATTTTTCACAAAACACATGCATATGTATGGATGTGCTTATGAATGTATCTCTATACTTTATATACGGCCTTTCCTGAAGGGTATATAAGATTCAGTACAGCCGAATATATCACTCTTACTTGTTTTTTTTTAACACATTTAGCGCCATATGCGGCACCGGCACGACCTGAGTACTTGTTTGGGCCGCGTGTTCACATATTCACACGCAATAGCCACATGCTATGCTATGCGCACGATTTACAGAAAAATTGATGAAAAATCATGGAAAAAGTGAAAATTTTCACTTTCAGTTTTCAAATATACAAAAAATGGACATAAACAGAATGTTATCAGAAGAAAAAAAATATTTTGGCCCGAATGAGTAAATCGAGATTTTGGGGCTTGGCGCGAGATGTGTTAATGAATGCTTCATAAAAATATGTGCGAAAGTTTCTCATTAACCGAATGAAAATTATGTCGTAACATTAATGATACTACGAAATGTAAAATACTAAGCATTAGAAAGGTATCATTCCATTCATTAAATTAGCATCAATATAATATAATGCTTCATTTTATTAATGAAATCTGTCGCTCAACGTAATGGTTAAATTCCCGTTAAGAAGTGTTTTTTATTCAGTGTATTACCCAGACAAAGCTAAATATTTTTTTTTTGGTTAAGCATAATCAAATCTCTATATTTAAAGTTTTAAAACTTTGAAAAATAAATTTTCCTTGAAATTATATTTCTTACCATTTGGTCCAAATATTCAAACAATTAGTGACTAAAATTTGTTCATTTTATTTTTTTATTTATTTATTAATTTTTTCTCTCTTGTTTTTAAATGTGGTAAGATCACCCAGAAAAATAAATAACAAACTGGTAATACATGTACAAGCGTATGTTTCAAATTTGTAATAAATATTGAAGAAACTGAAAAATTTCGTAGTTGCGACATAAAATGGGTGGTAGTGTACGTTTGTGTACTGGAATCCGGAGCACATTTAATCACCCGCCCGAAAGCCAAATAGAAAGAAATTGTTAAATCATTTTTACTGCCCACAAGCAAACTAATAAAAAAATAAAACACAACCAAATAATATAAAAGAAAAGAATTAACAAAAATAAACATTAAATATAGCAAAAGCAAAGCAACCAAACAAAAAAAAAAGAGTTAAACTGCGAAAAAACCGAATATTTTTTGTATACTATTTTTGTATTCATTTTTATTTAATACTTTTATATATACGTAAATAGGTATTAGTCTCCTGCATAAGACATCTTATAAGAACTTTCAAGACATGAGGGATTTTTCAAATGTTCTACTACAGCAAAATCTTATAAAACAAACGTTAACAACACTGTTTGCAAGAATTTTTTTTGAGTATTGTAGGTATAAGAGTAAAGAAGAAAACACTTCGTGACGGAAGAATTTGTGATACCAGCTTCTTTCTACGCGTAAGCGCGTGTACAAACGTCATGAATGTATGTGTGTATGATCTTTTATTTTTCTGCTCACATGCAAAGGCACACACATGCATTAACATTAGTTGCATGCGGTTAATCACATAATAGCTTACCATCTACATATTACACACACACTCAAACGTACAATATGAAAAATAACAAGCATAAACTTATCAACAGTATTTCTTTTGAGTGTTTGTTACAAACAAGCTGTCTTGCGACATCGCTTCCCTGTCGGAGAATGTGTGGTTGACTACAAAAATAGTTAGCTTATAAAGGGTGTTTTTTATTGAGGTATAGAACTTTAAGTTGGCATCACTTTTTTAACTGGCGGCCATTTTGTCAGCTGTCAAGTGATTAATATTTAGTTTGGTTTGCCATTTCATCATAAACAGGTTGACAAAAGAACAACGCTTGCAAATCGTGCAAATTTATTTCGAAAATAATGGTTCAGTTCGCGAAGTTTACCGCAAGCTCCGTCCATTTTATGGTCGACATAATCGTCCATCAGAGCAATTAATTCGGTTAACCATGGATCGTTTTCGCACCACGTTTACTCTATGTGATGATACGCATCCGCAGAGACGTCGAACAGTGCGCACCGAGGAAACAATTGGCGCTGTACAGCAAAGTGTTGAAGAGGACCCGAATGAATCGATTCGCCATCGTGCACAGCAATTGGAGCCGACTAACCGACTATTTTGTTCCCGAATTGGATGGCATGAATGTGGATGAGTTGTGGTTCCAACAAGACGGCGCTACATGGCACACAGCGCACGTCACAATCGATTTATTGAAGGAAACATTCGATGAGCGCATAATTTCGCGGAATGGACCTGTCAATTGGCCACCAAGATCATGTGATTTGACACCATTGGATTATTTTCTTTGGGGATATGTGAAGTCGCTCGTCTACGCCAACAAACCAGAAACGTTAGGGGACTTGGAAGCCAACATTCGTGGCGTTATTGCCAACATACGGCCCCATATGCTCGAAAAAGTGGTTGAAAATTGGACCTGTAGAATTGGCTTTATTCGAGCCAGCCGCGGCGGCCACATGCCCGAAATCATATTTAAACATTAATGGCATAAAATTGTTCTTCCAACAAAGCCAAATTGATGGACATTAAAACGATTTTCTTGTGTTTTATTTCAATTCGAAGTTCTATACCTCTTAAAAAACACCCTATAGTTAACTTTTCTTAGATTGACTAAAAGCTAACTGCAATGTCATCTAGAACAAACCCAAAATTAATTCTTAAGTTGAGTACGTAATCGAATTTGATGAGAGCCAACAAATTTACTCTCAGCTACTTTGAAACTCATTTCAGTTTTATATTAAAATTTTTTTATTGTTATTTTAGATGGTATCTTAGCTGAGTGGTAGCGCGTTGAGTACACAACGTGTGATGATACATGTTCAAACCCCAGAATTTTTTTGTGATTTAAAAATATCAACTTTAAGTTAGCTGAAAGTAATGCAGAGTGAGTCAATTGATTACCGCTTAGGACATCGTAATGTTAAAATAATCAGTTAATTACATTAAAAGTAATGCAAGTGTCAGTTGGTACTAGTTGCGAAATAGTTAGCTTAAAGTTAGTTTAAAGTTAATGTAATGCCCGACAGGGTTGTTACAACTGATATACATATACACCAATACATCCATCGTGCTTCGCTTATAGTACGACAGCATTTATTATTGGTTTAGTATAATACAATACATTTCAAGACTGTTTAAGCAGCTCTCTAATAGGTATGCATATACATATGTATGTTTATATGTACATGGCCTCAGATCTGAGGGTAAATAGTTTTATTTAATTGTTGTTCGTTAATAATAAAAAGAAAAGAATGCCTGAATTGTTGTTGCCATTTGGAACATTGTCGCGGCTACTGGCTGTTGTTTGTTAACAAACTTTTTTCGTTTTTGCATGAATAAAAAATAAATTTAAAAAAAACGATTCTGACAGATATGCAACAAAAATGGTACCATTGGTACATGGCTTTCATTGTGCAAGCAAATTGCTAACTTTACGTCTGCCACATTGAATTGTTAACTCCAGTTATTTGTTTCTCCTTTTTCCTTTCATAATATACGAACTACTTGTATTTGATGCAGGCTGGTAATTTAACGGATTGTAACTTTACTCTTCTTTATGCTGTTTTATATACATACATAAAGGGTGTTTTTTTTAGAGGTATAGAACTTCGAATTGAAATAAAACAGAAGAAAATCGTTTTAATGTCCATCAATTTGGCTTTATTGGAAGGATAATTTTATGCCATTAATGTTTAAATATGATTTCGGGCATGTGGCCGCCGCGGCTGGCTCGAATAAAGCCAATTCTACAGGTCCAATTTTCAACCACTTTTTCGAGCATATGGGGCCGTATGTTGGCAATAACGCCACGAATGTTGGCTTCCAAGTCCCCTAACGTTTCTCTGGTTTGTTGGCGTAGACGAGTGACTTCACATATCCCCAAAGAAAATAATCCAATGGTGTCAAATCACACGATCTTGGTGGCCAATTGACAGGTCCATTCCGCGAAATTATGCGCTCATCGAATGTTTCCTTCAATAAACGGACGGAGCTTGCGGTAAACTTCGCGAACTGAACCATTATTTTAGAAATAAATTTGCACGATTTGCAAGCGTTGTTCTTTGTCAACCTGTTCACGATGAAATGGCAAACCAAACTAAATATTGATCACTTGACAGCTGACAAAATGGCCGCCAGTTAAAAAAGTGATGCCAACTTGAAGTTCTATACCTCAATAAAAAACACCCATTACATATATCATAAAATAACTATATTTTTTATGAACAGAAATACAACTGAACATTCATAAATAACATATTTCTATTTTATTTTTATGGCTATTAGGGTGGCCCAATAGAAAAACCTTAATGGTTCAGTAAATAATATAAAGTTAATAAAACAATTTTCTTCAGCTGGACTTTTGAAATATCGTATGACTTACGAATTTTAAAAGTGAAACATAAAATGTTAAATGTGTTTTCTTGTAGCGAAATAGTATAATCAAGCGTCCTTAGATGTCTATATTCCTAACTTAGCAATATTGCAAATTGCAGTACACCTCCTATTAAAGGGAAGCATCATTTGTTCATCAATTAAATAATTTGTGACTTCAAATCATAATTCGTTTCAGCTTTTCTAACTATTTCGATGACTAATTGAACTCTCCATACATTGTTTATTTGTCGAGTATGGTTCGGATTATTCTGAAAAGTGCATGTTTGGTCGAAGTTCCAGGAATTTATCATTGTGCATGGAGTTAAATATGGTAGAAACTTTATATTTGTGGGACCAGTACATCTTGATCGCCGGGTGAACAAGCCTCCCCACTACGATCGCGCATTTGTAGAACCCTTTTAAGCCCGAAGCTATATAGCTCATCATCTGACTACCCTACGTAATATACACACTTAAGTATACTTAGTAACGTCTTTATAATGGGTTCTTAGAAAATATTTATTTAGATATTCTGGCGGAGTTTTGTTGATGATTTCTTGTTGATAACCCGATGATGTCGGAAGCTCAATACTCGGGAATTAAACACTCTGGTGTATCTAAGGAGTTGAATTGTTCACTCGGTCTATCTGGCTTGTTATTGGTAGACTCAAACATTTTAATATTTTCACTGCTTTCATTACTTTCTTCTTCTATATTTTTATATAAAGGAATCCAAGTTTTGGCAGTAGCATTGTCATCGTCGTTGAAGTCAACGTCAAGTGAGCATAAAAACAAAATGTCATCTTTTCAAGACAATTGGGCTATCTGAATTTTCTTGAATGCTGGCTACTTTTTACTATACAATATTACCAGTAATGAACTGAATTATTTGGGGTATTCACAAGGTAGTTTTAAATTCATAACGTCATAATATTCTAAACTTTTAAACTAGTTTCAAATGCGACTGCTGTGAGCAACCCCTCGTATTTTAGTGTGTTAGTTGAAACATAAACAATATGATACAAAACAAATGAGAAAAAATATTACAAAAATTAAATAATATTTGGTACGTATATATATGCAAAATTATAAGAAAATTATTTAATGGCTTCTATCTGTTTCCGATAATTATTTGCGAATTTTTGCAATATGTAAAACAAAATTTTTTCGAGCATTTGACCTTTTTAAATTTTAAGGCTTTGGAATTTACTTGCAAATTTTCTTAAGTTTTGCGATCAGGTAATTTTTGATAAAGCTTATTGCTCTTGTGTGTAATTTTAACAAAATAGGATTGAATCAAGCCACATCATTGTCTGATTGAATTATTTTTGTTGTTGCAGTTTTTGCCTTTTTTCCACATTTGACGACTTTTATTTTATATCACACTTTGCTATCATTTTGGTATTAGCAAAGTTTTTGCAAATTTTCATTTTCGCGAAATTTTCCGATTTTTTGGAATTTCTTATATCTTTAAATATTTATGTGTTATTTTAGGGCTTGCCTTTTTTTTTACCATTTTACCGATTTTTAATACATCTATCTATTTGTGCGAATTTTCATAATTTTGTCAATTTTCTGCGATTTTTGGAATTTCTTAGATCTTTAGGTATTTCTAAGTAATTTTGGAGCTTGTTTAAAATTTTTGCGATTTGTTGCAAATTTTTGCAATAAAAGTGATTGTTCCCAATTCTTTATTTTTTTTTAACGGTTTTAAACTTTTTTTATTAAGTATCAGACTTTAATATATTTTTGATTTCAGCAAGTTTTTGCGATTTTTCGTAATTGCGGATTTTTTAAAGTTTTCTGCATTCCTTACAATTTAAGGATTTTTTAATAAATAAATTTTACGTTTTTTTCAATTAAAAAATTATTCGCGAATTTTCGCAAATTTTTTGCACGTGATATAATTTTTGATTCATAAAATCTACTGAGTTTGCTCGTTTACAGTTTTTGAGGCTTTGGAAATGCTTAGAAGATATTCGCATTTTATCGCGATTTATATGCTGTACTAGAGTTAATCCTTTTTTTGCGGTCTATATAATTAGCTTTGGGATATTGTTTCCATTATTTTAATTCCTTGCGAATTTTTATATTTTTTGCAATATACAATGATTTGAGTAGAAATTTGCTTAAGAAAAACGCCACGTATTTAAACTTAAATGGACATTTTGTCGAAAAAGAAAACAAAAAAGCAAAATAATTAGTTATGACAGTAACAAATACATAGAGTGAAGCATTGTATTAATATAGTACTCCTTTTATATGAAAGAAAATAAAAATAGTTTTAAACTGGTTTAAAATGTTAGGACTTTATGACTTTATGACACTTAGGACACCCTT
This sequence comes from Tachina grossa, assembly GCA_949987645.1. Taxonomy (NCBI): domain Eukaryota; kingdom Metazoa; phylum Arthropoda; class Insecta; order Diptera; family Tachinidae; genus Tachina; species Tachina grossa. The sequence continues at coordinate 64,323,643 of OX465276.1, read as the reverse complement.
GTGAATACCCCAATTGAAAAATATTATTTAACAGTTGCCACCAGTCATTTTGAGAGCTTATATATAAACTATTTTATAAAAACACTTACCTTGTGGACGCATGTCTACACTCCTTGAAAAACATAATCAAACTGAAGCTGTATTTTTTATTTTATGCTGTTGTTTTTGTTGTCTTATTTTTTTGCGAAAGAAACCAGACCTCACAATCACTGCTAGCCAGTTAATAGAAATAGGTATTGTGCCAAACAACAACTTGGTCAGAATTTGTATCTAACTACCTTTAATGAGCGACAGGCCCGTTTTCGCTTCGCTAAGTGGGCCTCCGATCGACTTACAGGAGATGCCGATTTTGCCAAAAAAAATCATATTTTCAGGTGAAGCTCATTTTGATCTTGGCGGGTATGTAAACGAGCAAAATTGTCGCATTTGGGACACAAAAAACCCGCACGCATACATTGAAAAGCCGACGCAGCCAAAACGAGTCACTGTTTGGTGCGGATTTTGGTCCAGAGGCATAATTGGGCCATTGAGCAATGAGTGGCCGTTACAGTCAATGGCGATCGTTATCGGGCCATGTTGAAGGAATTTTTGTTCACAAAAATTGAAGAGGAGGATATTGGCAACATTTGGTTTAACCACACAGAAAAAAATAGAGAAGAATTATTTTCAATAAAACCATGTTATTGAATAAAATTTTAGTTTCAATAATATTTGTCATTAACTTGAATATTGTATTTATTAATTCCTCACATTTTAAAATATCATTTAATGTCATTTATTTGTGTTGGTGTTTTCCTTGCTTGTTGATTGTCTCAACCTGGTCATGTGCTGATGTTGTTGTTCATTTTGATTGTTGGTGTTGTATACGTGTGAGTTCGGACAAGAAGCCGAAAAACATCGTGGCTTGTTTTTTTAAGCAACAAAGTTATTTTTAGATTAGAAGAAACAAAAGAAATCATGTTTTGCGTGTATTCATTATTTGCGTATCCAGAACCGATTTGCTCCTTAGCTGAGTGGTAAATACGTTAGTTTATAAGTCAAAAGATTGCCGGTTCGACTCAGCCCAAACACATTTAGTTTTAATAGCAGCCAAGCAAAAGCAAACAAAAAGGGGTTGAAAATGTGACATTCATCCACACACAACACAACACAACACAATAACAATTATCACTGAAAATAAAATTTCAGTCAACAACTTTTTTCTTTGATTCATTAAATTTCTTTATTGGCTGTAAAAAAATATATTCAATAAACGTACATACAATTTTATTTATCAATAACGCAAAAATCGTCATCACAGAAAATTCGAAAGATTTTTTTATTGAATCAACGATTTTCGTATTCAAATATCAAAATCATTTTTTTCTGTGCAGGACGGCGCTACGTGCCACACAGCCGATGTTTAAGTAGTTTTTTTTATAGCATTTTCAAAAAAAAAAAAAAAAAAAAAGTTATCTGGCGGACCCTTGAATTCTTAGTTGAGAGTTTCAAATGTTTGTTCGTCCTCCTTTGGTTGAAACTTCCATATTTAAGATTTTTCTTAGTCATCTCTCATTTAGTTTCATTTGTGTACTAAATTATAGCTCTATAGTACGAATTATAGTTTCAACGGCACAGCCCCGCCCACCTGATAAATCTTCTGGGCTTTAAGATTTTTCCATTAGCTTACTTACCTTCAGTTCTATAGCGCAAATTAAAGATTTAAATCGTTACCCGATCCAATATTTTAAATTCAAGATTTTTTTGTGAGCAGCACTAATCCTTCATATTAATTTTTGTAGTAAACTTCTGAAACGAAATACGTAAATAATAGATTTATATATTTTAAGCTGGAGTAAATGAAACACAAAGCTAACATTTTATGGACTTGATTACGCCTAATTTTTAAGACAATCACCCTTATTCCAGAAATTTTACAAACCAGTAATCTGAGTACGTAAAAAGTATCTATTATTATTTCTGTGAAGCACTTTAGTAAGGCGTAAATTTTATTTCTTTTTGGAAGCTAAAAGTATAGATTCGCGAACAAAAAAAAAAAAAAATACCTTATTCATACGCAATAGAGACCTGCGTAAACAGTCTTGAAATGAAAATTGGTGTGCGTTGGTATATATGATATATATGGTGTTTATTGGTGTGCGTGTATATGAGTGTTTTTAAGCAATGTAGCGAAGACTTCTCATCTGAAACAAACACTCAAAAGAAATAGTGTTGATGTATGTATGCTTGTTATTTTTTATATTGAACGTTGGAGTGTGTGTCTAAGGGCCAATTTCACCAACTCTATTTAAATATCAATTTATACTTAAATGTTGATTTTCATTAATTTTTGTATGGAAAAATTACTTTTAAATATGATTTGATATTTAAATAAGTTGATGAAATTGGCCGTAAGATGTAAATGGTAAGCAAGCGCACACAACAATTGTCAATGCATGTATGCTTTCACAGAAAAAATATCATATAACTGAAACCAACAAAACAAATTGTTAATACATAATTTAAAAATTAACAATCACCATTGTTGATATAACAAATTTAAATTTTTGTACTCAACTAAATTACTCAACAAAATTATTTGTTAAATTATATAATAACAGAATGCGCACATGTAGAAAAAACAAGAAATCATGTTTTGTGTGTATTCATTATTGCATATTTAATAAAGTGTTGCTCTTTAGCTGAGAGATAAGTGAGTTAGTTGTTTAATCCTCAGGTTGCCGGTTCAACTTCGCCCAAAGTTATTTAGTGTTTTTCGCAGACAAGCAAAAATCTTTTTGAGGATTGTGATTGTGTATAAAAAAAGCATTGTTTGTATATAAATTATGATACGGAAATTGAACAATTTACATTGTTAATATAACAATAACTTTGATTAAAATAACATTGAAATCTAACAAAAATAAATGTTGAAAACATAAATAACTTTCAACAAACTATTAGTTGATATATTTAATTGAAAATATTTTTAAAATTTTCCTTTAACTTACAATTTCGTTAATTGTATTTACAAAAATCGTTGTAGGTTTAAAATCAATTAACTATTTAATTAATGACAAAAAATTAATTGTATTTACAAATCATTTTTTCTGTGTTTGTATGTGCGAAGGGAAATATAAGAGCATATACACAACGTATGTGTGTATTTATGTATGTGCATGCATGACGTTTGTATAAGCGCCAATGCGTATGAAGAAGCAAATATTACAAATTCTTCCGTCAAGAAGTATTTTTTTCTTTGTTTTAGAAGATTTCGTTGTAGTAAAGCATTTGAAGAATCTTTTATGTCTTAAAAGTTCTTGTAATGGGTCTTGTGCAGGACTTTAATACGCAATAGCAAGTGATTCTGTAACAGTGTCTCCCTTACAAAAACACGTATGGGAAGCATTAGTTTTTACTGCGTCGACGTAACGTCAATACAATACAAAAAAAAATGGCGCTTGATTACTCGCTTTCGAGAACAATTTCGTGCCACTGACAATCTATTTGCGCTCCCTAAGGTATAGAAAATAACATTAACATGCCAACAGGAGTCAGTTGTTTCCGACAAGGGATGCACAAGCCCCAAATTTTTTGGTATTGTATTAAAGTTATGTCGATGCTGAAAACTGAAATAAGGATGAATAGTTTAAAGCCTTGCATACGTGCAAGATATATAAGAGAAAAAATGCCTTCTGTGGAAGAAAATCTATATTTATTATAAAAACATTAAGAGTTTTCATGAGAATGTTCAAAAGTCTCGCAAACTGTGCAATTGTGCATTTTTACACTCTCGTAAATAAAATGTCAAAAATTGTATAGAAATTTATTTACACAAACCTTATAAATTTGCCCAATAATTTTGACTCGTAAACTTAATCTGTGCAATTGTGCATTTTGTAATCAACAATTTCTTGCTTTTTTCGATTCCTTTAGGCATTTTTAGTCACTCACACACATTTTTTTATTTTTATAGAAATAAATAAATGCGTTTTTAAATTAAAATTACTTGAAAATCTCTTATTTTATTTTTATTTAATGAAATTTCTGACGTTTATTTCAAATTTACGTACACTGTTTGCGCAAAAGTTCAAAAGAAGCTTCATGAAACAAGTCTCGCAAGTTTGCCCAATTGCACAAATGGCAATTTTAAGAGTTCTCATGAAAACCCTTATTGTGTTTCTATCATTTCTTTTCGCCCCTTTAAAATTGACCTATTAATAATATCAAATTATACAGAAATTTAAAACCAATAAAAACATTCAGCATCTGAAATTAAAAAGTTTATAAAGTTGATTGATTGTAAATGAAATTGATTGATTGATTGATTTATTCGTAAATGAAAAAAATTGCCTATACTTAATGGTTTTTATGAGCATTGAATGTTTTATTGCATATAAAGAAAGCGCAGTCCATTTAACCAATTTGAATTGGTCAGATTTAGAGTTCATATATGTAAATTGCTGTACACAAATAATTGACTAGATAGTCTTATACAATTAATTTGCTTTTATACCACTCAAATAACTTTTCTACAATAGGAAATAAATTAAAAGCAATCATAATACAATAACTTCCATTATCATAAGAGACGACCAAAAGTAATTTGAAAAAAATTATACTACACATAATTATAAAGCCATAAAACAAAATTTTAATAATATTTCATTACAGAAAAAAATATAATTCTTAACATATAATTTTATTTGCATTACACTAGTAAATTTTCATAGGGCTATGCAATAATTTCGTCACGCTATTGCTGACATTTAAACATATACTATATTATTATATTAATTTAACGAAACTGTCTAGCCTACATTTTGTGGTTGCTTATGTCAATACATCAATAATTATAAAGACATTTTTATGTCTATACCATAAATTTCATATAATAAATAACACATGTAATATATTCTAATTGCATGGGAGACAATAGTCCAAATTTTAGCCGACTTGTTTTCTGCTCTATATAAAAATAGAAAGAAAAATATTTTAATTAAACGTACGATTGAACACCAGAATAAAATTTGCAAATATAAAATAGCTGTCGTAAATAATAAAAAATTTCTAAATGAGTATACGATAGAAGAGAATACTTTCTATCAACTCTAGAGTTTGGCTTCTATTTACTTCATCAACAGTAACATTTCGGTGGATTACATTTCTGAATCATTGCCTGACTTAGCAATACACGTTTGAATTCTATAACCAAAAAAAAAAACGGATTTATAGATTTTTAACGATAGATATTTAACTTTAGTGAGTTGCATTATTTTTATTATATTTTATGTAAACTACACTAATTTACACTGAAATTTAAAAAAAAAATATAAAAAAATTCAAGTGTATTCTATCAATCAATGTAATTTTGACCCTTTGTTTTATCTTGAAAACCGTAAGAGGCAAACTCTTTAAATTTTCAAAGCCGCTAAGAGCAAATATATAATATATATAATCCGTGGCTTCTTTAAGAACACCCTTTAAATTTTAACGATCATATTTATGTTGTCGTAGAGAAACCAATTGGGTATTTTTTGATATTTTGATATAAAAATGTAAAATACTATTTCCTGTATTTTATAAATTCCTCAACCTGTGCGTAGCACTTACGCACAGAGGGTCTACTCCATTTTACAAACTTCAATTATTCTCCCAAATCGCTTCAAGGAAACTTTAATAATTAACAAGTAAGAGTGCTATATTCGGCTGTGCCGAATCTTACATGTTATTTACCAAAGTGCGTTTATGTAGTATAGAGATACATACATAAGCATATAGTTACTTTTATGTACAAAGAAAAAAATAATAATTTTCAAACCGTAGAATCACCATTTTAGATTTTTCTGATTACCTGTACCAATCTAGTAATTAGTTCTTAAAAAAATATAGAAAGTGTGTTAAGTGAAATTCAAGGAAATTAAAAAAAAATGTTTTATTTAGTTACTTTAATGTCCAAAAAAAAATTAAAGTTACCAGCTCTACAGCTGTGGTTTTTATTTTTATAATTTTCTATACCAAACTTTTCTTTCCAAAACGTAAAATATATACAATTTATAAAGAAAAAGATAAAAGTTAATAAGACTAAGTTAATTTTTTATATCACAAAGAGTGTAAGTTTCCCAACCCTGGAATCCTCCTTTTTGATTTTTCTGATGTCCTATACCAATCTTTTTCTTTTAAGAATATAAGATATGTTTAATTTATAAAGAAAAGGAAAAATTTGTTTTAGTAAGTTTCTTTTGCATAAGATAAAAAGTAAAAGTTTTCCAACCCTGGAAACGTCTTTTTAAATTATTTTATTGTTTTTTATTTGAAATACCAATTTTATTCGTGGTGAGGTATAAAATAAGTTTATTTAATAAAAATAAATAAAAAATTAATGTACGTTAGTTAATTTTATATATCACAAAAATCGTAGGTTTTCCAACCCTGGAATCATCATTTTTATTTTTCTGATTTCTTACATCAATCTCTTTCTTTTAAGAACATTAGATATGTTTAATTTATAGAAAAAAAAGAAAAGTTTGTTTTAGTAAGTTACTTTTGTATAAGAAAAAAAAGTTAAGGTTTTCCAACCCTGGAAACGTCATTTTAATTTTTTTTTAAATTTTGTTTTAGTTAGAAATACCAATTTTATTCATACTGAAGTATAAAATAAGTTTATTTAATACAAAAATAATAATAACTAGTTTTCGGTAGTTATTTTGTATGGCAAAATGAAGTTTAAGCTACCCAGCTCTGAAACTGTCTGCTCGATTTTGCTGATTTTCAACACTAATCTTTTTTGGACCATTTCTGATACACCGGTCTAAGAACGATGTCTCTAGCTTTGCTGGGAGCTTCGGAAAACCGATTTCACGTACAGACAGACGGACAGACGGACATCGCTTATTCGTTTTCCCTATGCATAAGGATCCAGAATATATATACTTTATGGCTCGCTTATTAATATTCTGGAAATTACAGCGGAGTAATGAATTGTTCCCTGCACTCTTTTTAAGCCCTTGTTTTAAAAATATATGATACGTGTCTTTTCCTTAAGAAGCATAAGAATCAATGTTATGTTATATTATGTAATATAAATCCTCACAAAAACATAAATGTGAAAAACGGCCAAGTTCCTATCCAAAATTTTGGCCATCAAAAATTGTGAGATATAAATTTTGACCAAGTTCTTCTTTGCCACAATACCTAACACAGAAATATATTATGTATGATATTAATTTCTAATCGTAAGGGTGTCATATAATTTCTAGATAATCTGATAACTTTTTGGGTTTTCAAATTTTTCTAGTTTGTTTCTCACTTAGACCTACTTGTATATCAAATTTCAGCTCCTTAGCGCAACTTTTAACTTTTAATTTTTCTGGACGTAACCCCGCCCACTTTTCCAAAGTCAAAATTTTTTTGGGTCAGTGCTTATTATTCGTGTCTAGTTTCGCTACAAACGGATAATAAAAGCTAGATAAATAGTATGTCTAAATATGCTGAGCCGCAGGGCTTTAAAATGAGGTGTAAATTGTATGGGCGTGTCAACGCCCACTTCTTTAATAAAAAATTTATAGCCTTGCATTATCGCAGTATATATGCCGAATTTCAATAAAATAGCTTCCATGAAGCGCCTCAGATTAGCATTTTTAATTCTGACTTTTATGGGCGTAGCCCCGCCCTCCTGGCTAAAATTTTTGAGTTTTTAGATTTTTTTATATTATTTCTCATCTAGACCTAGCTCTCTATCGAATTTCAGCTCGATAGCACAAATTTTAATTTTTATGGGCGTAGCCCCGCCCTCCTGGTTAAAATTTCCGGGTTTTCAGCATTTTTTGGTTCATTGCTCACCTAGATCTTCTCGTGTAGCAAATTTTAGCTCTCTAGCTATATTGGAAGTGCTTCATCAATTTGATGAGTGTGTCAGTGGTCAGTGGTCAGTGAGTATGTCTTAAAATATGCACCTCTATATCTCCGGAACCTTTGATTTGAAACTTCGCATATGAGGTTATACGAATTTATTCTAATTATGGTTTAAATATCATAATTTTACGATAGCGGGGAACAAAGTTATGAGGGGGGTAAAAACAGCTTGAATGGCTTCGTGTAAATATACACACTGCGTGCATTGGCCAGAACTTGGCCTGGCGCACTGCCGTGCGCCTAGATTTGACAGAGGCTGATATCGACCCCTAACCCCTTTTTTGTCCTACGTTTCTCTGTGTTATAAAAATCAGCTGTATAGTTCTTCAGAAATCGTACTATTTTTATCAACACTTTATGAACAGCATAAAACAAAAGTCATAGGGCCGTAAAAAATGAATTTGAACTTCAGAAGTTCTTTTGTCAAAATTTTTATCGAAACGTACACTTGAAGTGCTCAAATAATTTTTTTTGCATACCGTCAATAACCTTTAAACGTATTTAAAATCAGCTTTAAAATATTGGGTTCATACAGATACGTTTCTAACATCATTTCGGTAGAAAAATATAGAAAAAATAAAAATAAAATTTTTAAGGATATATACATATTTCGCTACGAAGCATAGGCAGCGCCATGTTGTAGACAAAATTTAACCCTTTTAAATCAAACCGCACGTTCTAAAGTTATTCAAACTTAAATGTTACGCAAATTCTGAAAAAAATTAGATATGTCTAACTTTGGAAGACTTATCAATGAAAACCATAAATGTTATCAGTCATACTCTTGCACAAAGATTTGTGTAAACCGGTACCGACAATTCTTTAATTATATATGTGGATATACATTTTGAACTAGTGCCGCTTAAGGGCTGAACTTTGGAAACCCTTGTGTAACATGTGCACTAATATATATATATATATATATATATATATATATATATATATATATATATATATATATATATATATATATATATACATATATATATATATATAATACTAAAAGACAAACACATTAATAACTTATCATGGGAGTGTTAACAGTCAGTCGATGACAGTGGAATGTCCATGTCTATATTTTCATGTATTTGTTGGTATTTTATGGTCTTTATGTAATAAAAAATCACACACACATAATTGTATGTGTGTGGGTGCATGGTTTTAAAAAAATATATACCTTTTTTATATATTTATGTCCATCATGGTTAAAAGGGGTGTTAACGGTTATAATGTTTTCCTTTTCAAATTAATGTATATACATGTATATGTACGTATGTATATGCACCCATAAAAGGAAATATGGTTTTATTCAAAAATGAACGTATACAAGCGTTTGCATGTATGTGTGAATTTATTGTATAAATATACATACATACCCTCTAGGAAACGCGAGTAGTTTAAATGTAGTGATTTACTAGTGACATTACCAGTAGTATTACTGACCAACTGCACCTTGGCCAATGTAATCATTCATGGACATTTAGCATTAGCGTAGCTAGTCATTGAAAATCCAGTTTGTCATTAAAAATCCAGTAGATTGTATGTAGCACTACTGACTAAGTATTCCGTTTGGGAACACATTTCCACATTGACACCAAGCATTCACTACTAAATTTAAGGGGTTTTAGTCCTTAATTTCGATATTTCTTCGCTCAATATCAAAAGTAAAATAGTGATTTACAGTAATACTGACTAAGTGTACCTTAGGCAATGTAATCGCCTATTGACATATAACATAGGGTTGTCATTGAAAATCTAGCAGTAGACTTTAGCACTATTGACGAGCTTAATGACCTAATTTAGTAAGAAGATTTGGGACGTTTTTGATTAAAAATACTTATGAGTTCTTGCGTTTGAATTCTCTAAATTATTTTCTTCATAAATGGTTGTTGTCTTTGATAATGAAAAATTAAAATATTATTGCCATTTTTTAAAACATAAAAATTAAATTAAAGTATTATACAATAGTTTGAAAATATATATGAAAAAAAACATATGTGTTGGAAATAATGTTTAAAACAAAATTATAAAGCAAATATACGAATATTCTAGCATAGACAATAAATAATAATTGTTTTAAGGAATCGCAACTGCGGCTTTTTTTCGTCCATAGACAAGACGATAAAATCGTCGAACAGAATTAGGGCATAAAACATATTAATTGAAATTAAAAGTTTTCAGTCAAAAGTCACAGCCAATCAGAAGCGCCAGAGGTTAGGGGCGGGTCACCTTACAAGTCTGCTATTGACTACACAGCATAACAAAAAAAAGAAACAAACTATTGACTTGATCATTGACAATATCACAAAAAAAAAAACTAGAACTGTTGTCTCTAACGTATCTCTACGCACGAATAAATGGAAAGCTTTCGAAATTTTAACTAGTGCAATTGTCGCTAGAGAAAAGAGTCTTGACATAGAGACATATAGATCTCGGCTGACTATAGGGTATGTAATTGTTTATAAAGATATGTGTGAAACAATCCATTTGATATATTTATCAGCCATCAAAGTTTCATTCGACTAATATAAAATGTATGTATGTATCTAGCTAAAACAAATATGTTTTAATAAAAAATTGCTTTTGCTATATGTTTATTGTTTGACTAACAAGTGTTTGGGAAAGTTACAAGTTTAACAGTTACAGCAAAGTGTAATATGATTGGGAGTTAAAACAATAATAAAATGTATTATTCCAGACTAAATAGAATATTGATTTGCCATAAATATTTGTAAGGGTGCGAAGTAAGTGCGTAATAAAATCATTCAATAAAAATATAAAATCAGCAGTTTTATCAAAATTAAGTCTTCTATGGCAAGCAACAAATACTTGATAATGAATGTAATTTTATTACATTCTTCGAATAAAAGTTTATAGGAGTGTCTAAGTATGACAGCATACTTAGGCAGAAAATGTTTATAAAAGTAGTTATTAGTTAGCGAATGAATTGATTTTATTTGGTAAAAGTTGTTGCTGCACTAGAGTTTCCATTGGTTAAAAATTTTGTTGGAGCAGTAATTATTTAATTATGTATTCCAATGTTCCATATTTTCTATTTATATGTATTTATAAATCTAAAAACACACTAATTAAACACAAAAACAGGATTCTTAGAATACTGTCATTAATAAATAAAGTTGATTTCCTTTATTTCTAATAATTACTTTAGCATATTGTTAGACAGAATTGAATTAAGTATAAGTCAGAAATTTACGTTAAATAAGAAAATATTCTTACAAACCATATTTAAGTTCAAAACATATATTCAACTATTGTAAGTAACTAATCATTTACCGCCGTACTGAAATTCTATTACAATAAAAGAAAATAATATGCAATAGTTGATTGAAATTCCTTAAGTTTACAAAAATTTCTAAACCAAAAAAGTTACATACGTAATCATAAGCGAAATAAATCTGGCAACATAGTGGAATAAAAACTTATTAGACTTCGAGCACCTAGTTTTCTTTGGACATAGTGGAATACATACATAAGTATGTATTTATTGCTATTATTCTGAAGTGAAATTATTTGTGCAAATTATTTGTAGTTTGATGATAGGAAAATGTCTCGAGATAAAAATTAAGTGTATTATAAGCCAAACACCGGCAATGGTCGGTTGTTAAAATGCTTCAAGCAGATTAAGTATTTTCGCATTTCATTTTACAATATAAGCAAAAAATTTAGAATATTTTGCGATAACTATAAGAATGTACTTACACACAGAAAAAAATACCAATGTAAAATCACCATGCCAAAAGATTAATTCAACTCCATTAAAATCACATTAATTTTACAAGAAATAATATGTTGTTTGAGTGTGTTGGTGTTTATTTGCTTTGTTCAAGCTGCAATATACTTTTGTGCTTAGTGGTGTAGGTTGTTTTTGCATTGTTGTTGTTTTTATGTTTGTAAACAGCATACAAAGTGCTGCTGGCTGGTAGGCAGTGTACTAGTCTTGCATTCAGAGGATTGCAAATTCGAATCCTGTAGTCAAGTGAAAGTATTTTGTATTTTTTTTAAACTAAAACTTTTCAAGTCAAAGCATTTTTTTTAACTAAAACTAAAACTTTTCAAATAAATTGTATGTTAAATGATAAGAAATAATGTTAAATTATAACATAATTTAAGAATATTTAAAGTTGTTGTGGCTGCAGGGGTAAGCACGTTAACTACCAAGCGATGAGTTACGACTTCAAATCTTGGCCGGGGAAGCCAATTTAATTTATACATAAAAAATTTTCTGATGTCTATGTCAACCACACGTAAGTTAAACAATTAATAAAATACAATTGCTACATTAAATTAAATTTATGTTGATCTAACTTGAAATAACTTTGATTCAACATTATTCTTCATTTTGATTTTAACAGTACGTAAATCTTAATTCAACGTGAAATAAAGTTATTTCAAAAGTAAAAATTTTCTTTGACAATTATTATAAATCATGTTAAATTAACATGAAACACATATGAAGCAAAATCATTGTCGAAAAATATTAGATTAACCTTGTTTTAGCAGATTTTAAGTTTAAATTTTTCTGTGTGTACCTTTTAGAGTTATGCTCTTTATGCCGTGAGCTAGGATACGATTTGTGTAACAAAAGTAATCGACACTATTAAAGTTATAAATTTACTTTTCTTTGGATTTCTTTGTTCGTATACTGATGTATATGATTTTGCTTTGTTTCATTCTTTAAAGTGAGTGAAATGAAAATAAAACAAAAACACTGAGAAAAATTGCACAATTTATTTTTGTATGGTTTTTGCACATAACCACAAGCAATACATTAATTTAAAATTAATCAAGTAGAAAATAAAATAATAGGAAATAAAGGAAAACGTTTTGTAATATTTGCGGTGAATTTGACATCATCATGTAATATAATTTTATTGCAGTATTATTTAACACATGAAATTTGTGTTGTAAAGCTAAGCAATATAGTTCCTACCGGATGTCGTAAGAAACCTCTCTTCTTTTTTTATTCTGTACAATTTCTTTTTGTAGGAGCAGTGTCTACCATTGATTTCTTTAGAATAGCTATGTCCCAGCCATATGAACAATATGCAAACTTTAAAAAAAGAGCTTTTGTGCTTTCACACCAATGAGAGTACAACTTCCAATCAGTTATTGGCAACAGCAATCCGTGTTCAGCGTGACCGTTGACCGACTAAAGTGGCCATTTGCCACTTTTTCGACTGCGTTTCCCCTTTTTCGACTGCCTTGCCACTTTTTGACCCCCTTGTCATCGGTCACCCTGTCCGTGCTCTTACCTAGCAAAGAAGGAAGAAGAATTTTAAAAGCTTTCAAAGCTGTTTTCTACAAATACAAATATCAGATTTTGTGTGTTTTAAAGCAGCTAGGTCCAAAACACATACTTTGACATTTGCATATGAGGTAAACAGCTTTGAAAACTCTTAAATTTGTTCTTGTTTCTTGGCAAAATTGTCGATAAGATCTAATTGGGTGTTGTGCTCTCTTGTGCTCTCGTCGGTGTTAAAGCACAAAAACTCTTTTGCAAAAGTAAGCACATTGTGCATATGGCCTGGATATAGCGATGTCAAGTTAGTGCTTTTGGCACTATTTCTAGTGCCTTTTGAAGACTCAAAACGCCAAATTTTGAGTGTTAGTGCCAAACTAATAAAAATCACTAAGTAGTGCTTTTAAGAAATTTGCGTTTTTCTTAAAATTACTTCAATAAAAAGTTGGTGAATTTATTTTTTAGTGTAAAGCATACCTTTTTCGTCTGATATATTTCATTAAATAGAGAATAGCTTAGAAAATATTAAACATTATTAAACTTCAGTGGTTTAGATATTCACTCGTTTTTCACGTAAGTGGTTTTCACGGTTTTTAAATCTAAGAATTACGGTTTTTAGTGCTTTTTGCAAATTTTGATGTGCTTTTATAGCCAAAAAAGTTGGAATAACTGCTTGGACATAAGTGCTTTAGAAATACCAATTATAATCGATATGTCTCTATTAATTATTTCCATATTTCCAATTAAAACTTTCTGTTGCAATAACTGAATCATTCTAAGAATTCACATATCGCTAGTGAAAAATTTGTGCTTACGAAAGGTATATTCATCTAGGCGCACATCAGTGCACCAGGCCAAGTTCTGGCCAATGCACGCAGTGTGTATATTTACACGTAGCCATTCGAGCTGTTTTTACCCCCTCATAACATTGTTCCCCGCGACCGTAAAATTACGAAATTTAAATCATAATTAGAATAAATTCGTACAACCTCATATGCGAAGATTCAAAGTTTTACAATGAAAGGTTCCGGAGATATAGAGGTGCAAAAAGTGCATATTTTAAGACATACTCACTGACCACTGACACAGAATACACAGAAGTGAAGAAAGTGACAGGTAAAAAAGCTCCAATCAGGTTTTCGTTAAAATTCATGGAAGATAGAGAAAAGCATAGTGCTTTTGATACTCTAGTGTATTACTACTTACCAATTAACACAGCTAATAAAAATGTATTGCGCTAGAAAGACGTAGCAAAACAAAACCGACGACAAAATTTGAGGGAAAACGAGAGAGACTGAAAAATACGCGTATCTTCCGTCTCGTGACACTTCTGTATGTTTTGTGCCACTGACCACTGACACACTCATCAAATTGATGAAGCACTTCCAATATAGCTAGAGAGTTACGCCCATAAAAATTAAAATTTGTGCTATCGAGCTGAAATTCGATACAGAGCTAGGTCTAGGTGAGAAATAAAATAAAAAATCTGAAAACTCGAAAATTTTTAGCCAGGAGGGCGGGGCTACGCCCATAAAGGTCAGAATTAAAAATGCTAATCTGAGGCGCTTCATGGAAGCTATTTTATTGCATTATTGCGATAATGCAAGGCTATAAATTTTTTATTAAAAAAATGGGCGTTAACACGCCCATACAATTTAAACTTTTAATGCCCTGCGGCTCAGCATATTTAGATACACTATTTATCTAGCTTTTATTATCCGTTTGTAACGAAACTAAACACGAATAATAAGCACTGACCCAAAAAAATTTTGACTTTGGAAAAGTGGGCGGGGTTACGCCCATAAAAATTAAAAGTTAAAAGTTGCCCTAAGGAGCTGAAATTTGATATACAAGTAGGTCTAGGTGAGAAATCAACTAGAAAAATCTAAAAACCCGAAAATTTTAGTTAGAGGGGTGGGGCTGCGCCCATTAAAATTAAAAATTAAAAGTTGCGCTAAGGAGCTGAAATTTGATATACAAGTAGGTCTAAGTGAGAAACAAACTAGAAAAATATGAAAACTCAAAAGATTTTACCAGAATGGGCGGGGCCACGCTAATATTATTTTGAACTAAAAACTTGGCAGATTATCTAGAAATTATATGACACCCTTACGATTACAAATTAATATCATACATAATATATTTCTGTGTTAGATATGGTGGCAAAGAAGAACTTGGTCAAAATTTATATCTCACAATTATTAATGGCCGAAATTTTGCATAGGAACTTGGCCGTTTTTCACATTTATGTTTTTGTGAGGATTAATTAGAACAGAATTGGGTGTTAATTATTGGAAATGGCAAAATTCGATTGACTACAAATTCGATTATCAAAACGAATCTATTTTCTCTCTGTAGATAAAATATTTTTTGCAAGTAATGAACTTCGATAGAATATTCATTATAGAGCTAAATTTATTTGTGAAAAAAAAATTATGGAAAGCTTTCCAAAAAAAAACAGCTGTTCAACATAAATAGGAAAGTTTATTTATCAATGTGTATAAAAATAAAATAGCCAAAAACACATTAGCTCAATTCACAGTCTTGTGCAACTGGTCTTGCATCGTGGCATGTGCAAAATGGTATAGTATATTGATACTAACCATTAAGAATTGTTAAGTGGTAAGTATCAACATACTATAGCGTTTTGCACATGTTATAATGCAAGATCATTTGCTCAAGATTGTGAATTGGGCTATTAAGTGAAACAAAAAGATCATGAGAATGAATTTTTCTATTTATTAGACAAAATTATTTTTAATACGACCACATGGTGTTCATGTACATGTCCGCAATAAACACATACAAGCACAAAACAAATGGTTCGTTTGCGAATTTTAGACAGAATTTAAATGCGTAATGATGGTTACGTAAATTTAATTTAATTTTGAGGTGGAAAACAAAATGTTGTATTTGAATAAAATACACATAATCATTATGATCTCTTACATATGTGTGTACATTATTCAAATTGTTCTTCTTTGAGAATGAAAATAATATATACAACTAATTTCGAGCAGACTCGATACAATCATCCAAGCCTATCTGGCTAAAATTTTAATAACTTTTCTTTATTAAATAATAAATACCGAAAAAGAATGATATTAAAAAAATTTCATCGTATTAAAAATTACGAGCACCCATCCCTGTACTCATATATCAGCTCAATAATTCAAAAACACTTTGATTTTTATTGTTTTCCTATACTTTTGTTCACCATATCACAATTTACAAAATTATTTAATAACTATTTGATTTAAGCAAATTGTTTGATAATATTTACCAACGTAGTATCAATTCTTATTGCCCCAATTATGCTCAACAAAAATATTCATTTATATGTAAATGGTGGTTTTAAGTAGAAAGGCCCTAACTCTTATTTTTTAACAAAATTGTGCTATTCAGTGATTCCAATACATTTAACACAAATACACCTCATCAGAAAAATTTATTGCAATAGTATAAAACATAATGATTTCATTATGCAGTTGTACAAAAAAGTTACATATTGAGCATTATAGTAGTTTCGATTATATTTTTATCTTTTCCTGTAAAGTTACAATTATTTGACTTAAGGCTTTTCTACTTCAGAACAATGATATGTTTGTATGTACAATGTAAATTTTACATATGTTTGTGGTTTAAATAATATTTCTCTACCTCAATAAAGAAAATTGTATACGGAAAGAATTCAATATAGGAAAAGAAATCAAATTTATATTTAAAGGGGTTTTACTTGGAATAGTCCAATGTGATATAAAAAAAATATTAATCTTAATAATAATATTATATTATTGCAATGCATGCCAAATTCGCAAGACTACGCCAAAAATTATTTGCAAACAAGCTATCAACATAAAAGTAAGAACTAATTGCTGTTTGTAGAATAAGGAAAAAAAATAATTTAGCGATATATAATTTTTTATGGTAGCGCCACAATTTGAACTGTTATGATACATATTCGAAAATGAAATAAAATAAATTTTTTTGTCTTACTATATTAAAATTATAACGTTTTTGTAGAATATATTTTAAAAGGTCTACATTCCCCCTTTTTAACTATTAAGAAATTTGATGTTTTTGTTTTAAAGCACTTTTAAATAAAATTGTTGCGCAACCGAATCTTTACAACATTCTTTAAAGCAACAAATAGTAAATTAAAAATAATACAATAACAATAGTTTGTTGTTTACAATATCAAAAAGTAAGGATTAAATGGTTTAGTAATTGTAAATAAAGTTGAACATCAATATTTAAAGATATAAATTAAGTAACAGTAGGCTATGAAACACTCTAAAATTTTGTAGAGCGTGAGCTTTTGTTTTTTATAAAAATGTGATTGTAAGCAAATTAAAAGTATTGCATTTATACATTAATTTCCTTGCTAGTCATGAATAAATGTAGTGGATTACAACCACAACTTAAAAAAACTTATATAAAAAATTTCAATTAATTATTGAGAATTACAAAACTGAAATCACAGTAGTCTGAGAAACTTTTTCAAAAACAATAAATAATATCAAATATGCAAAATTGGTTTTTAGATTCGTTATTTTGGTATCCGAATTTATACGATATATCTCGTTTAAGAATGCTGAAATTCTCATGGGCGATAGTTAACTCAATAAGAAATATTTGAAGCCCTACACTTTTAGGAATACGCCGACTTTAAATTTACAATTGACGGGTCTTCGTGCTCTTCTGAAAAGTTCAAATTTGCATATTGGATAGTCGGACGTCGTGGTAGGGACGATATTATCCTTAGCAGCAACAAAATGCATCTATACATATAAGTCAACAACAAATAAATTTTTTTTAAATCATATTCATTTTGACAGGTGTTGAAAAAAATAAAATATTTAAATATATATGATTGTAAGAAATGCCAATATTTCTTTGCTTAAGTTCTGTAAAAAAGTTTTTTTTTTTTAATTACATGTTGTTTTATTTACTGTATCTTCAATTATGAACCAACAATAAGTATTGAAATCTTAAATCTAAAATATATTTATTAGGCTCGACCAGTGTCGCACATAAACTTAGTGTAGTAATTAATAATACATAAGTAGTGATAAGCAAAAAAAAAAGTATTTTCAAGCAGATTCATCTGGAGTGTTGAGTACTAGAGCCCTTGTGTACTTCTTTTTTAAGCGGATGTGTCCAATAAAGTTCAAGATATTACTAGGCAGCGGATTAGGATGTGACTCGAGTTTTGTTAGAAATGTGCCTGCGTATTTTGCAATTTCTTCAGTCACTAGTGGCATATTTAAATCACGATGTATATTTGAATTTTTGATGTACCATGGAGCCGATGTTATCAAAAGTAAAATTTTATTTTGCGAAAGTGACAAAATATTTACAAAAACGTCATGAAGTATCCATCACATTTATTATGGAATATTTTTAGAATGATTATTTTTTCGATTTTACTTTTATATTGCAACTTCAATACAATGAATAGTAATTTAAAATTACAACACGACACCGATGTCTTCTAGCCCTTAATGAAAAACCCCTTAAAAATATACTACAGTGTGTATGAATGTGTGATATTGAGTGTAATATATAACAATAGCAACAAAAAATCTTGCTAATATTATTGAAATATTTTCTCAGGAATAACCAAAAAAATTTTGAAATATTTCAAACAAATGCACACACAACAATCACTTTAACCAAATAAATTTCACACAACACCTAAACATTTACATAAATTTATATATACGATGGCGGTTGAATAATTGCGAAACTTATTTAATGAAAAGAAATTTTTAAATAATAAATTATTTTATTTATTTATAAAATCTTTTACATATGTAGTTTCTCTAAGTTTTTATTCTTTCATGAAGTTCACTAAAATAGTTATTTGTTTGTGTTTATCGTTGGCTTGAGAACAAGAAACACCCACTTGGGACTAAAGCGGATGAGTTTTCGAGTCCTTGCCCAATTTATAGATTTTTGCCATGTAAAGTACACATTTCGACGTCTTTACATTATCCTGGTGAAAAATAATTTTTTGTTGGACAAATACGGTCTTATTTCAAATTCTCAGTAAATATTTTGAAGCGTGCATTCCATAAACGCCATGTCCTTGCTACCTTGCTGTCTTTGGCACAGTTCCACCCAGATGAAATCACTGCTTAGACTTCTTTAAGGTTTCTGGAGCGTTACGGTGGATTTTCGTTACGTCCACGGTTAAAAGACAACAAAATACTTAACCAAATTACGGTTGAACAAAGCCATATATCATCATAGTTTTTATTAGATTTAAATTGGGTTCTCATGAAAGGTTTTTCCGCAAAAGAAAATAATGCTTAATAAGCACCCGAAATTCACTTTTTTCCATTTTCTCTCCAATCAGGCTGTAGTCTGCTATCAACGGCTGTCAAACATAAACTAAATGTCGTAAATTGTTCAAATTTGACAAGTCAGCTTACAGTTGCTTGTTGAAATAAGCTATGTGTTGCCCGAAGGCAAAACAAGATTTTACGATGAATAACATCGGTTCCATGTTACATCCAAAATTCTATTATACATCGTGATTTAAATATGCCACTAGTGACAGAAGAAATTGCAAAATACGCAGGCAAATATTTAACAAAACTCGAATCACATCCTAATCCGCTTGCTCGTAATATTTTGAACTTTACTGGACACATCCGCCTAAAAAGGAGGGCTCTTATACCTAACACTCCAGATGGGACTACTTGAAAATACTTTTTTTCCCCTACTTTGATTATCACTACTAATGTATTATTTATAACTATCTGTAAGTTTATATCCGACACTGGTCGGGCCTAATAATTTTTTTTTATAGATTTATAACAATAAGTATTCAATTGTTAGTTCATATATGAAGATGCAATAAATAAATAAATATATGTAATAAATAAAAAAAAATGTGTTGCCCTTCCAATGCCCGCCCTCGTAAAAAAAATCATTTTATTTTTTATATAAACCAAAATTTGCACAAGTGATCCTAATTTATGTATACACATTTAGAGGTACATATGTGGTTGTCGCAATAATCAAATAAAGAAAGGGAAAATTACAAAAGGTTTCCCTGGTAATTTCTTTTCCTTACTCTTGTAGTTAAGGCAAAATAAATTGGGGTTGATTTTAATTAAGGAAATTCTATAGCAATATTTTTAGTTGAACATATTTACTTATGAACATGTGTTTGTATTTATTGAGGTTGAGAATTTTTAATAAATTTGTTTGGGTTGAGCACCCTTATGGTAATTTCTGCTTTCTAAAAAAATTTATATTTCCAATAGTCATTAGATTGTTTTTATAAATAAAGAATATTTGTAGCAATTTACTTGAGCTTCCATTTATTGGCAAACATATTGATAAAAAAATTTCGTTTAGAAAAGAAAACAACACTTTAATTAATATAATTGTTTTATGAAACTAATTTTATGTTGCTAATACATACTAATAATAATATTTTTTTCTAGAAGAAAACATGATTATTTATTGTTTTTTTATTGCAGCAATTTTTGCAAAATTTTATTAGTTGCTAATAACATTTATATCTTTTTAAAATCATTAGAAGTTTATATATATGAATGCTGTAATATGATGGGTAAAATAATAAAAATAATAGTAGCAACATTTGAATTAAAGTTGTATTTACCCATTTGTTTCGAATAAAATTTTTATTTCTACAAAATTTATTTATTCCGGCAGGAATGAGGTACAAATTTGTTAACAGATAACGACGCTAAATCCATAATGGCACTTTAACAAATTTTTATACTCTTTACCAAAAAATTAGAGAGTATATATAGGTTTGTCACTCTGTTTGTAATTTCCACAACATAAATAAGAGAGCCATAAAGTATGTATATTCTTGATCCTTATGCATAGAGAAGACGAATAAGCGTTGTCCGTCTGTCTGTACGTGAAATCGGCTTTCCGAAGCTCTCAGAACAGCTAGAGACCTCCGTCTTGGATTGTTGTGTCAGAAATACTCTGAAAAGGATTGGTATTGAAAATCAGCAAAATCGAGCTGACAATTACAGAGCTGGAAAAATCAAACTTTATTTTGCCATACTAAAGTAACTACCGAAAATTAATTTTTATTATTTTTTTTATTGAATAAACTTATTATTTTATGGTTGAGTACGAATGAAATTGGTATTTCAAATTAAAAAAAAAACGGTTTCAGAGCTGGAAAACATAAACTTCATTTTACCGAAAAGTAGTTATTATTATTTTTTTAATAAATAAACTTATTTTATAGTTCAGTATAAATAAAATTGGTATTTCTAATAAAAACAAATTAAAAAAATTAAAAAAACGTTTCCAGGGTTGGAAAACATTAATTTTTTATACAAAATTATACAAAATTAACATACTAAAACAAATTTTTTCTTTTTTCGATAAATTAAATATAACTTATATTCTTAAAAGAAAGCATTAATGTAAGAAATCAGAAAAATCAAAAAGGATGATTCCAGAGTTTGGAAACTTACACTTTTTGTTGAATTTTATATACCATATAACTAGGTCTAATTAATTTTGTTCTTTTTCTTTATAAATTATGTATATTTTACGTTTTGGAAAGAAAAGCTTGGTGTAGAAAATTATAAAAATTAAAACCACAGCTCCAGAGCTGGAAACTTTTTTTTTTGGATTTTAACGTTATTAAGTAAAACTATTTTTTGAATTTATTTTTTGATATTGTATGACGTGACGTCGTTTTTTACAACTGAAATAAGGGCGAGTGTAAAATATTTATTAAATACAGAGTGTAGAATAAAATATTCAACTTATTGCTAATATCGAAAAAAAAAATATTTAATCGAAAAATACCGGAAAGTGACTTGCTAAAAATTACACTAAATTGCTTATAAATGTTTCTCTAAATTATATACGCGCTTTGAAGAAGATTCGGCAAAGCCGAATACAGCACTCTTACTTGTTTTCTTTTGAAACATTTGTAAGCAACCTTAACTAATTACACAACTGCATTTGTGTGTCCCGTGTCATGTATTTAAGGACTGCTCTCCATGTTTTGGCAGCAAAATTTACGAAAATGGGTCATTTTACATGCATTAGTGCAAAAAAATCAAATTTTCCAACCCTGGTTTAGCTATTTAATTTTTTTTTGTGTAATTTTACTAATCTTATACTTACTGAAGCATAAAATATGTTTATTTAACAAAGTTTTAAAAAGTTTTAGCTAGTTAATTTTATATGGCAAAAAAAGTTTAAGCTTTCCAGCTCTGTAACCGTCTTTTTAATTTTACTGATTTTCAATACCAATCTATTTCGGACCTTATAGCTGTTTAAGACTGAAGTCTCTAGCTTTAATGGGATTTTCGCAAAAATAAAGGCAAATTACGGCATTCAAAACGATTCGAAATTTAAAAATATTTCCATATAAACTCTATTGATATATTTCGTAATTTTGTTCGATAATGGGTGCCGTAATTTCGCTCCTAATTTCACGTACAGCCAGACGAACAGACGGACATCGCTTAGTTGTCTAACCTATTAATAAGAACCCAGAATAATTCACCTTCCTTGCAAAAGGCGCTACAACATTCCTATAAAAATTAACAAAGTACACAACAGCAGAGCTGTTAAACGTGTTGAGCTTAATAACCCAATATTGTTCATCATCTGTCCTCTCTTTGCTATGATAACCCCTATGTGCCCATTTATGTATATATGTTAGTGGACATATTAAAAGGACTGAGTAATACTTTTTTTTCCTAAAAAATTTTGGCTTAAAATTTAAATTTTGGGTAAACTTTTCACTATTACTTATCCTTATTTGGTGCTTTTTCACTGTTACTTTTTTTAGTGGCATACATATTTTTACAAACAGTAAAACAATATATTCGTCAGCTTAGTTTTTAGCAATTTTTTTTTTATAAAAACCAACACAACGTAGCCTTAGTTAGCAAAACAATGTGATAAATTTTTTAAACACAAACAACAGGCCTATGAAAGTACCCTGTTGTAAATCACACGGATTTATGGCAGTGGCCTTGTGATCATAAAAAATAGATACAGAAGTTTTTTTTATGTATTTAATGTGTGTTTGCTTTTGTGCCAGATATTTTATCTCTAACATTTAAAGGACATTAATCCTTCAAAAAAAGTTAGTAGGGGCTTTAGTTATTGTGCGACTTCCTTATATTATTTTACGTTCGTCAATGGGCTTATCTCAGTAATTTCACCTATGGACAAGTATTCACATAACTAAGTCATGTAATGGATCTTATCGTAATTGGCATATTTCAACTTCAAATTTTGGTCCTAGACTAAAGTTTAAATATATGATTTAATCTATTCCAAAAACCTCGTAGTCAATGTCGAAAATATTTTACCTCAACCTCTTAATTAAGCGTAGTTCAACATTAATATTTCTTATAAACATAAAAAATTTAGTGCTGTATTCAAAATATCTGTTTTGTTAATGTAAAACATACATTCTTATCTTTTTTTTACTGTTTACGGAATGAAAAAAGAAATAAATAAATAAACAGAAAAAGCTTTTCATTTTTATTGTGTTGCAGCCAAGGACTATTTATTATTTTTGTTTAACAAACATACGTACACTTTTTTTGACAGCTTTCTTTAACTGTTCCAAGAAAGATTCGTTTTCAAATGCATTTTAGCGCTTAGAGATAATTAACATTTACTACATGTTTCTCAGTATTGTTTTGCGCTATAAAAATACAAGCAGATGGGTCCAAAGTAAAATATATAGAGTTTTACTATTTAAACAGAAACAAAAAGCACTATACAAGTCAAGGTAAAAATAAATATAAAATTTAAAAATAATCTCTGTAGATGATGCACATTCTTTTGCCGATTTAAATAGAACAACTTTTGTGATATTGAAAAAATTAATGAATCACTAGTTGCTAAAACTGTACGAAAAACAGTTTGATTGAGTAAAAACATAATTAAGAAATATTAATATTTACATAACTTCAAACGAGTATTTATTTATTAAATTTAAAATCAAGATTTCATAAAATAAAATTATATGGAAAGAAAACTGTATGAAATATCTTAAACTTCCGCAAGCAAGCTAAAATAATTACAAACATGTATATCGTAGATTTTAGAAAAAAACTAGTTTGTCAGAAAACCCGTTTAAAGTTCTAAATTTATACACAACTAAATGAAATAAAAGATTTAATTTTTATTTCTTAAGAGTTGAGTAAACAAGATATCTGTATAAAATGTTTACACTATATGACAAACGCCGCGAAAGGATTAATTATGCATCATTAACTCAAAAGCTCTATTTTATGATTTATGACATTAATTCAATAAATAAGCTACATTTGTATGACGTGTCAATTATTTAAAAACGCTTTTCATGCTTTATCACGAAAATGGCTTATAAGCAGCGACAGGGGTTTCATGCAAATGCATGTTTTTTTCCTTAACTCTGATAATGGCTAGAACAAAATATCTTTACGAAAAAATGAATTTGCGTAAAAATGGCATCGATTTGTTAGTGCATATTTTTGCATATTTTGCTGAAAATTCATATTTTTGCATAATTTAGTCATAATTGCATATTTTTGCCTCATATTTTGATAAAAATGCTGAATGCTGTGTCATATAAATACTCTCAAAAATTCAAATTTCAAAAAATATTGCAAAACTGTTTTTGGCAACTGTATTCGCTTGCATTGTTTAGAATTGTGGAACGATTGTACAGGCACAACAAATTTAATGGAAATTGTAATTTTGATAATTTCAAATTGTCTGCTATTAAAGCCGAAAATAGTGAAACAATTATGCTGAAATTTGATATTGTTTTTAAAAATTATAACGGATTCAAAAATCTAATGGCTAGTATTCAATTCATTGTAATGGTTGAGTTAAATAAATATACAACATTATATAAAAATAATCATTTAAATTCGAGATGATTACATCCACAGACGTTACAAGGCCTTTTTCAATGCACAAAGCTTTCTAAGAACAAATTGATTGGACTTCACATTCGATAATACATATCGTCAGCTAAAATCCAAAAAGCCGTAACAACCAAAAAACTCAAAATACACTTTTTGATTGATTATGATGTGAGAAACCAAAATACAACTTTTCCTAAAATTTTACCGATATATGTTCAAAAATACCGATTTTATTCATTATTCAATTTGGCACCTAACAAATAAATAGTCTAAAATTTATTTAGTTTTTTGCTTCTCCTGTATAAAAGTAAAACGTGCACTTACCGCTTTTTGGATTTTAGGTGACGATATGTATAAATAATAAAAAAATTTTAATGAAAATAAATAACAACACTTTTCTTTTTCTATTTACGTATCGCTCCTTTACTGTAATATAAACATACATATCTCGAAAATGCGAGTTTGGAGTTAATAATGCAGAAAAAATCATTATACCATATTTAATCTTGTGTAAAGATTTAACATAAAAGGTTTGCACACGCACCTCTTGAGAAAAGAAAATATTTTAATATCTTTATTTAGTGATATGTGGATTGAATAATTTGAATAATTTGAATAACTTTTTTTTTTAAAGATATGTGCATATTTTATTGTTTTTACTGCATATTTTGCGTTTTTGATGTCATATTTTAGGCGCCTTAAATACCTTTCTTAAATGCATGAAGTCCTTGCCCCTGCTTATAAGAAACCGCAGAGATGGGAAATGAGTTTTGCATCTCATCATCACTAGTTTTTCGGCCTCAAGGGTACCAAAGTTTTTTTTTAAGAAATTGCTTTACTGTTTAAATTTTTTCGATTTTCTTCTTTTTAATTTTATATAAAGAATTAACATTTAAGAAATTTATTATTTGAAATAAATTTATTTGAAATGATTTTTTTTTTCTGGCGGTTAAGAATGTCTCTATCCATTTCATTGGTGCTTTGCCAAATCATTAGTGGACTTTGATCACTCATTTTCAATAGCCACAAACCTCTTATCTTGTGCACAGACTTTCAAAAATCATTTGAGAATTCAAAAAATAATAATATTTTTGAAAATAATAAAATAATCGTATTAGGCTCAGAAGTTTGAACAAAATAATGTAAGTAATTTGAATTCGATATGAATCCATTTTATTTTTCTACCTTTTTAAACAATTAGAAATCCATGGTACAACAATAAAAGTATTTATAAGGCAAAATGAAAAATAAAGTCCAAATTTAACATTTAAGGATATTTCTACAGATAAATTTTAGATTGAAGTCTACCAAACAATTTTATCACCAGAAACGAAATGCATAAAGACGTTGCTTAACCAACAACACAAGCAAAATTTCTTAATAAATGCCCTAAAAAAGTTCCATATATTTATAGAAAGGCATTGAGAATCACATATAAAGAAACATAATAAATTTAAGGGCCTCAAACAAAAATCTTTGCAAAACAAACATATTTATACGATTTTGAATTAATTTTTTTATTTTTCTTAAGCAGAAATTAAGCGTTGACTTAACCAATAAAATAAACATAGAATTTTTTACAATATAATAATATAACGACTATCAAAATGAATACGAATTTAAAACATTAATTTTTTAATGATTTATCTATCATGCCTACTGAAGTGCTGCTTAGCTGTAACGAAATGTATCTAGATACAACATGCTAAACCATCAACAAATAAATTTTTTTCAAAGAACTTTGGTTTTAAATTTCTAAACGCACTAATAATACCAAATTAATATTTTAGTTATTAAGTAAAATATTTTTTTATTAAAAATACATTGAAATTGATTATTGAAGGGTTTAGCTGGATCCTATGCGCATTTCACTGTTGCTAATGCAGATCATCAGGGAACCTTTACCCAAAGCTTCTTAGAACAACTAGAGTTATTATATTATAAACTTTCATTTAAGCAAATGAGAAGCTCAATAACAAATAACAAAGTTGAAACAAGAACTCAATAATCAACATGTTTTTTATTTTCTTACTTTACTATTGCTACATTGGCTGACTTTTTTTCAGCTTCAAATTGTAGTCGTAAGAGTATGTAAAAGAAAATAACAACAACAGCTATTTAAGAATAGAGTGTTGCCACACAAGTATTTTTTTGAACGGGTGCAGCCAAGGTAATAATTAGTGTTTTTTATGGGAATTGTTACAATTTAAGTTTAAATTTTTAAACGCACTAATAATCCCAAATTAATATTTTACTTATTAAGTAAAATATTTTTTTATTAAAAATACACTAAAATTGATTATTAAAGGGTTTAGCTGGATCCTATGCGCATTTCACTGTTGCTAATGCAGATCATCAGGGAACCTTTACCCAAAGCTTCTTAGAACAACTAGAGTTATTATATTATAAACTTTCATTTAAACAAATGAGAAGCTCAATAACAAATAACAAAGTTGAAACAAGAACTCAATAATCAACATGTTTTTTATTTTCTTACTCTACTATTGCTACATTGGCTGACTTTTTTTCAGCTTCAAATTGTAGTCGTAAGAGTATGTAAAAGAAAATAAATTTAAATAACAACAACAGCTATTTCAGAATAGAGTGTTGCCACACAAGTATTTTTTTGACCGGGTGCAGTCAAGTTAATAATTTAACTTTGATAACTTTGGTTTTATTCACAATACGATACTTTATATTGTTTGAAAGTAGCGTTGTATAAACAACACTCCATGCGTCCGATATAGTAAAATACATTTTCATAAAATAAAAATTTGTGCACCGAAAGAAATATGCTTAGATATACATACACTCAATAAAAAGAAAAATAATGGGATGTTGGTTTTTAGAATTTTTCACTTAAGTAAAAACAAATCAGCGGTCTTGCACACAAAATTATCCTTAATTATCCAGGATCCTTAACTTTAGCTAATCCAAGACTTTGCATATTTTTAAATCTAAAGTGTCGCATATTTGAATACTTAACTCTTAAATAATATGATTAAGATACTTTTAGGTTAACATAAGCAGAATTGGTAGGATTTTCTAGAATTTTCTGTAGATTTAAAACTCAGCAAGCCTAGAATCAACAATGAAAGCGGCAAAATACGGTAGCAAACAAATTATGAATTGGGAAAATACGCGTGAAAATATTAATTTTATTAGGGGCGTAGTATGTTATTTTTTGCAATACTATAATATCAAAAAAAGACGATCGTATCAACTTCCCATCACTGGGTCACCATTTTACATGCATCTCAGTATGATGCTCAACTTTGATTTTTTATGAGAGAGCGAAAGAGGGTGAAACTAATATATACATACGTTTTGTACAGCGTTGTCAACTTGGTGCGTTTCGCACCATTTTGGGTGCTTTTTGAAATGTTTTGTGCGTGGTGCACTTTTTTTTAAATTTCGGTGCGTTTTTTAATTTTTGGTGGCACCAACGCAAATTTAACACAGCAATGGGTTAAAACCGGACAATTCTTGTTGTGAAACTTACCAACTTACTGATAGTTTTTTTTTTGGGTGCAAGATGGGAAAATGGTTTATGCATGATGCGCGGATCGTCATACACACCGTATGCCGGACTCCCGTTGCGTAACGTATACCGGCTAAAAACCCACCTCACTCATTTGGATATGTTGCCCACCTGGGTACCGCTGTTACCGCATTACTTCCAGATGGATCCCTCTTGGATCCTGAGATCATCTTCTTCTATTTGCCTGCGTCCAAGCCCCCACTTTACTGTTGCGGTTGTTGAGCTGTAGCATCTAAATCAGGTTTTTTCACCTTAAGAATATTTTCGTAGTACTTTGCTACTGCTCGCCATCTACTCTCATTTGTTGTCATATGGTTTATGATGTTTCCGGCATTTAGTTCGCCCGTTAATTCCTCGAGTTCGCGTCTCTTTTCGGCCCACTTACTAACTACATTGAAAGAACGTGTGCTCGGCATCATCTATTATGCTGTCTGTTTCATATATGCAGTATGGTGTAGTGCACTTACCTATGTTGTGAAGATATTTCCTGAAATAACCATGTCCCGTCATCATCTGGGTCAGATAATAATCAACTTCACCGAAGCTTCTGTCTAACCATACATTTATGCTGGGGATTAATTTTCTTGTCCATGCGGCTGTTGTTCCTTCGTTCCATCTTGTCTTGCCAGCTGTGGTAGGTTTCCTGCCTTATCGCATCTCTATCACTTTCTTCGAAGTTATTTGCTTGCTTCTCTATCTATATTTTCCTCCTTTCTTCTACAAGAAGGTCTATTAGGATCGCTCCCGCTTCCTGATAGTGTTAATTACCATATTAATACTAATAAATATCAGAATTTGAAATGAAATCTGTTTTATGGCCCAATGATAACAATAATACTGAAAATATTAAATTTATTTATTTGGAATAATCAATTCTTGGTTTCTTTTTAAAAAGTTTTAAACCGAATTTATAAAATTAATATACAAAAATGTATCATCTTGGACAAAGTAATGCAAAGATATGTATGTGCCCTTAATTATGAAAGTTTTATAAGTCTTATATTTCTTTGCTCGAGATATTTAGTAGATTACATTGGAAAAAATCCAAAAATAATTTTGTTATGCAAGAGTTTAATTTAGAGTTGTTCTAGTCCATGGTGTAATTATACAAAAATACGGCAACCATAGCTGTGTAAGGAGCCGAAGAATGTCAAAAGCACACAAATAATTGTACTAAAACCAAAGCAAAATGAAGTTTTTGACATTCTATAGCTACAAAGCAGACAGAGCAAAAAATTATCAGCTGAAGTAGCGCTGCCACCTAATTAGATACAACTTGTTCTAGTCTGATCAAAATGTTCGATATCGAATCAAAAATGGTATGACCTAGACCACTTTCATATTTACACTATGTATGTACGAATTTGTTTAGTTTTTTTTTTTTTTTTGTTGTTTTTTAATTATGTATATATATTGTAAAAGTCTGTTTATTTTTATTGTTATATTTTTACCCCCCTATTCATAAAATTTTAAACGAATTCGAAATGTATTTTTTTTTACATTTTTGATACAAAATTTTCCAGAAATGAATTTCAAATTCATTTTATTTTTTATGAATATGGAGGTTAATATGGATAAAAAAAAATTAAAAATATTTGAATAAAATGATAAATAAAGAACTTTTATTAGTTTTGAATCCTTTCTATTAATATTATTATCTATTTAATACAAATTTGCTAAGTTTTTTTGGGTTTTATGTTTTTAACCCTGAACTGTAAAATCCTCTTTTAGTGTTAAATTTTTAACACAAAAATATAATGTACTTTTATGCATAATTCAATAAACATTTTAAACAAAAAAAAAAATAAATTATAAAATTGGTGCGTTTTTATGTAAATGGCGCGTTTTTTTCTCCATTTTGGTGCGTCTTGAAATTTCAAAGTTGACAACGCTGGTTTTGTATGCCAGTATTTTTCTTTTTCATTAAATAAAAAATTTTAGCAATAAAAACTGATGCTTGACGAAGGTAAAATGCAGACGTATAAAAAGAAATCGAACACCACTGTTCATGGAACCTAACTTTATATTGCTCACAAGTTCTACGTTTCGTCAATATATTGATAGCACAGTGCAACATCAAAAAATATAACCACACAGGGACACCACTACGTGATAAAAGATAAAAAAAAAATACCCGTGTCTCCCAGTTTTGCCCAAGTCATCTACTATTTTTTATGGGCCCCCAAAGATTTGGGGCCTTGGTTTCATTTTTGCATTTTTTCGGGCTTATATCTTGCAAACCGTTAGGAATTTGATTTTTTACGTGTTTAGTCTGCAAGGATTGTGAAATCAGCAAGTGTGGGTTCTATTTCTCTAAATTATAAAATAACAAATCCAGCCATAAATTATTAAGAAAAAAGCACTTTATTTGTGGTTTTATTTAAGATGGTAATATATATGTTATCAGTAACTAAATAAATAAAAAAAGATTTGACAGATACGTAGTTTAAAAATATTACAGAATGGAAATACAGCGTCATTAATGAACAAATACTTTACTAACATTTTACTAACCATTGTTATTATAGGAAAAAGAACATAAATCATAAAAATATAAACAAAGCTCCAACAAGTGTGTTGTTATTTCTTATTTCATTTGAAAAACAGTTATATCTCTATTTTAAGAGTAATTATAACTGCCAATACTTTTGGTGTGTAAACATCTATACGCTAGGGGGTAAAATTCTTTTTCACAATACAATCACAAATTTTGCTGAGATTCACACCGCGTTGTCAAATCTGTGTGAGCTACATATGTATGAGTGTATTAGTGTTTGAAAGAAGCAATACAAACTTATTTAAAATATTGTAACTACATAGGAATTTGCTGGTTTTTGTTTGTTTTATTTAACTTGATAATTGTTTTATTAGGGTTCCGTACACCAAAGGTGAAAATGAACTGTAAGAGCTACGGACCTGAAATTTGGACACAGTGTGTAGACATTTGGCCACTACAACAACAAGTACATGAGAGTTAAACATTAAAGGGTATTCCAAAACGAGGAACGAAAAATGTTAAAATCCCATGTAATAAACATACAATTGTATGTACATATACACACTTGAAATTTTAAAAGTTAGTGTATTTTTATACAGACTACAACAATTAACACTAAATTTAAAAAATTCAAATCAATGAGTGTTCCATCAGTTAATGCAATTTTGACTTTGAAATTTTGACAACTTGCTGTATCTTGGAAACCCGTAAGAGCAAAACTCTTAAAATTTTCAAAAACGGTAAAACTAAAAAATCAAAAAAAAATATAAAATCGCCAAATCTAAAAAAAAATCGCTAAAAACAAAAAAAATCGCCAAAACGAAAAAAAGCAAGAAATTAAAAAAAAATTCTAGGACTAAAATAAATCGCGAAAAACCGGAAAAATCGCAAAAATAAAAAAAAAACCTTAAACAAAAAAATCGCCAAAATGAAAAAAATCGCCTAAATAAAAAAAACCCAAAACAGAAAAAATTGCCAAAATGAAAAAAATCGCCTAAAAAAACCCAAAAAAAACAGAAAAAAATCGCCAAAAAGAAAAAATCGCCGAAATGAAAAAAATTGCGGAAATAAAAAAACCCAAAAAAAGAAAAAAAAGCGCCAAAATGAGAAAAAAAGCGAGTCAAAGTCGCACTTTACTGAATTTATTTTAATTGCAATGCGTACACAACAACAAGAACAGCAACAACTAAACGATGAACAACAGGAATTAAAAATTAAAAAGTAAAAGTAAAGGCATTTACCATAGATGAGCACTACAGTACCACTAAAGTTTCAGTAAAAATAATAAACATTTTTTAACAAGTAAATTTTTACTGATTACTAATATTTTGTTTCTACAATTTTTATAAATTGCCTAAATGATTTGTTATATGATGAAATAATGAAATTCTACCAAATGGCTTAATTTTTTTCATACAGAAGTTTCAAAATTTTAATGAAAAAAACTTTGCCACTTGCTACAATTTTATTATGATTACAGCCCTACGATCTTACCGGTAATGCAAATTAAATTTCATTATGAGTAAAAATTTACTGAATTTTTTTAGTAATCAGTAAATTTACTGCTTACTGCTATTTTTAATGCAGTACATATACATACTGCAGTGTGCCCATTTACTAACCAGATAAAATTAATAAAACAAACAAAAACCAACAAATTCATATGTATTTACAATATTGAAAGTTTTGATACTTTTATTTAATTAATTTAAAAAAAATATGCTAAAAGCATAAGTACTTCCAGCTTACAAAAAAAATTTCATTACTAGATGTTTACACATCTCCTCTGTGATCCAACTCACATTGCTTTTTTTTTCTTTCGTCTAGATTTCAGATTTCGTAAAATCGGTTGTACAGGGTGGGCCAAAAGAAACCAAGGGGTGTAAAAGTTTAATAACTTTTTTGTTTATTAACTTTTTTTATTTTTTCTTTCAGATTATATAATATACAAAATGGAAATTTTTTTACACTAAGTATGAAAAATGATGTCTCTTAAATGACCACCGTTTTCAGCTTCGCACTGATGGGCTCTTTTTAGAGCATTTTCCATAACATCTTTCAAGACTTGTGGCTGTAGCGTTCGAATTTCTGCAACAATGTTTGCCTTGAGTTCACGGATTATCTCTGGCTTGTTCACATACACTCGCTCCTTCAAAAAACCCCAAAGAAAATAGTCGGGTGCTGTCAAATCTGGCGATCGCGCTGGCCAAATAATTTCCGAATTTCGAGAAATTATTCGCTCTCCAAAAATTTTACTTAAAAGTGCCATTGTGTCTCGGGCAGTATGGGCAGTGGCTCCGTCCTGCTGAAACCACATACCAGGTCTGTTTTCAAGAGCACGACGTAAAAAATTTTCTATCATAAACCGATACCGCTCTCCATTTACGGTTGTGCTGTAACCATCTTCATTCTCGAAGAAGTAGGGCCCAATGACATTTTCAGATGTGATCCCACATCATACTGTACACCCGATGGGGTGCAATTGGCGTTGATGAATGGCTCTTGGATTTTGAGAACCCCAGAACCTACAGTTCTGCTTATTAACAAAGCCATTCAAATGAAAATGAGCTTCATCACTCATAATCAAATTTTCAATAAAGTTGATTTGGTTTAAATAATAAAATTCTATTGTTCTGGTTCTCTGTTCAGTTGTGAACCTCTCCATTATAAATTCTCCAAGTGTTGTCTATATAATCTGAAAGAAAAAATAAAAAAAAAATTAATAAACAAAAATGTTATTAAACTTTTACACCCCTTGATTTCTTTTGGCCCACCCATGATGAGTATTTTCTTTCAAAAACACGAATAAAGTCGGTCCATTGAATTATAGTTTTGATTTGCTGCAATGCCTATACGGTTAAAACCTGGACTGCGTGGAAGCTTCCACGGCTCATGATCCCACTGGTACTTCTAATACAATACTGTTGTACTGACTGAATTTCCACTATATTTCGATATATCGACTTCAATATATAATTTTTGTATCTTCTATGCCATACTAGAAAAATAATTTAATTATAACGTTAATAATAAACTAATTCTTCAATCGTCTTTATCATGGCACAAGCATGCTTTCTCAGACAACGAGTATTAAAAAAATGTGTCTGAAAAAAAAAATATTTATTCATTTTACTTTAAAGTAGGTTAAAAGCAAAAGTTCTAAGAAAATATAAAAAAGAACATGTATAAATAAAAAATTTCAGAAAAAAGTGCAAAAATAACAACAGCAAAAAAAAGATAAAAAAAAAGAAAAATAACAACAGATATTTTAATGTTTGTGTTATGAAATTTGTTTTGCACATAAGGACAAGTCCTTGAATCTATTTATTTACACATATAAAATGAGCATACAGGCACACATAAACATGCATATATACTTTGTACATAAGCATTCATTTTGTATAATTATAATTTTACAGATTAATTTATATATGTGTGTAGATATAATGGTTGTTTTTTATTGAGGTATAGAACTTTAAGTTGGCATCACTTTTTTAACTGGCGGCCATTTTGTCAGATGTCAAGTGATTAATATTTAGTTTGGTTTGCCACTTTGTCGTAAACAGGTTGACAAAAGAACAACGCTTGCAAATCGTGCAAATTTATTTCGAAAATAATGGTTCAGTTCGCGAAGTTTACCGCAAGCTCCGTCCATTTTATGGTCGACATAATCGTCAATCAGAGCAATTAATTTGGTTAACCATGGATCGTTTTCGCACTACGTTTACTCTATGTGATAATACGCATCCGCAGAGACGTCGAACAGTGCGCACCGAAGAAACAATTGCCGCTGTAGAGCAAAGTGTTGAAGAGGACCCGAATGAATCGATTCGCCACCGTGCACAGCAATTGGAGCTTTGTCCATCAACTTTATGGAAGATTTTGCGCAAAGATCTTGGCTTGCGACCTTACAAGATCCAGCTTGTGCAAGAATTAAGGCCGCGAGACCATGCAATGCGTCGTGATTTTGGTGTATGGGCCGAAAATGAGATTGATCTCGATGCTGATTTTCATCGCAAGATTTTGTTCAGTGATGAGGCTCATTTTTGGTTGAATGGCTACGTCAACAAGCAAAATTGCCGCATTTGGAGTGAAGAGAATCCACATGAGACCCTTGAGACGCCATTACATCCACAAAAACTGACTGTTTGGTGTGCTCTATAGGCTGGTGGAGTCATTGGGCCATACTTCTTCCGAAATAATGCTGGAGAGTCAGTTACCGTTAATGGAGACCGGTATAGAGCCATGATAACCGACTATTTTGTTCCCGAATTGGATGGCATGAATGTGGATGAGTTGTGGTTCCAACAAGACGGCGCTACATGCCACACAGCGCACGCCACAATCGATTTATTGAAGGAAACATTCGATGAGCGCATAATTTCGCGGAATGGACCTGTCAATTGGCCACCAAGATCGTGTGATTTGACACCATTGGATTATTTTCTTTGGGCATATGTGAAGTCGCTCGTCTACGCCAAACGTTAGGGGACTTGGAAGCCAACATTCGTGGCGTTATTGCCAACATACGGCCCCATATGCTCGAAAAAGTGGTTGAAAATTGGACCTGTGGAATTGGCTTTATTCGAGCCAGCCGCGGCGGCCACATGCCCGAAATCATATTTAAACATTAATGGCATAAAATTATCCTTCCAATAAAGCCAAATTAATGGACATTAAAACGATTTTCTTGTGTTTTATTTCAATTCGAAGTTCTATGCCTCTAAAAAAAACACCCGTTAGAAATAAAGCTATATTTGTTATATTTTTTCGGTTAGAAAAAAGAAAATTATAATGCTTTTAAACAAACAAATTTAAAGTGTCAAGTTGAAATAAAGAGAGATAAAGCATATTTTCTAGTTCAGTATTTTTAAATTTTTTTTCATAGATACTCGTATAAAATCTATTTTTGCTTTATGTGATTTTCTAAAAAAAAAGTATAACTATATATATAAAATGTCGCATTTTTTGCAAAAGAATCTGTATGTCTTTTATATTTAAATAACTTATTTAATGTATTAAAGATATACATAATTAGAATTTTGATATTATAAGGTGAACTTCAAATCGAGGACAAATTTCAATTATTGACTTACTTTGCAATTGTGGTTACTTATTTGACTTTCAGTGAAAACTAGAAACATTTGTAGACAATGAGAATTATTGAGAATTAATTAGCTAAACAACATAAATACACAACTATTCAAACATATAAGATTAGTATGAGAGACTATTGAATGTGGTGAAAATTTTTTAATATTACTAACATTATTCTGATAGCCTTACAATAAGTAAATAAAGAGCGAATCATCCAGTAATATCTAGGCGCACAGTAGTGCGCCAGGCCAAGTTCCGTCCAATGCACGCAGTGTGTATATTTACAGGAAGCCATTCGAGCTGTTTTTACCCCTCTCATAACTTTGTTCCCCGCGACGGTAAAAATAAGAAATTTAAATCATAATTAGAATAAATTTATGCAACCTCATATGCAAAGTTTGAGAGTTTTGCAATGAAAGGTTCTGGAGATATGAAGGTACAAAAAGTGCATATTTTAAGACATACTCACTGACTCACTGACCTACTGACTCACTCATCAATATTATGAAGCACTTCTGCTATAGCTAGAGATCTGAAATTTGGTACACAAGTAGATCTAGGTGAGCAATGAACTAGAAAAATCTGAAAAGTCGAAAATTTTAGCCAAGGGTAACAAATCATCATAGACTTCAACCACAGATTTTGAATAGTCACAGCAACAATGGGGTGTATGGACAACGCTGGACCACCAGCGAATGGGTTTCGGGTTGGGATGAACTTCTGACGATTTGTGATGTATGTGAAAAATGTGGTGTTAAAGAAAAAAGTTTTGCGACCTCTGTTGTACCAATTTTATACTCTGTGTTGATACACGTCTCTACTTAATTATACATTTATCATACTGGAAGCTTAAATACACAGGAAAAGCAAAAATAGAACACGAAAAACATTATGCAAGTAGTGTTTTAACAAAAAATCTTCTAATAAAATATTTAATAACTCAGTAAATTTCCCAGGAATTTTTTAACACAAACCTGGGAATTACTCTCAATCAATTACGTTTTATAATTAAAGTCATAAATAAAGGGTGGTCAAATTTTAAAGGCCGATGTTGATTTTGAATAAAACACAAAGTTTTAGGAAATTATTGTCATTTTTTTTTATTATGATAATATGGTATGGTTAAATTATGTATGGAACAAATATCGGCCAAATGGTAGATGCGATCTAGGCGGCACACCTCTATCCGATGGTCCAAATTTTCGATGACGCTGAGGCATAATAGAGCTTTAGCTCTCGAATTGTTGCTGGCTTTTTGACGTGCACCTTTTCTTTCAAATAACCTCAAAGAAAGAAGTCCAACGGTGTCAAATCACTTGATCTTGGCGGCCAATTTACATCGCCACCACGTGAGATAATACGGCCATTGAATTTGTCGCACAAAAGAGGCATTGTTCCCTTAGCTGTGTGGCAAGTGGCACCAACCTGTTGAAACTACATATCGCCCACATCTACATATATCTTCCGATTCGGGCCATAAAAAGTTCATTATCATTAGTAACTGCCTGACCGGCCTCATTTTAGAAAAAATACGGCCCGATGATGCAGCCAGCCCATAAGCCGCACCAAACAGTCACTGTTTGTGAATGCATTTATAATATGATGTCTGGATGTATGATATAAATTTGTAATCGTAAGACTGTCATATAATTTCTAGATAATCTGATAACTTGACAACATTTTTATCAATATAAAGAAATGAACATTTATACTTTATTTTCTCCTTTTTTGGACAGGTAAAAATGTTGCAAAGTTGGAAGATTATCTGTAAATTATATGACACTCGCGATTACAAATTTATATAATACATAATATATATCTGTGTTAGGTATTGTGGCAAAGAAGAACTTGGTCAAAATTTATATCTCACAACTTTTAATGGCCGAAATTTTGGATAGGAACTTGGCCGTTTTACGACAATCACTCTTGGATTATCATTCGCCCAAATGCGGCAATTCTGCTTATCGACGAATCCAGTGAGGTGAAAATATGCCTCATGACGGAAGATGATTTTCTTCGAAAATTTAAATGTGAAAATTGCCATTTCTTGCCACCATTCTGATCATTGACAACGTTTGGAATGGTCAAGAGGCTTTAGTTTTTGAGTCAATTGCACCTTGTAAGCGTGTAAATGCAAGTCTTTATGCATAACGTTTATCAACGAAGAGCGTGAGAGGTGCAATTGTTGGGCACGACGACGAGTTGAGGTGGACGGATTTTTAGCCACACTATCGCGAACAGCAGCAATATTTTCTGCATTGCGAGCTTTACGAGCATGCACTGCACCTACAGACCCGTTTTGCTCAAATTTTGGCATGATTTTTCCAATTGTACGCACATTTGGTCGATTGTGCTGACCGAAAAAATCACGAAGTGCACGATATGAATTTTGATTTGAACGCCCATTTTCATAATAAGCCTGAATAACTTTAACGCATTACTCGATTGTGTATCTTTTCATGTTTCAAACTGAGTTTGTCTGAAATTGAGAAATGTCAAATGAAATGCGGAAAAAAAACTTGACGTTTAGGTGTGGTTCACATTCAACACCGGCCCTTAAAATTTAACGACGCTTTAGTATAATTCTAGTACAAAAAACTGAGAACTGAGAACGAATCCAAAGTAGAAAAGTGTTAAAAAAAACCGATAAAAATATATTTGGTGAAAAAATACAGATATATTTCTCCAATTTACTGAAACAAAATATATATTGTTCAAAAGGTCTTTGTCTTTTCTTTCTAAGTCCGAAAAATAGTTACACGTGACAGGTATTTCGATTTTATTAAAATTTGCCACACAGTGTACTTTTGGTTAAGAAATCAAGAAAGCAGATATGGGACCAAAAAAAATCATTTCTCATATTATTATTTATTATTAAAATAAACGAATAAGTTCTAGCTTAAGAATGCTGAAAATTTTTCTAATAAAAATTGTAGTCAGTGGAACAATATCAAATCAAAGTTAGTTTAATAAAAACCAAAATACAAATCTTATTTGTTTCTGAAGTTCCCTTTCGCGAGCAATAAATTTGTGTCTATACATATTTCATTAATAAGTGGAAAGTACTAAAATAAGTACTTTCACACAATGTTATAAATATGTGCTTGTTTTATTAGCTACGGGGAAGTAATTAGTATACATGTAAAATAATAAGATAAATAAGTACCACTTATTACTTTGTAAGCTATTACACAATTTCGAAAAATTTTTCTTGCATTATTCGTGAAGCGGGCAAACCATAAATAACATTGACGAAGAATGTAAAATTCCTATGGTCTTGACAGTTCAGGTTCGATAGTACTATCAAAAAGTAGTAAAACCCTATACTCAGTTTGGTGATTATAGTGACCAATTTTTTGTGGGACTCAAAAGATTTCGAAAGTCAGTGCGTCCCCAAAAAATGGCTTCATCAGTTTTTGGCCAACAGATTTCGATTTGGTGATAGCGCTTAACTATATATTACTACGCTTATACGCACAGCTTAATTGCAAATATTATTGTAAATTGTTGCCATATTATTGTTTTTATTGCGATTTACTACTTCAGAAAACTTTTCAAGATTAACGCACTATTTGCAAATAATATGCTTGAGGTTGCTACACTTACAAATGTTTGCTAACAAAAAAAAATAATAAACTGATAAAAAAAGATAAAATAAAATGATGAGAATAAAATTAAATTTTTATTTGTTGTTTTATACATTTACACAATTTTTTTGTAAACATATGTAACATTTCTATAGAAGTGCTACCAAGTTTTTATACATTTACAATGCGGTATAAATAGTGAGTTAATTTATTTGCAAATATTTTTATTTTATTTTAATAAATCTTATTAATATTTTACGCTAAAAAATAATTTGTTTATGTTTAATTTTTTCAAAAAAAAAAAAAAAAAAAAAAAAAAAAAAAAAAAAAAAAAAATTATTTTTTATTAATCATATTTGGGAAAACTGTAACTACAGTTTAAGCTGAACAATTTTTAAAAACATTAGAGCTGAGCACAAACTGTTTGCTTGCTTAATCTTCATGATTAAATGCAACAGCATTTGTATATCTGCCAAGCCAGGGCATTAGTTATTGTAGTGTCGAAGCATATTTCTCTACTGCACACCGATTTATAATTGTAAAATGAGTATACAACTAAAAAAATATGTGTATGTGTAAAAGAAGAAACAAACAACGTAGATTATTTCAGCGTAATAGTTCGCATGCGGCACTGTTCTAAGTTTTAGAATAAATAAATAATAAAATAAAAATAATAGCAATTTGGGATTATTAGTGCGTTTAAAAAATTTTTAACTTAAATTGTAACAATTCCCATAAAAAAAATCTAATTAATAAAAATAACATCTTTGACAATGGATATAATTATTAAAAGTTTTATTATCACTTAATATTTTATGAAATTTTGAACTTGTGGAATGAAGTATGGTGCACCCTGAAGTGTACAATAAAAATATTGCACACTTGACACAACTGTCTATTCAACTGTTGTACAATGGTTTTGTGTGTATTATGTTTCCTTGTTCCCTATTTTTCTTTTAAGGGGCCCATACACTACAACAGCATGCATGCGCAATCAAGTGTTTGTGCCAGCGGTTTGGTCGTGTATGGGCATTTTGTGCGATTGTACGGTTTGCTGTAGCGATGTCAAGTAAAGTTTGATATTTTGCTGATGGTACCAGCTCGCTGGTGTTGTATGTGCTGAAAATAGCTTAGTTGAGCAAAGTTGTCATGGAGCAAACATGCTTTTAAGTAATGTAATTTGTTGAAATATAATTTGTTGCAATTGGAAACAGAATTTTAGAACTTTAGTTATACATAGCTGCTAATTTTAATAACATACCAATAATAATTGCAACCAAATATGTGTCACTATTCATAACCACCCTTCCCGAAATTTTGTAAGAAATGAATATTGTACCAGCTTGCTGGTATGTTGTGTGGCTCGAGCATGAATGCTCAATCGCTTGATTATGCGTGCATGCTGTTGTTGTAGTGTATGGGCCGCTTTACACTCAATTACTATCACCACTACAAAAATGCAATACTGTAAACTTTTTCATAGCTTGTGCTCACTTCTAGTAAACATATC
Organism: Tachina grossa; assembly: GCA_949987645.1. NCBI lineage: Eukaryota > Metazoa > Arthropoda > Insecta > Diptera > Tachinidae > Tachina > Tachina grossa. The sequence goes on along the minus strand of OX465276.1, from coordinate 64,282,358 downwards.
AATCCTCACAAAAACATAAATGTGAAAAACGGACAAGTTGCTATCCACAATTTCGGTCATTAAAAGTTGTGAGATATAAATTTTGACCAAGTTCTTCTTTGCCGCAATACCTAACACAGATATATATTATGTATGATATAAATTTGTAATCGTAAGGGTGTCATATAATTTCTAGATAATCTGCCATCTTGACAACATTTTTATCAATATAAAGAAATGAACATTTATACATTATTTTCTCCTTTTCTGGAAAGGTAAAAATGTTGCAAAGTTAGCAGATTATCTGTAAATTATATGACACTCTTACGATTACAAATTTATATAATACATAATATATATCTGTGTTAGGTATTGTGGCAAAGAAGAACTTGGTCAAAATTTATATCTCACAACTTTTAATGGCCGAAATTGTGGATAGGAACTTGACCGTTTTTCATATATATGTTTTTGTGAGGATAGATCACACAGAACACTTTTTACCTCAAAAGTTTTCTTTTTTCACAAACTTTTGACCATAAACCTGACGCACACTGCTTTGCTGAGTTTCAGTAACACATTGTTCAAATAAATTAATATTTTTTCCCGCACTTGGTATTTTTGATAAGAATAGAGGAACAATTGTAACTTAAATAGTATGGCCGCTATCAACTGTCACTGAATTTAACCTTTAAGACTTAAGATGCCTCATAATTGTAGTGCTTTTTTGGACCAGAGATTACAAAAATAATATTAACTAAATAGCCATCCTTTTCTTGGGTTTAACAAGAATGTTATTAAAATTATGTCCTTGAACTAGTTGAAATATAACATTTTAAAAAAATGTATAATTTTGTCCTCTACTGTATTCAACAATTTATGCTTAAAATATGTATGTATTCATGTACATAAATATTTGCCTAAGTTTGCATAATAATATAAAAAAAATAATTTATATATTTAAAAAAAAAAACACTTGTGTCCTTCTGTGTGAATATCTGTTTGCGAGTGCTTCACAATGTGTGCAAGTACTTGATCTTGTGCTTAAGTTCAACATAGACATCTTTATTATTGAGTACTTTTTATATATACATACATACATACATATATATTTACTGCACAAACATTTTGGAAATACTTTGTTAGAAAGAAAACATTTCTTGTCGTTTTGCTTATATATTATACTGCTTTCCGTTTCCGTTGATTTTTTTCTTCTTCTTGTAATCAGGAAGTTTAGAAAAATTTTATATCTACTTAGGAAGCTTTATTCCCAAATCCAAAAAGAAATTGATTTCTTTCTTTGTTACGTTAGTTTTTTTATATTTGTATGGCCTTTAATACCATTTGATTTGCATTTTTAAGGATAAAGTTCATTCTGTTATAAAATTGACGCTTTAGAAGAATTTTTTTAAGGATGTTTATTATTTGATTTTTTTTCAATCGTAAAATCCAAATACAAAGTGCATATTGTTCATTCACTAAAACAATGTCATAACTCAAAAAATGTGATTTTTTACTTAATGATGCAGAATTAATCCTTTTATCTAGGGATTGCCGTTCGGTTTTAACCGAAACCGAAACCGCGGTTTTTAACCCATAAAAACCGAAACCGACAAAAATAAACCGTCGGATTTTAAGTTTAACTTTAACATTATTATATTGTTTAAAAATACAACAAATACTTTAGATTGAAGACTTTTATACATTAGTAAGCATTCTGTAACAATGAAAGGAACGAAAATTTTAAAATTTTAAGAAAATTATAAGAATTCTTTGTAGGATGAATTGTAATCTGTTATCAAAAAATCTCTAACAGATGTAAAGCAAAAAGACTATAATTTAAACGTTCTTTGACAAGAAGTTGTACTTTATAAAAAAAACGAACAACAAATCAACCAACATATTATTGCTTCACAAGGCGATAACACAATAAAGCCCTCTTCAGCTGAAAGCGAAAGAGTGTTTTCTGTCACTGGTAACTTCTGCACAAAAATAAGATTTCGTTTAAACGACTCTACATTGAACGCTTTAACGTTTCTGAAATTTTATTACTTGGATAATTAAATACAAATCTTTTATTCTTAAGCTTTTTATACACATACTCACTACTAAATGTTCCTTTTCTAATATAAGTACCTGAATTGAATACAAACCAGAGTAACTCTATCACCCCTTTAGTAAAAATTGTTTCCCTCGAAAAATTTTTCCCAGAAATATATTTTTTGATTCCACTTATCATGAATAATCTGCCTTATCGTGGTTGGCGTATTACAAATGCGACTACGACTGTTTGGCAATAGATTAAAGAAAAACTGTCTTCTTTAATCTATTACCAAAACATTCGTATGCGTATTTGAAATACGCCAACCACGCCCTTGGTTTTGTTCACTTTATTTTTGCAGGCGAACTGAATTATTACATCTAATAATTTCGATATTTTTATTCGAATTATATATTAATAGCCTATTTCACCAAGTTATTTAAATATCAAATCAATTTTAAAAGTCATTTTTGGATATAAAAATTAATGAAAATCGAAATTTAAATATGAATTGATATTTAAATAAAGTTAGTGAAATTGGCCCTAAGAGTTAAAAGTTTTTGGGACAAGATTAGTGTGTAATGCTTACTATTGTTAACAATAATTCCCTACAACACATTTTTTCATAGAGTATGAATCTCTTTGGTTCACAGACAGTTAATTTCATGGTGGTGCACCACGGTGGCATACTTAATGAAAAAATAGCTAAATCAACAGAAGCGCCTCCATGAGTACAACTTTAAATTAAATAAACTTCATTTATAACCTAAAATTTTTGTGACTTTTTTATTAAACTTAAATTTTCCCGATTTACAATTAATTTTTGAGGTATACAAAAATTCTTCCTTCTTTACATTTACATGAAATGATAGCAAGGATAACATTCAAGATAGTATTTTCCTCTTCGAGGGGAATGAAAATTTCACTTGACGAAAAATTCCATTTGTTTTTCACGATAGGGATGATTATTTCTAAATCATCATTTATCTTTCCAGCATACATACCTATTTATATACATGGATATTTTTAAAACCGAAACCGAACCGAAACCGACCGGTTTTAGTAGCTTAAAACCGGAAACCGCGGTTTTCTAATTTCCAGGGTTTTTGGCAAACCCTACTTTTATCGTTATTAATACATATTGTGAAAAAATTTCATACAAATATATTGTTTACTCAATGAACTCTTAAGGGCAAATGAAAATTGCATCTTTCCAATAAGTTGTGTGTTAATTAAAAACCTTAAAATAGTTTTCTGATAAACTATTTTTTTTAATTATGGCGCTATTTTAGTAAAGGAGTAATATGTATATTTGCCCTTAGATTTTATAAAAAAATGTACAATGTCTTGCATTTGCGCTAAGCACAAAATTCCTTCAAAAATTAGAAAAAGCAAAAAACCGAGCAAAGAAATTTAATTCTTTTAGTTTAATTTCATTAGTTATGATAAAAGTAATGGACAAAAATGTAGGGCAAGCTAAAACATTTTGCATAGAAACTAAAGTCCTGCACAATACCACTTACAAGAACTTTTAAGACATAAGGGATTTTTCAAATGCTTTACTACAGCAAAATCTTGTGAAACAAATGCTAAACAACACTGTTGGCAAGACATTTGTTTCAGTTATTGCAGGTATAGGAGTAAAGGAGAAAATACTTCATGACTAAAGAATTTGTGATGCTTGCTTTTTCATACGCATGGGCGCGTATACAAACGCCATGCAGGTACATTCGCACACACTTTTTGTGTATGATCTTTTATTTTTCTCTGCACATGCAAACTCACACACATGCGTTGACATAAGTTGTATGCACTTGTTTTAAAAACAACCCTTAAACACATAATAGCTTACCATCTACATTTTACACACACTCGAACATACAGTATGAACAATAACAACCCTGAAGGAAGCGTGAGGTTAAGTTCCCCAAGTCATCACTTTTGTCGACTATTTCGGTGACATTGTCAACGCATCGTCTGGATATTAAAATTGTTTTTGATTTGTAGAAAATATTTTGTCAGATACACACAATTATGCTTCTTTATAATGTTTTATTGGTTTGTTGAAAATACATGTGGCGTCAAGCAAAGTGCAGGTTTTTATAAAAATTAGTTTATGAAATAAGTTTAATAAAAAATAATTAAAATAATCAAACAAAAGGAAATAGAACAAGTAAGAGTGCTAAATTCGGCTGTACCGAATCTTATATACCCTTTACCAAAGTGAGTTTATGTAGTATAGAGATACATACATAAGCACATACATAAAGTATAAACACAAAGAAAAAAATTATTTCACCTAGTTACCATTATGTACAAAAAAAATTAATTTTCAAACCCTATAATCATCACATTAAATTTTTCTGATTCCTTATATCAATATAGTAGTTCTTAAAAAATATATCAAGTGTGTTAAGTGAAAAACGAAAAAAAAGAAATTTAAAAAAAAAAACTTTAATATCCAGAAAAAAAGTTCAAAGTTTCCAGCTATGGAGCTGTGGTTTTTATTTTTATAATTTTTTATACCAAACTTTTCTTTCCAAATCTGGAATCCTCATTTTTAATTTTTCTGATTTCTTATAACAATCTTTTTTTTAAGAATATAAGATATGTTAAATTTATAGTAAAAAAGGAAAAATTTGTTTTATTTACATATACTGCAGTTTGCCCATGTACTTACCAAATAAGTTTAATAAAACAAACAAAAACCAACAAATTCCTATGTATTTACAATATTGAAAGTTTTGATACTTTTAATTAATTAATTTTAAAAAATATACTTAAAGCAAAAGTACTTCCAACTTAAAAAAAAAAAAATTCATTACTAGATGTTTACACATTTCCTCTGTGATTGGACTCACATTGCTTTTTTTTTATATAATTGTAAAAATGCCAATTTTCGAGAAAATTCCACGGAAACATAAAGTCAGTCAAGTTTGACCTCTGAACATATATACATAATTTTATAAAGTCGGTTTTTACTAAATTTGCTTATTTTAAAGTCGCTATATTTTGCAAACTAAAACGTAAAACGACTCATTCGCATAATTTAAAAAAAAATTTCATCATTTGTGATTTGGCTTTAAGCGTTTTAACCCAACGAGAAGGTTGCATTTTAATGCCTTTAGGGGGATCTAGGTTTTGATTTTAGACCCTCATTTTCGTAGAGTATCATTTTTAAGAATTTTGTTTAGATTTTGTTTTTGTTAGACGCCTGTTGATTTTTTTTTTCTCACACGAACAAATTTAGCCCAATATATGTATATATATTTAAAAGCTTAAAATAAAATGTTTTTGTTTAAAATCCTCTTAGATTTCTGTAATATATTTTAATTTTTAGACTTGCTGTTGTTATGAAAAACTTATTTCGGCATGTGTAGGTTTGTGTTAAAGCAGTGTGATAATTTGATTTTCCTATATTAAAATTTTTTCTACCCTTAAATTTCAGGGATTTTTGTTATTGTTGTCTTTCATTATTTTTGTTGCTTCAAAGTCTTTTATTTTTCAACAATATTTAAATATTTTAGTTAGTTAAAATTTTTTATTTTTCTTTCCTAACTAACACCAAAACGAAGAAAATAAAGTAAAATAAATATAAAAACATAAAATTTTATCTGTTTGATGTTATTTGTCTAAATTTGTGTTAGATATGTGGGTGTTAGATGCTATAACCTTGTTAGTTTTTCAAATGTTTGTGTATTTTTTTCCGGCTGGAAAGTGTTTTTCCAAAAGCACATTCCACATTGAATTAGCAGGGATAAAAATATTTTTAAAGTTTATACACTATTCATACAAAATGAACAGCAGTAAAAACAATATTTCAATTGGTGTTGATTAAAAAACAACAATAAGAGTAAACAAGCTTTAGTGTAACCACACACAATTTGCGGTGACAAGTTTGCTATTGATGTGAAATTGAATGCACTGTAACAAATAAAAATTATCAAGCTTTTGTATTTTAATTAGGGAGCACTATAAATATTTCTTTTTAAATAAATACGAAAAATTACATAAAAATTTGTTAAGTGAAACTAATTGCGAGTGAAACAGTACTACACAAAATTATATGATAAATCAGATTTAAGTAGATTATTCAGATAAGTATGCAGTGAGAGTTTAGATTTAGAAATAATCCCAATTACCAATCAAGATATTTTAAAATATTTTTGAAATATCAAATATTTTAGGAACACATTTCAAAACAAATAAAAACTAAAAAAGGCACTAAAATTAATTAATTTATTCTACATAGAGAAAAAAATACCCGTGTTAAATCACTGTGATAATTTTTCGTTTTGATGTAACAATACTTGAATGTTAAATCAACATGAAAAAAAGACATTTCTTTGAAGATTACTATAAATCATGTTGAATTAACATGAAATGCATATACATGAAGCAAACTCAAACAACTGTTAAACTAACCTTGGTTTCTTGAATTTAAGTATGAATTTTTTTTATGAATTGCTAAGGAACATGTTTGAAAATAACTAAAAATTAAAAAGCACACGAAAGTGGCTTTAATTAATCTTAGTTCTTATCTATCTATCTATATATATATATATATATATATATATATATATATGTATATAAATTTGAATTGAATGGTTTAACCAATGTCCCCCATTCCTTTTTCGTTTTGTTTGTTATTTTCTGGAGAAGAAGAATCTCAAAGAAAAAATTAAGAAAGTTGCACGGAACAGGGTAAATCGAAGAAAAAATTGTGCTGTTGGCATTTTTTTTGTTTTTGATAAGATTGATATAAGTTAAGGTTAAATTTGTCTCAGTTTTTTTCTGGATGCTAACGAAGTCGCGCAAAAATTCTAGTGTTATATATAACTTAGTTCCTGTTAAAATGTTCATATAATAAATTCACATTTATTCTCATATTATAATTCTTCATAAATGTTAAACTAAATCATCATAATATGCTGCATAATATGATTATTAGAACATATTAGGAATAATCATATAGAATTCGACAGCATAAAGATTTCAATATTTATTTAATGAAAAAAAGTATTGAATGATTTTAAGACACAAATCGATTCGTATATATTTATTGGGAATTTTGTGGAGATTTGGGTTAGACAACGTTTAATGGGACTTATTAGTAGACTTCAACCAGAATACAAACAGAATTTATTTATTTATTATTAACTTTTACATTATTTTTCTTAATTTGATTTTGATAATTTTTTTTGAATTTTTCATTGTTTCTTACACGATCTATTAATACCCTACTTTGAGGGTGGCGTTGGGTGAAGTATCTAGCACGTTGACTACAAAAACGAAGATCCTGGGTTCCAGCCCGGTATCGAACACTGATAAACTAATACTAGCACTACGCATTTTTCTGATGTGCATTAGTGTCCCTTTGTATCAGTTGTTGTAGGAAAGTTCAAATGATGAAGACATAGTCACTAATCATTGAACTATTCCGACTTCAGCAGATACTAATCCTAATGTAACATCGGCGTGCTCTCCTTCGTTGTATAAAAGAATCATTGACGAAGTTAAATAACCAATAAAATTGCTACTATAAATTTTTTTATAATATAGAACATGAGAAAGATTAAGAATTGAAAATACTGAACTTATAGGCCATTTACACCACCACAAAATGTAGCAAATTTTTATTATAATCTTTATGAAAATCTATACCGTTAAGACCAACTTTTTTTGACATTTATCAATATTTTTTATAATTACAAAACAAAACCCATTAGCTAAAATATTTCGAAAACTACAACCAAATAACTGAAATGTAGCTAAGTCACACACCTTTTTAAGTAGAACGTAGCTAATTCATTCATCTTTTTTGAAAATATATTGTACAGGGTAGTAAGAAATAAATAAAAATATTAGATTTTTATTAGATTTCCTACAAATCTACTGACAAAATAGATTTTGTTTTGTATCGGAAATCTAGTAAAAAGAAGCAAGATTTAGCTCGAAATCTTGTAAGTACCAGATTTCGAGGTAATGTAAGTGCATTTCAGTGTAAAATTCACTATACTTCAATTAAATTTAATATGTTTCCAAAATATTTTTTTTATCGAAATGTTAAACAAAATTAACTTTATATATAAAAATTTTTGAAATCTATCATTTACTGTGCAATCAAATATAGTATAGAGTTTTTGTACATTCGGTACTCATTTAGGAATATTTTATTTAAAAAGCATTAAAAAATAATTCTAGCAAAATTTTAAAAGACTCTTTTATATTAAAGCTGTAAAATAAAGATTTTTATTAAAAGAAGCATTAAGTACTTTAAACAATAAAGCTTTATAGCAAGCATATAAAGCAGGAAAGAATAACAAAATGCCGAAAATCTCTTTTAAATAAAAATAAAGAAAGAAAAAAAAAACAACTTGCGTAAGTTGAAAGAAAGCACGCATAAGGAAATGAAAAGCCTTGAATTATAGATGATTTGTTTTCTCTGGGGCTTTATTTGAGACACGAACTGCTTAGACTTCAACAACAACGCAAAAGTAGCGGATAAAAAGGACTTTAACAACTTTAACAAATAACCTTTCACTAAGTGGTTTGACAGTATGTATTATTTATTTTGTATAGAAAAAATTTACAAGCTTTCAAGTTTTGGGAGAAGATAAATTAATAAAATCAGCATGACAAATTGTTTAATGCAATAAGTGTGGCTTAAATTTAAAGCAAAATATGTTACAATAAACTCATGTAAATTAACTGATTTAATTACTTAGTAGCTGAGTGCTTTTTTTTTTTTTTTGTATAATTTGGATAAAAATACAAAATATCTGCGAAATATGCGTTAAATGAATAAATATTTGATATATGTACTTTTTTAATTATTATAAGACCAGGGGCCTAATTCTCGCATTCGATTGCGAGCGAGTTTTTACTCGAATGTGCGAGTTTTTTTAACTCTTGCGATTTTCGCACTCGGTTTCGAATAACACATATCGAAATTTCTAATGACAGCATTCGGTAACGTGCATACATTCGAATGCAACCGTTCGTGTTTTTACTCGCAAGCAAAATGGCATTCGAAATCATGTTTAACATAGAAAAAGCGATGAAAAAGAAAATGTATGTTCAATATTTGATTTATTTTTGTATAAATGAATGAGTGCACAAATGTACGTATAAAAAAAAACAAATTAAATAATTTCCAGTTGACTTTAAATATAACAAAACACACTGGCTTTGCAAATAATATTTTGCCTAAGAGTTGTCGTGGAAAATAAAAAAATCAACCAACTCTGGGAGCATCTAAATAACAAATTAACTGCTTCTGGTCAACCACTAAAAGAATCGAAAATGTGGAGTGCTCTATTCTCTAACCTTACACTAATTTATTATTATAAAAGTTTTAATTAAATTAAAATGAAAATAACATTTATGTATATTCGTTTCTTATTTCTGCATATACGTGTGTATGCACGTACATACATATGTACATATATTTTTGCATACAAACATATATACAAACACATACTTTTGCTTACAATTTATTCAGTGTTGTGAAATAAATTTATATATAAATATATTTGCCTTTTTCCAACACTGAAACAAAAAGTCGATTCGCTTGGTAACGAGTAGTGTTGTTAATTATTCGTATTTTATATTTGTTCGAATAAAATTTCATGATTTTTTTTCTTGTTCGAACAGACAAATAATTTTGTACTTTTGTTCGAATATTCGAACGAACAAAGAATAAAAAAATATATTCGAATAATCTTAAAAAAGTTTGCAAAAAATGACAGGTATGTGTATTAGTTTAATTTTTTTTATTAACAAACGAAAAATTATTCATAACACACGAAAAACATATGATTTCAATAACAGATTTAGAAATATTAATAACAAAACTTGAAAATTTTAAGAACCTTTGCCGCAGTTGACGCTGTAGTATAAGTTAAGAACTCTATGTTCCACTAATGCCATTGAAGTAGCAGAATCGCAAAAAAGAAGAGAGTAAACTAATATATAGAAAACTTAAGATAACTTCCAATCGACTAGACCGATTTTCTTCAAGTATAAATTAGAAGATATACGATCGTGTAACTTTTCAGGCGAAAACAAAGCAAATTAAAATCGGTGAAGCCGTTCGGGAGCCACGCCGTCAAAGGCACACAGATCTAACAGAATATAAAGCTAAAAAGGACGTGATATCTTCTAAGCGGCTGGATTGCTTTTCTTTAAACATAGCTAAGAAAACTTTCGATCAAGTCACCTCTCAAACAGAAAAAACTAAATCAAAATCGGTCCAGCCGTTTGGTCTGTACGTGGACTCGTAAAAACAAATAGATACACAGACACACACTACAAACTTATAAATTTTTTTTCTGTTTTTGGTATTTTACGTCGTTCAATAATTCGATTTCTAACGCTTTTGATTAGAGAAAATCAGTTTTTTTTCTAATCTCTTTATCATAAATTGTAAGACACCTTCTAATTCCATGAAAGAGCATTACCCCCCAAAAAAGAAAAAAGATGAGTGTATTGTATGTACATACATATGTACATACAAACAAAGCTTACACAAGTATTTATAATTTGGAGTAAGTTGATTACTCAATATCATATTGTTAACAAATTAAAAAGTAGTGCAATGTAAAATACTTTTTATATAAAGTAATTAAGGAAATTGTTCGAATATTCGACAAAAATGATTCGAAGAATTTTTTATTCTAAATTGAATATTTTTGTTCGTTCGAGCAAAAATGTTAAAAAGTTGTTCGAATATTCGAACAATTTTTGTTCCAATGACAACACTAGTAACAAGTGACATCATCAGAAAATTTCTTGCCATCGAAATTAATATCTATTCGAATGAAATTCCGATCACGAGTGCAGGAATTAGGTCCCAGAAAAGATGAATTTCTGGTTATGGTAGAATTGGTCGTTTCGTATCGTGAGTTGACGGATCAACTGACAAAATGTGTAACATAAATAAAACATGTTGCTTTGAGGAAGAAATCTACAGATAATTGATTTTTATGTCAATTTCTCTCTTACATATACATGTATACACACACACGTACAAAGCAAAGGGAAATACAATAATAGTAGCGATTTAAACGACTAATTCTACCGTTAGAGTTACCTTATTTAAAATAACTTTAAGCTACACAGAAAAAATTATTCCCAAAAAATTTTCAAACAGACGTGTGTTTTGAAATATAATTTAGTTTCAGTAAATATTTTTCACTGTTCCATTAAATTATTTGTTCCAATTTTATTTTATGTAAAAAAAACTGTATAGAATGAAAATTATCTGTATAAAGTAAAATTTGTAAAAAAAATTTTTGGATTTATTTTTTTATATTTAAATTTGTTATTTTCAGTTAAATTTATTTTTATATACTCTAAAAAAAATTGTCTGGTTTTTTTTAATTTTTTCTACAAATTATTTTATAGATATAAAAACATTTTATTTTTTTTTTTAAAGATTTTTGTTTGCGGTTTTCAAACTTATTATGTTTGTATATTGTGACTCCCAATATAGTATTAAGAGTCTTACTATAAACATACGGAGTTTGTTAGCTAAATACAAACATTTTTTGGGTTGAAGTCTACTGACGAGTTCCAAAAAGCGCAAACGAAATGCTTAACCATAAAAATAAGCCAATTTTTGAAATTAAAAAAAAATAGTTGAACCTTTTATTTGATTCAGTTTTTTTTCAAAGAAAACTTTTACAAATTTTTTTTTTTAGAAAAATTGGTAAAAATTTTTATTGATTCAGTTAATTTATTTTCTGATAATACGAAAAATTTTAGTGAATGTGTTTGTAAATTATAAAAAAAAATAACAATGTACAGGGAATTTCCCAACTCAATCGTAAAAGAAATAAAAATATGAAAATCGACTTGAAATTTTAAAACTGCTGTCCTTGAAAATAGTAAAATATGACTTAAGCAATTTTTCCTTATTGCCACAGATACAGGGTGGGCCAAAAGAAACTAAGGGGTGTAAAAGTTTAATAACTTTTTTGTTTATTAATTTTTTTTATATATTTTCTTTCAGATTATATAGACAACACTTGGAGAATTTATAATGGAGAGGTTCACAACTGAACAGAGAACCAGAACGATAGAATTTTATTATTTAAACCAGAGATCAATTATTTTAACGCAAAGAGCATATCGTCGACTTTGTTAATAAGCAGAACTGTAGGTTCTGGGGTTCTCAAAATCCAAGAGCCATTCATCAACGCCAATTGCACCCCATCAGGTCTACAGTATGGTGTGGGATCACATCTGAAAATGTCATTGGGCCCTACTTCTTCGAGAATGAAGATGGAAGTGCTGTAACCGTAAATGGAGAGCGGTATCGGTTTATGAGAGAAAATTTTTTACGTCCTGCTCTTGAAAACAGACCTGGTATGTGGTTTCAGCAGGACGGAGCTATTGCCCATACTGCCCGAGACACAATGGCACTTTTAAGTCAAATTTTTGGAGAGCGAATAATTTCTCGAAATTCGGAAATTATTTGGCCAGCGCGATAGCCAGATTTCACAGCACCCGACTATTTTCTTTGGGGTTTTTTGAAGGAGCGAGTGTATGTGAACAAGCCAGAGACAATCCTTGAACTCAAGGCAAACATTGTTGCAGAAATTCGAACGCTACAGCCACAAGTTTTGAAAGATATTATGGAAAATGCTCTAAAAAGAGCCCATCAGTGCGAAGCTGAAAACGGTGGTCATTTAAGAGACATCATTTTTCATACTTAGTGTAAAAAAATTTCCATTTTGTATATTATATAATCTGAAAGAAAAAATAAAAAAAAGTTAATAAACAAAAAAGTTATTAAACTATTACACCCCTTGGTTTCTTTTGGCCCACCCTGTATAACCAAATGAAGATATTACAAAAACTTGTTCTCTCAAGAACTAAGTTATTTGTGAAACTTTTCCATGATACAAAAAATATAATATGGCAAATACTTCTGCATTATTAACTCTAGAAAAGAAAGAGTTTTAGATTAAATTATGTTGCATTAAATGAGCGATATATTTATTCATTAAGCTACTTAAAATTTCACTTTTTGTCACGTTACGTTACTTGGTGATATACATATGTATGTACCTGGTTTTTCAAAGGAAAACTTGTGTTTTGTATGCTTTTTTGGATATTGGTTTAGAACATACATAGTTAGTTCTATATTTTGTAAGTTACAAGCTTAAGTTAGGTGTCGTAAAGTGGCATTTGCATAATGTGACTTTGGAAATGCCCAAATACATATTGCTTATTTACTCAAGGAATGCCACAACTCAAAAATATAAATTTTGAGTTAATTGTGCAGAATTAATCCTCATATTGTGTAAAAATTCCATTCAAATATCTTGATAACTTAACTCGTGAGAGAAAATTAAAATTTTCTTTTTTTATTAAAATGTATGTAAATTCAAAATGTTTGCACTCTGCCAAACTAAGTTTATTTACTGTAGCTATGTATTCATAGTTATCGCAATTTTCAATTAAACCTTTTAAACTTTTTTTTTTTTAAGAAACTAAAGTTTCGTAGCACAAAAAAAATTAGGTAAAATGTTTACATAATGTCTAAAATACTTTTAAGATATTAATAATAAACAGTTTTAATGTTATATAAAAAATAAATGTTGGTTTTTTTCTTTTTTGTTTGCTTTCTATATTTTTGATTGGAAAAGTGTTGATTTATTGTAAACGGAAAAAACTTATTCTGCCTTAAAATAACAGTTAAAAATAAACAGAAAAATATATAAATAAATAACTTAAAGCATAATGGAGTGTGCTAACTCAGCTTTCTAAAAATTTGCTATTTTTAAATTAAAAAAGAAAGAAAATTTGCTTTATTGCGTATCTTTACTCAAAAGCTATACATTTCTACCACCTTCACTGAAATCAAATTTAAAATAATCCGCATTTATATTGAAAGCAGCTTAAGATAAGGTTTAATGCTTCAAATCAATTTGCATTTTAATGATTTTGTTAGTGTTTTCCGTTTGATGTTAACCTTATATGAATTATTTTTGAATTTATGTTTTTTTTTTGCATTAATAAAAAATGCAAATGCAAATATATATAACATCACAGACCTTTAAATAGACATATTAGTTAAAAATGTAAAGCAAGGACTCAACTCAAACACCTTTTTATTCATGCCTACTAACTTTTTTAAATGTCAAACCATTTCGTGTTGAAGCGAAAATATTTACAAGACACCCTGACATTTAAAATGCAGGTGTTTGTGTAAAAATAACACCCACTCAAATAAATTACTGCATGTATTTATATTTATACTTACGAATGCATTTGCATGACGGATATAGCAAATAATTCAATTATATTGCATGTTTTGCTATTTTATGCAATTTTCTTTTAATGAAAATATAAATGTTCTTGCGTTTCTACATGCAGAAATAATATAACATAAGCAACTAAAGAAATAAAATTCTTGCTATAATAAAATTTTGTATGACATTAATATTTATGCCAACTAACTTAATAAATCAACTGCAATGACCGATTTTACATACACCAGTGAAAAAAAATTTTGCTGTAAATTTATTGGAATTAATTAAGTTTCTCATTATTGGAATTAATTAAAATCTTTATCTTGAAATATGGATTGTTTACTCTTAGAAGGCCATAATTGTACAAAAAGCAAACTTTTAGAAAACAACAAAAAATTCTTCAGGTAACCCGTCAATAATCAATTTCAATGGTTTTTTAATAACGTAAATAATTACTAAATAAGTAAAATAATAACTTGGGATTATTAGTGCGTTAACAAATGTTGAAAATAGATATATTTATTTCTGTGGAAATATTTCTTATTAAAACTTTCACTTTTTTATACCCTTCGCCAAAAATGGTAAAGGGTATATATATGTAGGTTTGTCCAGATTTTTGTAATTTCTACAATATTCATTTGCGGCCACATAAAGTTAGTTATTATGGATCCTTATGAAGAGGAGATAAAAAAGACATGTCCGTCTGGCCGTCTGTCCGTCTGCATGTACGGATAGCTTGAAAGAGATATTCTGAAGCGCCCAAAAAAGTTAGAGAGCTCGGAGTTGGACTGAAACGACCGCAGTTGTCTTGGCTTGATTGGTATTGAAAATCAGGAAAAATAAAGAATCAGTTCTTGCATTTTCTATATATATAGTTTTATCACCCATTTAAAAAAAAATACAAAAAAATTTCCGTGCATAGAGTCAAGAATATTCAAATTTCTTATTAACAGCACTAGCTACTCAGCTACTGAGGCTTGCTTACTTTTGGTTTATATTCACTGTATATAAACATTATCTTTATAAGTATTGTTTTCTATAAAACCCCTTTTTGTCTCTACTAAACTACTAAAACATTGGAAAAAATCTCTCGTGTCTTGAAAAGTCTTATAAATACTCTTGTGCAGGACGCTAATATGCATAAGAAAATAGATCTAAATTGGTTTGCTAAGGTATGTAGATATTGTAAATACATACATATGTACTATGTAAGTAAATAAGCGCTTTTGTTTAATTTGATTTCTTCTTATTGTTTTCTCAGTACATTTTGTAAAAATGTTACAGAAATAAAGAAGAAAAAATGGCTCGGTGATAAGCACTCGGCATGTTAAAGTTTGCCGTCTGAGTTCGAGCGATTTCAATATAATTTTTTTTTTCTCAATATATAAATTCATGTTTTTGAAAAAGAAATTAATCAAGGCATAAAAATAAAAATTATTATTGAGTTTTTAAAGAAAAATAGCAACTATGTTCATACAAGGAAACACCACAAAACGTGCATACATTGCTAATCATTAATCAAATCTTACCATTTAAATTGTTCTGAACTAGATTTTTCTAAACTCCAATGATTTTAAAATTTTTATTTTTATTTTTAAGTAACTGTAAATAATAATTTACAATTAACTTTGGTAGTATTGTTTCTTAAATATTATTATATGTAATTTGTTTTACAGAACGATACGAACTTTAGCCTAATCAAATAATTAATTTAGAAAAGAAAAGTGTATATTTATACAAGTTCGCTGCTGAGTACACACAGTCATGTTAACAAGGCAAGCATAAGTTAAGGGATCTTTTGTCCGCAAGATGCATTTGAAATGCAGTTTAGTGATGCGTATTGAAGTTTAGTTAGTAATGGATACGAAAGTGTTTTCATAAAGTTACGCATGTTTATGTATGTATATATGTAATGGGTGTTTTTTATTAAGGTATAGAACTTTAAGTTGGCATCACATTTTTAACTGGCGGCTATTTTGTCAGCTGTCAAGTGATTAATATTTAGTTTGGTTTGCCATTTCATTATGAACAGGTTGACAAAAGAACAACGCTTGCAAATCGTGCAAATTTATTTCGAAAATAATGGTTCAGTTCGCGAAGTTTACCGCAAGCTCCGTCCATTTTATGGTCGACATAATCGTCCATCAGAGCAATTAATTCGGTTAACCATGGATCGTTTTCGCACTACCTTTACTCTATGTGATAATACGCATCCGCAGAGACGTCGAACAGTGCGCACCGAAGAAACAATTGCCGCTGTAGAGCAAAGTGTTGAAGAGGAACCGAATGAATCGATTCGCCACCGTGCACAGCAATTGGAGCTTTGTCCATCAACTTTATGGAAGATTTTGCGCAAAGATCTTGGCTTGCGACCTTACAAGATCCAGCTTGTGCAAGAATTAAAGCCGCGAGACCATGCAATGCGTCATGATTTTGGTGTATGGGCCGAAAATGAGATTGATCTCGATGCTGATTTTCATCGCAAAATTTTGTTCAGTGATGAGGCTCATTTTTGGTTGAATGGCTACGTCAACAAGCAAAATTGCCGCATTTGGAGTGAAGAGAATCCACATGAGACCCTTGAGACGCCATTACATCCACAAAAACTGACTGTTCTGTGTGCTCTATAGGCTGGTGGAGTCATTGGGCCATACTTCTTCCGAAATAATGCTGGAGAGTCAGTTACCGTTAATGGAGACCGGTATAGAGCCATGATAACCGACTATTTTGTTCCCGAATTAGATGGCATGAATGTGGATGAGTTGTGGTTCCAACAAGACGGCGCTACATGCCACACAGCGCACGTCACAATCGATTTATTGAAGGAAACATTCGATGAGCGCAAAATTTCGAGGAATGGACCTGTCAATTGGCCACCAAGATCGTGTGATTTGACACCATTGGATTATTTTCTTTGGGGATATGTGGAGTCGCTCGTCTACGCCAACAAACCAGAAACGTTAGGGGACTTGGAAGCCAACATTCGTGGCGTTATTGCCAACATACGGCCCCATATGCTCGAAAAAGTGGTTGAAAATTGGACCTGTAGAATTGGCTTTATTCGAGCCAGCCGCGGCGGCCACATGCCCGAAATCATATTTAAACATTAATGGCATAAAATTATCCTTCCAATAAAGCCAAATTGATTTTCTTGTGTTTTATTTCAATTCGAATTTCTATACCTCTAAAAAAACACCCGTTATATGTATGCATGTATTTTCCCTACATTTTATGATTTGTGAAGGGTATATAAGATTCGGCACCGTCGAATATACCACTCTTACTTGTTTTATTTCAATTAGTTAAAACTTAACTTTATTCACATTAACTTCCGTTCCGTGCAATTTAATTTGCAACTTTCTTGCAAGGATCCGAATTTTTTCGAACGGTATTAGTTAACATTTGCTTTTTCTTTAAAATTATTTTTTTAACTCTCTTCTATGTACATACTTTAGTATTTATTATTGATAATATCTCATCATATTTACATTTCCGGCATTTCGTTGGAATTTTTAACAACAATAACAATAAAAAAGAATAAAGAAACTAAAATCGAAAATGGTACGAATATATATATATATATATATATATATATATATATATATATATATATATATATATATATATATATATATATATATATATATATATATATATATATATCAAGGTATTATCTAAACGGTTTATTCCTAAAGATTTTTTTATTTCGTTCAGCAGTAAGAACGGTTTCAGGGAAATGAAATTTTATCTTTATTTACTAAAAAATAATACAACCTGTCATTGAAAGACCATGGATTCGAAACATAAATATGCTGAGAGCATAATAAGCAAAATAGTAGAAACCTTCGTTTATAAATACTTACTTATACTTACCATATAATAATTAGATATCCAATAAATATAAAAAAATTTGAGTAAAGATGTTCTTAAAACATAAAATATGTTTAACTGAAAAATATTATTTTTTTACTTTTTTTAACAAACTTATCTTCTTTTCTTTCCATCCCTGGAACCATCATTTTGATTATTCTGGTTTTTAATACTAATTTATTTCTTTCAAAAATAAAGAATATATTTAATTACCAAAGAAATAATTAATTTTATTTAATTAGTTTTATACACCAGAAAAAGTTCAAGTTTTCCAGGTCTGGAGATATGTTGTTTATATTTATTTTAATTTTTATAACAAACTATTTCTTTCTAAAACATAAAGTATATTTAATTTGCAAAAAAAAAAAAAATATTCCAACCCTGGAATCATCGTTTTGGATTTTTCTGATTCCTTAAAAAACATATAAAATATGCTAAGTGAAAAAATAAAAAAGGAAATATGAAAATAAATTAGTTGTATTTAGTTACTTCAATGTCCATACCAAAGTTCAAATTTCCAGCTCTGGAGCTGCTGTTTTTATTTTTCTAATTTTCATTACCAAACTTTTCTTTACCAAACATAAAATATATTTAATTTAAAAAGAAAAAAAATTAACTAGACCTAGTTACTTTTATATATCACAAAAAGTATAAGTTTTCCAACCCTGGAATCTGCCTTTTAGATTTTTCTGATTTCTTATACAAATTGGTATCTTTTAAGAACATAAGATATGTTAATTTTATAGAGAAAAAGAAAAAAATATTTGTGGTAGGCTACTTTTATATAACAAAAAAGTGAAAGTTTTCACACCTTGGAAGCGTCTTCTTCATTTATTTATATTTTTATTTTTTTTATTTTTAATACAAATTTAATTCATACTAATATATAAAATAAGTTCATTTAACAAAATAAAAAATAAAAATTCGTTTTACCTAGTTACCTTTATATGGCAAAATAAAGTTTAAGTTATCCAGCTCTGAAACCGTATGCTCGATTTTGCTGATTTTCAACACCAATCTATTTTGGACTACTACACAGAAAAAATTATTCCCAAAAAAAATTTTATACAAACATTTGTTTGAAATCAAACTTAGTTTCAGTAAATATTCTGTACTGTTCCACTAAATTAATTTGTACCAAACAACTGTGTAGATAAGAAACAGGCCACGACGTTTGTCGGTTACTTTTCGGAATTTACATTCAGCCGAACTCTGATTAATTTAAATTTTTACAAAATTTTTATCAGAATTTACAAAATTATTTGTAGGACCGCATTCAGATAAAATATTTACTGAAAATGAAATTTAGTTTTTTCTGTGTACCGACACACCAGTCTAGAACGGAAGTCTCACGCTTTTCTTGAATCTTTGGAAACCCGTTTTCACGTTTAGACAAACGGACGGACGAACAGACCTATGCATATGGATCCTTAATATATGTATATTCTTTAGGGGTAGCATACACTCAAAAAAAAAAAAAAAAAAGACATATACTATTATTAAGGAAAAAATTTTTCTAAATTAAAGTAAAAAAAAATTTCTAAGTTTAAGTAATTTTTTCTAAGTTTAAGTAAATTTTTACAAAAATCTAGTAAAAATTACTTAATATGAGTAAAAAATAAAAAGTTCATATTCTCAAAAGTAGTTCATAAAAATACACACAAAAATTCTCACATTCAAGGTCAAGTTTACTGGTTTAAAGGAAATATTTACCAAAAATTGGAAAATGGTTTAAAAGTTTAGGGAAATTGTATCCTAAAAACTAGTCAATCTCGTTATAAATCAAAAAATAAATTTTAGGACATGACTTACTCCTAATTAGTTCATCAAATTTGACTAACTTGAAAGATGTAAAAAGTTATTCTAAATTTTAGAAATATATTTACCAGTTTTAAATATTTTTTCTTTAAATTATAGAACATATTTTTTATTTGCATTAAGCAAAAAATTCAAGTACATTTTTCATATATCCGACGAATATTTGAACTTGAAATAAATTTTTTTGAAAATAGAATAAAATTTTAAAACACAAAAATTTCAATGCTTATTCAGGCTGCCTGTTAGGCAATTGGTTACAGTGCTTGCCTATCAGTCAGAAGGTTGTTGGTTCAATACTTGCCCCCTCTCAAGGAATTAATACGTATGTATGGTGAATTAGTTAAGAATATAATATGAAGATATAATAAAAAACATACCATGTGGTATAGAATTTAATTAAAAACAAAAAAGTACCAAAATTAAAGACAAAAAAAAACTTTGAAAAATTTACTAAATTTGAAATAAAAGATGAAAAACCTTTTTTGCAATTCTCCGAATTTTATGGAGAAATTTGACTTAATTTTAGAAAAATTTTATTTAAATATAAAAATATAATTACTATAAACTAGTTCATTAATGAACTAAAAATTTAGTAAATATTTTACTGGTTTCGAGTAAAAAACAGCTTTGGCGCCATACGACAACTTTTTTTTACTCAAATTTAGAAAATTTTCCAAAGTTTTAGTTAGTTTTTTTTTGAGTGTATTAATATAGTGAAAATAACATACAGAGTGAAAAACTCTTTACCATTTTTGGTTTGTTAATACAATTTTCAAGTCAAACATACGTAGCTTCCAAATTGGCTAATTTGTCTAAATTGAGAAAATTCAAAGAAACCTAATACGTACACTGAACTGATTACAGAAGTTATCTTAACTTCTAGATTTAAGGACTTGTTTCAAAACATGTAGCACTTTTCCGTTTTTTTAATAACTTCAAAAGTCTCCATCAAATCGATTTCAAATGTTAATTTATCTTTAAAGATTAAAAAAGTGTTTTGGATGCTGCTAATTTAACCAAAATCTGCAGATTGGCAGCAGCAGTTAGTTTTTAAAAAAAACTTTAGTTCAAAGCTTTTTTATAAATTATTTGTTTATAAATTGTAATTGTCGCTTTTTGATTAACACCAACGAAAAATAAATCATCATAAACTTGGACCTTCACTTCATATTTTAATGGAATTTATGGTATAAAAGTTTTTGTAATTATTTGCAATTGCCATGGAAAGTAGTCAAAAGCACAATATAATACAGTTGGGCCTCGATTTTCTCTAATGGTTGGTATAATATATTTTCGCTATTAATTAAGCATTAGCTTTTAGTATATTTTTTATTAAAATTGTTAGATTTATTTACTTATATTTTTATATGCAAGTACTACATATAATAAACGTAAAACTCGTGGAGTTTATGCTTGCGCTTATTCAAAGAATATATAATATGCAGGTATAAGAGAACAAAAATATTTTGACAGAAAACAATTGAATGTTGGCAACCCTGGATATCAGAGTTAATCACAATTTAACAATGTAAAAAAAAAGACGGGACGAATACTATTACATATTTCCTTTACCAGGGGTAATCGATGTTGCCGATTAATAGAGTCATGCATAATCGAGGCCCTGCTGTAGTTGGAATAGAATCAGTCTTTAAAAGATGTTTGTGCAGTTTAGTTACTTTCTCTATAACTCCTCTTGATTCGTTTTTATAAATTTGCAGATTTTGATTTGTTGTTTGTAAAAAGTTATAGATGTTTAAAAGTTAAATAAAAAATCAAGCAATCAAAATATACAAAACAAAAAGAATATAAATATATAGTTTTTTTTGCATGTTTCACCCTCATCTTATTTGAGTTGTTGAATAAATAAAATACTCTAAACTTATATATTTTTATAGGAAAAAAATTTAAAAAACGTCATAGAGTTAAAGTTGTTTGGCAAAATCAAAAGAAAATTTATGAATTGGCCTTTAAGTATAAGTTTTCTATTAATATTCGCATGAGTGCAGTGGATGAGTTAGGGTTTCTGAATGCCATATTATTTGTAGGAAATTAAGACCTTGAAGATTTTCTGATATTTTCTGTGGTACCAAAATGTATTTTTAAATGGCGCTAAAATTAAACCTCTACTAATAACAATGTGGCTGAAATTTGTCGCTTAGCTTTAGTTAGTACAATAAATTATCTATCCTGAGATAAAATATTTAAAAACGATCCTTTTTCATACTCCGCGCAGTAATTTCTGATGTGAATAAATGATAATAAGGCTGTATTTTCTAAACTCTTGAACTAATTAAGGGCAGAAAAGAGGAAACTTATATAGATATACTTTAGAAATGATTGATACATAATGAAATCGATAGGCCTGTCGAACAAATATAAAACTTTCACACATTCATTTTATTTTACTCAAATTCAAAGATTGGAAGTGCTCTTGTTTTATCTTTATATTCTGACGTAGTGGTAAATTTTATCCCGACTTAAATTTTTTTAAACTACCTTTTCCAATTTCGCTCTAGTAATTTATCCTTTTTAGTATCTTTCTATATCGTAGTCCTACATACTCTGTTTTATTTTTGTCGATATTATCATAATCTGGTCTGAATTATATATGTATCCCTGGCTAAAAATTACCACACGTCCTTTATTACGTAGTTTTTTTTTTTTTTTTTTTTTTTTTGCTGGAAGAAAATATTTTACCATTTTTAAGGAATATTTTAAAAATATATTTTTGAAATCAATTTTTATATTAAACGCAATAAGTAATTTGCAATTAAAGAATATATTGAAACAAAGAAATTAGTGGTTGAGCAATAACAAAATTGTTTTAATGTTATGTTGCAGTCAGCTCAATCGACAGTTATGGATTTTAACTAAGAGACTATTTCCTGATAAAATGTAAAACTACGCACCCAATTCACAAATACTGTAGCCAGCTCATATGCATATGTATGTTGTGCAAATGTAGTTTCTACAATTATATTTTTCTTCTTTCATCTCTTTTTGTTTTACTTAAGTCTATACCAATGGCTATGAAAAAATTGTACTTAAGTTTTTGACTAATTTTATATTCATAATTTTTCTTTCAATTCAAGAAAGGCTATTTACGTTTTGAGGCACTTAATAAAACTATTTTATCAATAATTTATTTTTTTCTGAATTAAAAATTTTGTCTCTTAAATTTAAAATAAAAAATTATCTATATAATATCATCTTTAGTAAAAATGTTCACCTAAATAAAAAAATGGTCTAATTCACCACCACTTCAAAAGGCATGTGCAAAAAATTCACCTCAGTAGTCAAAAGTAAATAAAACAATATTAAATATACGCTATTAAATGCTAACAGCTTAAAGTATGCAACAGTTTTTATCATACAGTAGGCTTATGTGTATGTAAGTACATACATTAAGGGAAACTGGTGCGTATGAGTAATAAAGATATGTGAAGTGTCAGCGACATTTGCCGACTTTACAACTGAGTACCATGTGCCAAAAAAAACGCAACCACTAATGAAAACCTGTTTGATTCAGGCACGTATTTATTAAGTTAAACAGTTCCATACATAACTAATTGAGAATGTTATAGAAATCAACATGATTTGAAACTGTTTAAATCAATAAATATATGTCTGAATCAAACAGTTGTTCATTAGTAATAAGTGGTTACGTTTTTGGGGCATGCAGATGTATACTTGGCCGTACCATGCTGCTAATAGATTTTTGAAAAAAGGGTTTTACCTTATAATATACATTTTCTTGCTATAAAAACCATACGATTTTTAATCAATAACATTTAAGGAAAAAACACACTTAAGCATTTGTTCTTATTAACCCCCGACCAAAAAAAGGGATATTATAAGTTTGTAGTGTGTGTCTGTATATATGTGTGGCTGTATGGGTATACGTATAGACCAAACGGCTAGACCAATTTTGATTTAGTTTTTTCTGTTTGAAAGGTATGTTAGTATGTTTTAATAAAATCGGTGCTGGCGCATAGAAGACATCACATCTTTTCTAGAAATATTCGGGGGTTTTATAAAATTTTTACTTTTTTTTATAATTGAATTCATAAATTTTTTTTATTTTTTAAGTTATGTTTTTGCTATATAAACTGTGCAAAAAGTTAAAAAGCTAAATACAGATGGACTGAAGCAAACAGAGGAATCCTTACTAAAATATATAATTTAAAAAAAAAAACTCAGTCACAATAAATTTATTTGCATCCCAGCTTTTGCAGAAAGTCCCGATATTTTTTAATATAAATAATAAAACTTGATTATTGAGCATGTGACGTTGTCAATATTTGAGGCTTGATCTTTTGGATTGTTCTCAACATTCTAGGTAATGCCTTAGTGGAAAGTCAATAGAGGTTCTCTTTGACAACTTTTCCTTAAGTCTGTGTTATTAATAGTATATTTATTTAATTATTAGATTTAATTGTTGTAAATTTTTAAGTTAGATTTGCTAGACTTATTATCGGGTTATAAAAGGCAAATTCATCAGTTCTATTTAAATATTAATTTGTATTTAAAAGTAGTTTTTCTTTGCAAAAAAAAAAAAAAAATAAAAATAAGAAACGACCTTAAAATATAAATTGATATTAAAAAATAATTGTGAAATTGACCCTTAGACTTAAAACTATAGACAAATCTTATATTAAAGAAAATATTATTGAGACGCTGAGAGTAAGAGTTAGTGCTAAAATGTATAAAAGGAATAGAGGACCCATAAGTACGTAAGTTTTGCGCCATTATGTAAAAATTCCATTTTATTGGCCTTGAAATATAACTCAAATGTTGCGATAATATTTTTGTTACATAAGGCTTTAAATTGCTCGTATTCATTTTGGCTGTGTTTAGTTAAATTTGGTTAAAAAGTCATCTGACAGAAGGCAAAACTATAGTGCATTTTAATTTTTAACGCTAAGATTATTCGTATTTCAGTGCCTGTATTTGTTTTCAATTTCTATAGGGGACCTTTTATTTTTTTTTCTGAGAACCCTTTCATATTTTTACAAGCAAGTAACACATTTCGTTTGCAATTTTTTAACTTACATATGATTGTTATCGTACCTGGTGGAAAAATAGTGGGCGTACTGCAAGCACAAATGTGCATGACGTTCAAATTATTTTTACACTTTTTTTCTGTATTTCAAATTTATGCGCCACACGGTAGGTACTTGTGTAACATTTATTTTTAAAATTTTATAGTTTATGATGCCAAATTATTTATTATTAATATTTTTCGTACAAAACTGTAAGCAAGCAAACGAAAACTAAACTTTTCCTTTGCATGTTGAGAAAAAAAATATATAAAATATAGCAAAGAAAACATTTCTCTTTCGCGTTTGCAATAATTTATAACAAGCTCTTTCATGTAAAATGACTATTATGGTTTAGTTTTGAGTTTGACACTAGATATTTTCACACACATGCACACAAACATATGAAATTATTTATTGGAGCAAGAAATTGTGGTTATGAAAGCTCTTAAATGTACTCAAATGGTAACGATTTCCGTGTTATTGTTTTTAAATGATTTTTAATAAACTATAGAGACCCCTCTGGCCGCCCTTAAAAAGAAACTTTATTGAATAGTGCAAAATATAATGTGAATGGAACTATTAATTTTAGTAAAAGGTTTCTTTGAACATTTTATTTTGATGTTTGCTGCTATCGTTGACATATTTAATGCATATGTGTACAAAAATGGTTTTTTTGGTAAAAACAATTATTAGAACTCAAACAACAAGCTAAAATTTTCTTGTTAAATTATTGTAAAAGTGTTTACGTAGCTAAGCTGTAGCTTAGCTCAAATTGTTAGCACACGTCTCTATTGTATTAATATGAAACTTATTGAGTACATAAGTTATGGGAAAAATTAAGGTTAGGAAGTAAGTTGGCAAATTCAGTTTTATTGATATCAATGTAAAGTAGAAATATGGTTAGTAATAATAGAATATGATGTCGGGAAAATATCCACCTCTAGCCCGTTGGTAAACGTCCGCTCTTTTCACAAAATTTGTAACCACATCTTGCAAAAAAGCTTCGCTCATATTGTCAATGTAGCACTGAATTTCATCTTTCAGAGCATTTGTTGCTTCTGGTTTGTTCACATAAACCAAATCTTTCAAACAGACCCAGAGAAAATAATAAAGTGGCATTAAATCAAGCGGCTAATTGAAATTGCCAAATCGAGAATTTGTGCTCCTGAAAATCTTTCTTGCAATAACTGAATTATTTGGCAGACAGTGTTGCTTGTGGCCACTTTTTGTTGCAACCAAAGACCACTGATGTCAACATAAGCCAATTTTGGCCACAAAAAATCGGTTATCATGGCTTGGTAGCGCAGAGAGTTCACAGTGATGGTCTTTCCTTGCTCATTTTTGAACAAATACAGGCCGATGAAGCCGCCTGATTACAAACTGCACTATATGGCCACTTTCTTTCTTTGGATGTTTGTGGATTTTGTGCATTTTGTGAGCCCCATATGGGACAATTATATTTTTTTTTACATAATCGCCTAATTTAAAATAGACCTCACCACTAAAGATGATTTTGTTGTTAAATGCGTTGTTTTCGTTCAGTTTTTTTATAGCACATTTTTTAAATTAAAATTCTTTGTTCAAAATTTCACAGTTCAATTCTTCACATTTCATCATTTGTGATCCAATTTACTTCCTAACCTCACATTTGCTTACCCTTTATATACAGGGTGGGCCAAAAGAAATCAAGGGGTGTAAAAGTTTAATAACTTTTTTGTTTATTAACTTTTTTTTATTTTTTCTTTCAGATTATATAATATACAAAATGGAAATTTTTTTACACTAAGTATGAAAAATGATGTCTCTTAAATGACCACCGTTTTCAGCTTCGCACTGATGGGCCCTTTGTAGAGCATTTTCCATAACATCTTTTAAAACTTGTGGCTGTAGCGTTCGAATTTCTGCAACAATGTTTGCCTTGAGTTCAAGGATTGTCTCTGGCTTGTTCACATACACTCGCTCCTTCAAAAAACCCCAAAGAAAATAGTCGGGTGCTGTCAAATCTGGCGATCGCGCTGGCCAAATAATTTCCGAATTTCGAGAAATTATTCGCTCTCCAAAAATTTGACTTAAAAGTGCCATTGCGTCTCGGGCAGTATGGGCAGTGGCTCCGTCCTGCTGAAACCACATACCAGGTCTGTTTTCAAGAGCAGGACGTAAAAAATTTTCTATCATAAACCGGTACCGCTCTCCATTTACGGTTACAGCACTTCCATCTTCATTCTCGAAGAAATAGGGTCCAATGACATTTTCAGATGTGATCCCACACCATACTGTACACCTGATGGGGTGCAATTGGCGTTGATGAGTGGCTCTTGGATTTTGAGAACCCCAGAACCTACAGTTCTGCTTATTAACAAAGCCATTCAAATGAAAATGAGCTTCATCACTCATAATCAAATTTTCAATAAAGTTGATTTGGTTTAAATAATAAAATTCTATTGTTCTGGTTCTCTGTTCAGTTGTGAACCTCTCCATTATAAATTCTCCAAGTGTTGTCTATATAATCTGAAAGAAAAAATAAAAAAAATTAATAAACAAAAAAGTTATTAAACTTTTACACCCCTTGGTTTCTTTTGGCCCACCCTGTATATGTAAATATATAGTTTAAAGGACTTTTATAGTGACCCTGTTTCGGTCGCAATAGGTTTTTCCACAAAATTTTTAGATTCTTAGCAAAATACTTTTTTTATTGTCAGACATACAAAATTCTTTTGTATGCTTTTGCATTTTTATGACATTCACGTTTGAAGATAGTTTCAGGCACATGGCCACCGCGGTTGGTCTTGATGAAGTAAAACCTAGACGTCAAAGTTGGTTCCATTTTTTCGAGTATTGCTGGCCATATGTTACGAATAACGCATGCAATGTTCATCCCTAAGGTGTCGATGGCCCCACAGAAAATATTCGAGAAGGGTAAAATCGCACGAGTTTGAAAGCCAATTAACAAGTCCATTTCTTGAAATCAAGTTGTCATAAAATTTTGATTTCAATAAGTCGATGGTATTGACATCCTATTGAAACTACATCTCTACCAGATAAATGTGATTCATATTTTCAAACAATGCATAATGAACATCACAGTGCCAAGGAGGGCAATCTTTAAGCAATGAAGAATAGTCGTCAAAATAAAATAACTCATAAAATGATTCCACAGCTTGAAGTAAAATACCTATTTAATGTCAGAGTCACCGTAAAGATGTTATTAAAATAAATAAATTCAGTAAAGTGCGACTATGACGCCCGCACATAGGGTTCCGTACGAACACTAGATATGTAATTTAATACAAACTTCATCCTATATAATATATATATAGTTTTGGCATTTTTTTCGTTTTTGGGGTCTTTTCGGTTTATTTGTTTTGTCGTTTTCTGCGTTTTTTTTCGGTTTTGGCGATTTTTTTAAGTTTTGGCTCTTTTTTAGTTTAGACTTTATTTTCTTGTTTTGGCGATTTTTTCGGTTTTTTTGGCGTTTTTTCATTTTGGCGTTTTTCTTAGCGATTTTTTTGATTTTTGCGATTTTTTGTTTATTAAAATTTTTTTTTAGTTTTGGCGACATTTTCGCGTTTTGGCGACTTTTTTCAATTTTTTGAGTTTTTTTTTCATTTTGGCGTTTTTTAATTTTGGCGATTTTTTTCGAATTTGGCGATTTCTTTTAGTGTTAGAATTTTTTTTTTAATTTTGGCGATTTTTTTCGTTTTGGCGATTTTTTTTTATTTTGGCGAGTTTTTTTTGGTTTGGCGATTTTATAATTTTCGGTTTTTTTAGTTTTACCGTTTTTGAAAATTTCAAGTGTTTGCCTCTTACGGTTTCCAAGATATAGCAAATTGTCAAAATTACATAGTCAAAATTGCATTAACTGATGGACCACCCTTTAATTTAAATTTTTTAAATTTTAGTGTTAATTGTTGTAGTCTGTATAAAAATACACTAATTTTACAAATTTCAAGTTTCAATATACATATGTTCATACAATTGTATGTATATTACATGGGATTTTAACATATTTCATTGCTCGTTTTGGAACACCCTTTAATTTTTAATTCTCACGTATTTGTTGTTGTAGCGGCCAAGGTTCTACATACTGTGTCCAAATTTCAGGTCCGTAGCTCTTACGGTTCCTGAGAAAATACCGTGTGACGGACAGACGGACAGACGGACAAACGGACAGACGGACAGCGTAGCGAAAACAATAGGGTTCCTTTTCACCTTTGGTGTACGGAACCCTAAAAATTAGACGCTCAATAGCAGAGTTTTGAAACGATTTAAGCTAAAAAAAACTTGGTATATAAGTCACCACTAAAAATGTTGGCTTAATATTACCATTGTGCAGCGGCTGAAAGCACATCTCAGGTCTGTTTTTAAAAGCAGGACGTAAAAAATTTTCCATCAAAAACTGCTACTGTTCTCTATTTACGGTTAAAGCACTTCAATTTTCATTTTCGAAGAAGTAAAGCCCAATGATAATTTTAGATAAAGTGCCACATTATAGCTTATATTAGCACGCTGCTGTTAAGGAAGGGTGAAATTAAGTGTCTTGCTCACTTGGGTCCAATAAACTGATCCCTTTATGACACCTGTGAATTGCAGAGAAGATAGTAAGAAATAATGATAGCGAAGGGATAGTGATAGGGAATAAAGGTGGTAAAGGAAGAGATAGAAAAAAGCTTCATTCATTTGAAACTCTGCTGTTTGCACGTTTTTCAATAATGCACTGTTGCAGCGCCTCTGGCGTCAAAGAGGCGTATTAAATCTTGAAGCTGTGCTTAGTAGTAATTTTTTTGTAGTTATCTTGCTTTGCCGATGATTCTCCTATACAATACTGACAAAAAAAGACACTCTGATGTTACATTAAGACTAGCATCTGCTAAATCTGGTGTAGTTTAGTGACCAGCGCCTTTATTTCTGCATCGCTAGTACTTTTCCTACAACAACTGATACAAAGGGACACTAATGTACATAAGAAAAATGAAGTCAATGTAATAACTATTTCAGCCAACACCACCCTTTGGCACACCATGCTATACACTTAGTGGGTTGCAATTGGTGTTGAGGAATGGCTCTTGGATTTTGAGAAACCCAGAACCTACAGTTATGCTTGTTAAGGATCCCATTTAAATCAAAATGAGTTCCATCACTCATAATGATATTTGATCGCTGCTTTAAACAAGAAAATTATATTCTGAAGTTTAGTTGCAAGTCTCTGTATTATTTTTACTCCAGGTTTTTTTTATATAGTCTGAACTTTTAAGCTCCACAGGATTTTGTCTCACCCTATACTTAACCCTAGAATATCATACTTATTTTTATATCGCAAACGTCATACTTCGTCGAATCGACTACGACCTATTTCGAGAGCCAATAAAAAACGTCTTGAGCAAAAATAAGTACGAAAATAGATTTATTATTGATATTTAGCTAGTTTTTAATTATCATATAACGAAATTCATATATTTCTTTTAATCGTTTAACGTAAAATTAACATTTCACAGACTTCTATCAATTGGCATTTTTTCTTAAAACATAGCATTTATAGCATCAATTGTATAAAATATTACACATTTTTTTCCATTAAGTCTTGTAGTTTCTTATAATAAATTTATTAAACTAAAAAAGCAACATTAGTTTCGAGTAACTGATATTAGCGGCTAACGCTATACCAAAAACGAAACAAAAACAATCACAAAAAATATGTTTTAAATCGAAAATAAAATCGCGCGTCGTCATTTCGACGAAGTATGATAGTGCAGGGTTAACTATATTTCCTGTCCTCAACTTCCTTTTTCTAAAAAGGTATCATTTATGCATACATATGTACATTGGCAGCCAAATGAATTGCCTAAGATTTACTTCTCTTAAAAAAAATGCTAGATGATGTATATTAGTTTTATTAATAAAGATACGACGGAAAAATTATTTAATGCGTGAAGTTCTTAAAGATTATATAGAATTAAACAGAAAACTTTCACACTGAACAGAAGACATGTTGTGTGTCTGAAATACCATGACTTTTATTACTAGAAGTAAAACATATTTGAACAACATCAATCATGTTTAATTTCTGAATGGTTTCTGTGTACTACATAATAAACAAAATAACAGCAAAGCAAACAAATACTAATTGTCAAATATGACTCTTATTACCGGATTATAAGAATAATTTTCTTTTTCTTCTTCGCTGTTGTTGTATAAATTTCATTAAATCAAATGTAACCATAAAAGTCTAGTGTATTAATGAATTGTGTGTTGATGTATTTAAATCAAATCAAATAAATATTAAACTAAAATTAAAGAGATTTGTTATACAAAATTTTATAGAAGTGGAACATGAAAGTGGTAGTTTTCTACCAACATACGAACAACAACAACCCACAATAAATGCGTACAAATATTTGTGTTTGTAATGTATTTCAAACATAATAATGCTTATTTATTGCACAATAACATTCAGATACAATAAAATTTTTAAGCCATTCAAGAAAAGCTCTAAGCAAAATTTAAAAAAAGTAAACATTTTGTTGTACTTGGAAGTGTATGCACATGGATTATATACGATTGTAAATGTATTTAAGAACATGAAATATGAATTTCATTATAATGTATGTACAAGAAATGTATTATATAATGCAAATATTTATGGAATGTCCGGTATCCGGTTATTCGGCTTTGGTTAAAGTTTATGAGAGGACTGCAATTAGTCAAACTATTGCATTTTGTTTGACGTATTTTTAATTTTAATAATCATCCTATTGCATTACTTATGTTAAATGCATGCAAGTTAGATGAGTCATTCGAATAGAAAAGAGGGTAAAATATATTGAATGGGCTAGTTTAGATTGTGTTGGATGGATAGCACGCTCTATGGTGACTTCACTCAAGGACTCAGCACCATTTGGCAAGCCTAAGTAATTATTAAGAATATTTTATTCATAAGCCTGATGTTAGGTTAGCTTTTACAGGCTTTCAGTTTAAAAAAAAAGTAAATTACTTAGGACTCGACAAGACCTGTTGTGCTTCTTGGACGGGTGAGAATGACATGAGATATTTGTTTCCCTTCAACATCCCATATGCTAGTACTAGGACAATCTGAAGTTTGTCTGAATAAATTTATTATTCTTATACTGCAGACAAGTGTTCGTGGAAGGACCAAATAAGTGTCTAAGCTTTTTCTTCTCCCCTGCTTTGCAGCAACTGCTACAAAAAATATAAGACTGAAGATTTAGGACTTTACTGTGAGCAACATTAAATTTTCGAAGGTGCTGATCCAACGAAATTTCATTTGGTATTACGACTCAAATTCTACAGAGTACCACTATTGTAAATATTGCTCATTAGCCCAAAATACCATTTTGCACATGATATGATGCAAGACCATTTGCACAAGATTGTGAATTGGGCTATTGTGATTTTTAAAATTTGCCAGAATTTAAAGATTACAAACTCAAGAATCCTCCACAGTGAATTGATGCTATTCTTCGATCAATGAAAGAAGGCAACATTGTGTTTGATAGAAAATTTTTTGCTCAACAAAGTTTTCGATGCTCATAATATAAATTTTACATTAGATTTTCGATGTTCCATAGCCAGCAAATTTTCAGATTGTTTTTACAATATATTTGTTTTTAAAAGATGATTCTGGGGAAACATTTTTTTCTCGATTGCATCTATAACGGGGTATTTTCTAACGGTAATAAAAATCTTTTTTGCTCTATACTTCATCTTTAGCATATTTTTTTAACAGGAGTAACTAAAACTCAATCAATGAATGCCAACTTATATAAATAGTGATAGTGATAGAGAAGGCTGGTGGTGAAGAAAGAGATAGAGGAAAGCTTCATTCTTTTACAACTCTGCTTTTTGTACGCTTTTAATAGCGCAGTGTTGCAGCGCCTCTGGTGTTAAAGAGGTATACTAAATTTTGAGGCTGTGCTCAGAATTATTATTATTATAAAATAAATCAAAATGGTTATAAAAAATTAACATTAATTAATATTAATTAAAATTTATTTACTAAGGTATTACGTTTTGTCTATTTCAGATACAAGATTGAGCAAAAACTCTGAGTCAGAAATTTTTCGTTCACTATACCCTAATTCAGTTTGACGATTGTGTGGTATTGTCTATGGACAGAAAAAATCGAGGTTATGATTCTTTAAACAATTATTATTTATTTTCTATGCTAGGAGTTTCGTGTATATGATTTACGCTTTTTTTCCATATTATTATATCCAGTACGTATTTTGTCACATATTTTTGAAACTATCGCATTGCACTTTAATTTAATTTCTATGTTTTAAAAACATGGTAATAATACTTTTATTTTTCATTATCAAAGACAAAAATGATTTTTGAAGTAAGTGATTAATATTGCATTTACATTGTGTCGAAACCTAGTATATTTGAGTTCAAATCTTTATCGAAATCTATTTTCTAGATTTCGTATCCAAGACAAAATCCTTTGTCTTAAATTTTGTCTAAAACTGTAACCAAAAGTGCCTGCAACAGAAAATTTTGTAGAGCGTAGCTAATTCACTCACCTTTTATATAAATCAAATGCACAGGGTAGTAAGAAATAAATACAAATATTAGATTTTGAGTAGATTTCCTAAAAATCTAATGACAAATTAGATTTTGTTTTATATGGGGAATGTAGTACAAAGCAACTAAATTTAGCTTGAAATCTCATAAGCACTAGATTTGGAGGGAACTCACAACCAAACGCTCAAAAATATTTTCAAAAAATAAATTTCCTAAGCATTTTTACTAAATAGGGGCATTAATTCTGTTCTGAGAGTTCCTTTTCTACAACCTTAAGTTAATTTTATTTGGTTTAAAAATGCTCAAATAATTAAGGATTGACAAATTACTGCGCATTTCTGAGTATTTCAGATATTTCTCAAAAGCACTGTGAATTTATTTGAATTCTTGGATTTGTGAATGATCAGTCGTAGAACACTTTTGGGTGATATTTTTGACCTATAAATAGTCTAACAAAAATTTTAAAATTTGCTATGGCTTTCATTTGATTTTTAGTTTGGGCAACGTACAAATAACTTTACATAACTATATACTTAATAGTTGAATTTTTTATGATCAGAGTATTTAGTTTTATGTATATACAACTAGTTATTGCGTTAGTTCCACGACTGTTATTTAACTCATCCTAAACGCAACAATAAATACACTATTGCTTAATGGGAAAAATACTAGAAGCGGTCATATTATAAATATTTATTTTTTGCTTATGATACATAAACTTGAAGGCCATTAGTATCATTTCTGTTTCTGTCTCTTCCCTTGGATTATTTTTTATTGAAAATTGTACGCAATAGTCGCATTGGCCTTTTTTAGGCTTTGTAAGAATAAAATTAAAATTGTAGTTGTACTGGTTTTTCACATATGGAAATTCTTTCGAATTTCCGTGTAACTTACACATAAATACGAAACCATTTTCTTTCATTTCTAATTACAGAGTAGTACCGCTGATATCTTTTAAATTTTTCCGAAAAAGGCGTTGCAGGGCTGCTCGCTCCATATTCGATTTCTTTTGAAATAAAAATTTAACTTGACTTTTGATCTAGCATATTTTAAATTAATATTTAAGACCCTTCAATTACGAGTAATGCAATCAAGAAAATGATATATTTTGCAGAAATGGGAAAAGTTTTTAAAAAGTTATTTAAGGCCTTTTTTGAGTTCAGGATTAGAGATTAAATTAATCGTAATAACATTAATTAATTACTGTGGGTTTTGGGTGGTCGATTATATGATTTTACTTCCTATTTAAAGCGGCAAATCGTTAATACATGTAACATACACTTGTAGAAAACATTATTTTTTTAGTTGTATGATAACATAATTTAAAAACATATAAGAATGATAAATACACACTACAATATTTATCTATTTCCTTTAACACGCATGATATTTTACTTGCAGATAATAATATTAGGCAGTTTTTCTTCCACAGAAAAATCAAGTCTATTAATAACATTATGAATTTTGCACAGAAAATGTTGACACTATCTTATTCCTCAGTATGGTAATACTACATACGGAAAAAAGTTTAAAGTATCACACAAAAATTGGCCCTTAAAGTTTAAAAGTGCTCTCCTGAATGACGTATAGAGCAAAATGGCATAAAAAAGTTCTGTTTTGAAAGATATATTGCAAAGTCGACAGGATTTATCTCAACAAAATGAATTGCAGATTTGAAAAATTTGGGGTCAAAAAACTAAGATAACATCCTTTACTCAGAATTGTCAAAATAATTTTTTATCTAAGATATTTTAAATTTATTTTTAAGACCCTTCAATAAATTTAATTAAAATAGTAATACACAGAAAAAAGTTTAAAGTATCACTCAAAGACATCAATCTAAATTAACTTAATGTAAAGTTAACTTTTTGATTAGCTAATTGGACAAAGAAATTAAGTTTAATCTCGAACCCAAAATTGGCCCTTAAAGTTTAAAAGTGCTCTCCTAAATGGCGTATAGAACAAAATTTTGAAAGATATTAAGGAAAACAGATCACAGAGACGAGACGAGATAGCCAAAAATGAACTGAAGATTTGAAAAATTTGGGGCCAAAAACCTAAGATGGTATTCTTAACTCAAAAGCCAACCACATAAGCCACCAGGCGAAGATGTACATGTGTGTAAGTATTTTAGACTGCTTGCAGATGTTTTAAGATTAAATTTTAAAACATCTGCTGATGAAGTGCGTGGCTACACAGAAAAATTTCGGTACTTCCCCAGCTTAAAAGTCTAGTTTAATTTTTCTTCTCTTCTTTAGAAACTCACATTAATTAATAAAAATATTTCATTCAATAAAGAATTGAAATTACTGAACTTAAGCCTGACTAAAAATTATTTCTTATTAAAAATTCACTATAGTTCAATTAAAATCTAAAAATGTCTCATTTTATTTTAATATAACTATAGCTCCATTCTATTTTCAGTTGGAAAAATTTTTATCTTTTATATGCTCATTCAGCTTACCTCAAATGCTTAGGAATAAATTTAAATGAATAATAAATAAAAATTAATAAAATACTTTTAACTTTATCTCCCTAACTCATTTTATTAAGTTAATACTGAACAATAGTGTCTTTTGGTGTTTTTAGCTTTACAATTAAATCATCTTCTTCTGCATATAATTTATCAATTTAACTGCTCTTACTCCTTTCAAATTTAGACGTCGACTTATGCAACTTCAAATAAAACCAAAGTACGTACATATGTATGTTGTGATTTTGACCATTAGAACAAATTTGTTGTTTAACAATTGATTTATTGCTTTGAAATTTCAAAATTTCAGTATCCTTGTACGACATTACAAAAACCATAATGCGACAGCAAAAGTTGCATTAGCTTGTTCTTGCTTGCTTACGACCGTATAAATTTGTAGCAGAAAAAAGCAACAAAGCGAACAGGAACCATGACGACAACGAAGACCATTATGATGATTATAATGTTGATTATAGTAATAAATACAATGCAGATGATAATGATGAAATAGCAATGATCATCAGTATGATTGTACATATTGGAAAAGATAATGCTAATTGCGTTACATACACTTGATTGTGTATATAATTTATAAGCTTAGTACAATTCATGAACTCATTTATATTATAATTAGAGATGGTAAGTAAGGTGAGTGGTTTTTTCGTTGTTAATAAAAAAATATAAAAATAAATAAAATTATATTTTTTTATACATGCTCACATTTTACCCTAGCAGTTCAATCAATGGTTTATAAGAGACGAATTTAATGATGTTCTAGACTCGACTAGGTCAAATAAAATTATTAAAAAATAAGACTTAAGCGTTTGTGTTTCGTTTCACTCATTATTTGAAATAGGTGAGATTAGTACAGACCTGCAATACAACTGAACGGCAGGCGTTTACTATGCAAATCCCAGGTCGCCCGGCGCAGATCTGGTTGCACCCCTTAGCACCAAAAACTCTCTGAACTTCGAGATGTTACGCATGAATAATTGAGTGTAGAGAAAAATTAATCACTTTTGCGATAACTTAAGAAAATATTACAATAATTTGCATATTAACAAGTGTTATTTGCATTTCAATCATAAAAAATTATCAAATATGTTTCCAGTATTTAAGTTTAAAATTTTTAAACGCACTAATAATCCCAAATTAATATTTTACTTATTAAGTAAAATATTATTTTATTAAAATACATTGAAATTGATTATTGAGGGTTTTAGCTGGATCCTATGCGCATTTCACTGTTGCTAATGCAGATCATCAGGGAACCTTTACTCAAAGATTCTTAGAACAACTAGAGTTATTATGTTATAAACTTTCATTTAAACAAATGAGAAGCTCAACAACAAATAACAAAGTTGAAACAAGAACTCAATAATCAACATGTTTTTTATTTTCTTACTTTATCATTGCTACATTGGCTGACTTTTTTTCAGCTTCAAATTGTAGTCGTAAGAGTATGTAAAAGAAAATAAATGTAAATAACAACAACAGCTATTTAAGAATAGAGTGTTGCCACACAAGTATTTTTTTGACCGGGTGCAGTCAAGTTAATAATTAGTGTTTTTTATGGGAATTGTTAAAATTTAAGTTTAAAATTTTTAAACGCACTAATAATCCCAAATTAATATTTTACTTATTAAGTAAAATATTCTTTTATTAAAATACATTGAAATTGATTATTGAGGGATTTAGTTGGATCCTATGCGCATTTCACTGTTGCTAATGCAGATCATAAGAGAATGTTTCTATTATATTTTGCTGATTTTTAACTTAAGAACTTGAGCGCTAACTTTCGCGGTTGCATTCACTATTAATCACGTAGAAAATTCCCATCTCTAATTGTTACATTCAAACACATACTACTTTCATGCGAATATACTTAAATGAATATGAATGTTGTAATACAAAATTACAGAGGATCGTCTTTCAGGGAATTGAACTTGTAAGCCTTTTGAAAACAACATGTCATATTTCAAGCTTGTTGTTCTATATTATTTATGTATTTGAATGCACACGTTGAAATTTTGTGTAGGAATGTGAATTAAAGTATTCATCGATATGTTTACAGTCTTGTAAGCATTGCTTACAGCTTTTGGTTGTAAAGCAATAAATTATGAGATGACTTTGAAATATTCAAAATGTTTAAACGTTATAAATAAACATGAAAGGATTTATTAACCATCTCATTTAGATATGAATAATTTATTGCTATTTTATATTGTAGTATTCATATAATTTGTGTATGTGTGTCTTATATTCAAAAATTAATTATTTAACTAATTTTTTAGTAGCAATATATAATAAAAATTCACAGTGGAAGGATTCTGCTTGAACCAACAAGACAGACAGACCTCGGGGATCAAAAGGAAATTTGACATTTACTATTACAAAATATTTAAATGTAAACTCAACATAAAGGTGGTTGATAAAATTAGGTTGGCAAGTTGCTGGCTCACTTGTGTTCAGATAACAGGTCTCTTTATGTTACCTGAAAGTAGGAAATTAAAAGTGCAAGTATAGAAGACTATGCACAATGTTTTGTTAGTTTCCCTGGAGGAGAATAGGCAATAATTTTCCAAAAGCTACTAGTATAATTACTAGAATAGCAAGAACTCGTGCAAAATGGGTTAAAGTTGTTGTGTAAAATTACTAGTGCTGATGAGTACTAGTATATGAAGTAGTTCCCAGGCACCACATTGCAAAATAAATTTTAACTGTCTAACAGAGCTCTTACACTGTATGAAAATTGCTGATACCAATATAATTACTAAGATTTGAGCTTGATCTAAAAATAATTATAATTAAATAATTATAATTACCCTTTTGTATTTCTGAATTTTGCTAAATAATTGCAAATTTCAACTAGCGTTGTCACTAGGTAACAAAGCAATAAAACCACCAGTTTTATAGAATTTTTCTTTATAATAGCACTGGTAATAAAGTAGTCCTAAACTAAATAGTACTAGTAGTTTTCTAAACACATTCAATGCTAATTTGAGCATTAAGATAGTATAGGAAAGTTTACAGTTGGGAACTTGTGGTGGTGATTTCTGTACTACTAAAGTACTAGTTGGACACTAGTTCGTTCTTCTGCAGGGTTTTTATAGCTTCGTTGCAGTGCTTCTAGTCTTAATTGGACGCATTATTTTTAAGGCATTTCGTCAGTTATTTTACTTCGCTGACTATTCATTAGCATATGCACTTATATCAGAATTTTTTTTTTATATGACTGTGTAGCCCAGTAATCGAACTCGTGCTCTCGAAGATTGTTGTAAATTTTGTAGTCAATGCTTCAAGTACTTCAGATTTTTATTTATAATTCGATTAGGGTAGAGTTTGCATTGCTCTACCATCCAAATTAAATGCGAAAATTTTTAAGGAACAAATTACACCAAAGTTAATAGTAAATATTCTGAAAACTACTAGCAGAACGTAACAACTAGCTATTTGCAAGGGTAGCCACACCTTAATCATCTGCGTTCTATGTATTTGGTCCACTGTGTGTCAGAGTACGTAGATTTTTGCTTTATATACTCAGCCTCCAGAACAAATGGAATATGTTAATTGTTTTAATTTATCGGATCACATTTCACTGAAACCTTGCAATGGAATCTTAATTATAAAAACTATAATTTACAACAGTTTTGCGATTGTGGTTTGTTCTCATGTCCGTTAATTTGCTTATTATATCCTTCACTAAAAATGGTTGAAGGTAATATATAGGTTTGCAATTCCGTATGTAATTTCCACAATATTCGACACATAAAGTATATATATTCTGGGCCCTTATGAATAGGGAAGACGGTGAGCGATGTCCGTCCGGCTGTCCATCTGATGTGTGTGAAATCACTTTTCCGAAGCTCCTAAAAAAGCTAGAGACTTTCGTGTTTTACTGGTGTATCAGAAATGGTCCAAAATATATTGGTTTGTTTTAAAAATAAACAAAATCTAGCAGACGGTTTCAGAGCTGGGAAACTTAAACTTTATTTTGCCATATAAAAGTAACTAGCTAAAACGAATTTTTTTAAATAAACTTATTTTATATTTTAATACGAATAAAACTGAAAAAAGAATAAAAAAAAATTAAAAAAGACGTGTACAGGGATGGAAAACTTTAACTTTTTTTGTTATATAAAAGTAACCTACTAAAGCCAATTTTTCCTTTTTCTCTATAAATAAAACATATGTAATTTATATTCTTAAAAGAAATAGATTTGGTGTAAGAAATTAGAAAAATCTAAAAGGAGGCTTACACTTTTTGTTTTATATTCAAGTATCAAGCCTAATTGCGTTTTTTTTTAATTCAACATACTTTAAAAAAGTTAGTGTAAAAAATTAGAAAAATAAAAACCACAACTCCAGAGCTGGAATATTTTAACTTGTTTTCGATATTAAAGTAACGAAATAAAAGTAATGTTTCCCTTATTTCTTTATTCACTTAACATATTTAATATATTTTTTAAAGAACTATATTAATATAAGAAATTAGAAAAATCTAAAAGGATGATTTCAGGGTGGTAATTTTTTTTGTTTATAAAAGTAACTTTATCAAGTTAATTTTTTTTTTTTTTTTTTTGATTACAAATTGAATATACTTTATATTTTAGAAAGAAATAGTTTGGTGTAAAAAATTATAAAAATAAACAATACAGCTCCAGACCTGGAAAACTTAAATTTTGAAAGTTTTCGCTCGACGCTTGCTTATTTTTGACGATTTTTCAGTTTCGGCAATTTTTTAGTTTTTTGAGGATTTTTTAGTATTAACGTTTTTTTTTTTAATTTTGCGTTTTTTCATTTGGGCTTTTTTTTTTGTTTTTGCCGAATACTATTTGTTTCTTGTTTTTAAATACATATTTTTATTTCTAGCAATTTTTTTGGTTTTTGGCGAATTGCTTAGTTCCTTGGCAACATTTTATGTTATGTAATGGAAATCGTTTTCAATTTAAGATTTTTTGAAAAACGTAAAAGATTTTGATGCACACAT
The DNA here is from genome assembly GCA_949987645.1 of Tachina grossa. NCBI lineage: Eukaryota > Metazoa > Arthropoda > Insecta > Diptera > Tachinidae > Tachina > Tachina grossa. The sequence continues at coordinate 64,241,347 of OX465276.1, read as the reverse complement.
TTATTTCAATTTGATTCTGGCTTTGTTTTAAATCGAAATAGATTTCTTTGCTCACCTTGTTCTATGAAAATATTAGAAAAAAAAAGATTGGATGGAAAACAGAATTTGTGTTGTTTTTGCGTTTTTCAATCGCAATTTTTCTTCAATAACTTGTGTAAAAATGTTAGTAAAATGCTTTAAAATAGTTAAAGACAGATGGCACCACAATTAAAGGAATTTTATAATTAAATTTATTTTTGTTTAAAAAAATTTAATCGTATGTACACACAATAACGTAATCTGAATTATTTTATAATATTAATTAAAATATTTGTAATATCAATTAAAAAATTAATTAAATTTTCACCTCTAAGCAATTTGATAATATCAATTAAGTTTTTCCATTCCAATTAATTAATACAATTAAAAATTTAATTGTATCAATTATTTTATGACGGAAAAATAAAACTCTCTTTTTAAGAGTTTCATCTGATCTTTTATTTTTCCGTTGAAAAATAACTCTTAACTGTGGACATGAGATTGTTTTTTTAAGCTCCCTATAAATTCTGTGCTCGCCAATACGAATCTATTGGTATATGACAGTACAGGTCTCCGTTTGCAGCGAGTTTTTGAGTTAAAATTTTTCCGATAACAGTTATTTACGGTCCATGGTTTTATGTTACACGAACAACAATTTTTTACGTTTTGAGCTTACGATATCATTTCAAAAATAGTATTTTTTTAAAACCAATTAAACAAATAACCTTATTTTAATAACATTCCATTTTATATTCATTAAAGCTACCTACAACTTGTACAATTTCCGGTAGCCCTAAAATAATTGAAAGTTTTCTGCAGCAAAAAAAAAAAAACAAATCAAACTGATTCATTAAAAATTTAAAAAAATATTGCAAACAAATTTTTGAAGCACTTAAATTATAACAATAGAAACAAAACCATTTCCCTTCAAGGGTCAAAAAGCAATTAATCATTTTATTTGCCTTAGCCTTTAAACCACACAAATTTATTATTGTAATGAATATTTGTTCAATAGGTTCCAATAATTAAATTGATTACACTAAATATTTTATAAGCAACTACTGACCTAAAAAAAAAGAATTACATACACTTCCTTTCCACTTTACACAAATAACAGGCAAAATAAATACTTTATATTGCATAAATAGCAACGAATATGTATCATAACATATACAACTTTTACATTTATCAATACATTAAAACAAATAAATGTAATATTTATGGGCAATTATTTACACCATACACTTAAATTTATCATAAATATGTTAAATTATTCAATACTAAATAGTTTCTTCTTCTTATTATTTATATATTTTTAGATTTAACAATGGGCTACCAAAGACTGTCTGGCAACACAAATCACAATAATGTGGATCAGAAACCAACACATTTACCACCGGGCCACTACACACACGCGCATCGATGGAATGAACCCTACTTTGACTTAACAATGCCAAAGAATATAACTTCACTAGTAGGAAAATCAGCATATTTAGGTTGCAGAGTTAAGCATTTAGGCAACAAGACGGTAAGTATTATGCAAATGAATTTTGTCTTATTATCTTTTAGCTAGTTAATGCTAATTTTATTCACACTCTTATCAAAATATTTGAATATGAAATTGAATCCCTTTTAAAAGTTAAAATTAAGCTATTAAGGCCCAAGCACATAGAATCCATCATAGGGTAAACTTGGCCTTTTTCAACTGAGTTGAAATACATGGTTTCTTATGAGGTCTGTTACATTCAGCATGTGCCCGTCAGCGCAAATTACAGAAATCGGGCTACATTCAACTGTTTGCGTACATAGAGTAGTTTAACAGTTACTGGATGGTATGTTTTCATTTAGGTTTTTGTGTTTTTTGGCAGCAAAAAGAAAATAAAGCCAAAGAAATAAACGAAATAAATAAAAAAAAATTTTATTCAATAAATAAAATGGAGAACCAACCTATTTAAACTGTTCAAATGCTTCCATCAATAAAGTACTCATTATGCCAATCTTCTTCGTTGTTGTGTTAATGTCACTTGAAAATAGACCCCTGCACAAGAACAGTTACCAGAACTGTTTAGACATGAGGGATTTTTTTAAACGACATCTTCTAAAACAAACACTAAGCAACACTGTTTGCAAGAAATTTGTTTTAGTTACTGCAGTTATAGGAGTAAAAAAGAAAATAATTCATGATGAAAGAATTTGTGATGCTTACTTCTTCATACGCATGGGCGCGTATACAAATGTCATGTATATATATATACACATACACCTCACGTGTATGATCTTTTTTTTTTCTGCGCACATACAAACGCACACATGCATTGAGATAAAATGTGTGCTCTTGCTTTAAAAACCACCCTTAAACACATACCCAGTTGGATTTTTATTAGCTAGCTTAAAATATGGGTGACTGTTTGATAGCTTATTTACAACTAGCTTCTGAACTAATTCATTAATGATACAGATGTGAGTCAGTTGTTTTTTGCACAACTGTCTTCCTACCGATAAGTATTGAACTAACTTTAAGCTAACTCAAAACGGATGCAGTCCAAGTTCAGAGAGAAGATGTCAGCATAAAATTCATATTTATAATAACTTTGTGCCGTTTTTATTTTATATGGCGCAATGACAAAATGTTAAGTATGATGGCTGATAAACAAAGTGATCGCGCTTCGATACACGTTATCGTTTCTTAAAAAAATAATTTAAAATTGTTTAAACTTTAAGCTGACTAAAAAATGTTAATAAATAATAAGCTAAATCATAATTAACTAAAAATAATACTTTCTTTTTATTTTTTTTTATTTGGCACAAGCTAACTCATAAAGAGCTAACTCATGGTTAGTTCAAAACTGATGCACTCGTCCTGCGTCCACTCTATGTTAAATCTGATGACTAGGGAAAGGATTTTCATGCATTTAAAATAAAATATGCAATAAAAATATGAAAATATGTGCTTAAAACTAATAAAATATGCATTTAACAACTTTCTTTCAACATTTAATAACATTAAAAACTTAAAAAAATCTGCTTCATTGCTTTCTTAACAAACATTTTGTCATAAAAACTTCTAAGTTTTCATTGTTTTCGTTTACAGAGCACAATTTTTTACCGCATCATCAATTAATACAACTTGAGTTTGTTAAAGTATCGAACAAGAAAGCAATACTATGTGTGCACAAGTATCAATTTACTAAGTTTTTTTTTTTACTTTAAAATTTCTTTAATTTTATTACTAGAAATATAGTATCCGACAGCTTTCTGCCACGTTCTCCATCTAGTTACTTTAGCATGTATCCGTATCGTATCACTGGATATTTTTCATTAAAGGCTGCAACACGCAAAGAAGGTTTCAAAAAAACTTTAAATCCACATGAAATTAATGTGAAACTAGTAGACAGAGCAAAAAAAAAAAAATACACAAACATTTTTCGGTTTAAGTGGGCTATTTTCCCATGCTCTTGTTTCTTTTTTTAATTTTCAATGGTATTGGTATTCTTCACTTAAGCCAAGTTGAAGAAGTCCTACGGTGTTTTCGAATATCGAATAATATCACAAAAAATACGATTGTAAATTTTTCTCGTATTCCTCTTTTTTTTTTTTGCTCTTACACAGTCTTAAAAACTGCAGCTTTTAAATACTTTGCATTTAATCAAAAACCAAAATGTGATTTACACCATGAAAAAGCAAACAAATTTATTAAAAATATACATTTATAATGAAATATGCAAAAATATGTGTTTATATTAAAATATGCAAAAATATGCACTAACAAATCGATGCCATTTTGTCGCAAATTTGTTGATTCGCAAAGATATTTCATTTACATTGATCTACGACCAAGGACAGAAAAAATCCTTTCCCTACTGATTACTTTTAACATGCAGAATGAGTGCTGATTTTAACCACCTCTGAATTAACTCAAATTACATAAATACTCAAACGTACACCATGCAGAATAACAAGCCTACACGCATCAACACTACTTCTTTTGATTGTTTCTTACGAACAACAAATCTTCAGAACATCGCTTAAAAACTCTCATATACACGTACATCAATACATACATAGTGCTTCGCTTATTAAACGACATCATTTATTATTCGTTAAGTATAATACATGCTACGACAATACATTTCAAAAACAAGACATATTTACATTTCAAGACTGTTTAAGCAGCCCTCTAGTTGAAAAGGGCAAAGTTTAACGTATGACGGTTTTTTATTGTCTGGACCTTTAGTAATTTACTTATATTCTTATCAATATTCTGAAGGAGTTGTAAAATAAATTATTTATTATAAAATTTTACAATGTGCGTTCCTGCAAACGACATATTTGATGCGTATTTTTTGCTTAGGTTTCTTGCAAAAAAACTAAAAAAAACTGCAATAACTACAAATGAAAACTTTGTCATTCTTTCTTATTTTTTCACCACTTTTTTAATCTTTCAACAAAAGAAAAATGAGTAGAATTGTATCTTGTATTTTTCTTGGCACGTCATAAATTCATAAAACTAGAAAGTGAAATATTTCAAATCAAACAATAATTTGTATGTTCCTTTGTTTATCACTTATTTACATTTATATTATATGTATGTCCTATCTGTCCTAAAAAAACAAATTTTTTATGAAAGTCTTACATTGGACTTAAGATGAAAGATAAAGTCCGTTACTACAACAATATTTTTGTAGACATTTTTATATTTATGTCTTTGCTTTGTTTTAAGCTACAGTATAATTTTTTGAACATTGTGTTTGTTTCAATGTGTATATAATTTTTATTTAATAAATATAAAAGTGTATCAGTCGAGGTTCACTCATTCCTTGGGTACAATAGCATGACACGTATTGTATTTTCATTTTAAAAAGTATTGTTTTCTATTCCAAATTAAGTCTCAATCAAGCTACCCATTTTTTTATTATATAATAAAATTCAGTAAATGCGAATTTAACTCGCATTCGAAAGGGTCGGTACAGCGCTTGTTTCCTTAAAAAAATGTTTTCGGTCTTTGGCGATTTTTTATTATTGACGTTTTTTCTAACCTGTTGGTTCAGCATTATCTACATGCATTTCATTGTTGCTAAAATAAATTGTGGGTAGGCTACCAAGTTTTATTTCTTACACCCCCACATTATGAAGTAGTTCACACCACTTTTGTAAATGCTCACTGCATATCAATAAGCAAAAATTACTGATTACTAGGGAAAGGATTTTCATGTAATTACATGTTTGGTGTCGTTGGTCGTACATCAACATAAACAAAATATCTTTGCGAATCAACAAATTTGCGACAAAATGGCATCGATTTGTTAGTGCATATTTTTGCATGTTTTATAATAAATACATATTTTTGCATATTTCATTATAAATTTATATTTTTAATAATTTTTTTAGTTTGTGCATGCTAAAAATCAAGTCTAAGTTTTAGGATTAATTGCAAAGTATGTAAAAGTTGCAGTTTTTACTACTGTGGAAGGAAAAAAAAGTGGAAAATGAGAAAAATCTAAGATCGCATTTTTTGTGATATTATTCGATATTCAAAAAACACCGTAGGACCCCTTTAACTCATTTGAAAAAAAAATTTGGCTTAAGTCAAGAATACCAATAATACCATTGAAAAAAAAAGAATAGCATGGGATAATAACCCTTTTAAACCAAAAATGTTTGTGTAATTTTATTTCACCGCTTCTCTACTGGTTCCGCATTCATTTCATGTGTATATAAAGTGTTTTTGAAAGCTTTTTTGCATGTTTTAGCCATTAATAAAGAAATATCCAGTGATAAAATAATAATACATCCTATAGTAACAAGATGGGAACTTAGAATAAGTGAAGAAATTAAAAATAAATTAGAAACAGTAGTACAAAAAAAATTTTGGACCTAAAAAAATGCAAAAAATTCCATGAATACTTTATAGTTCAAACAACGAAACTTTAAAACTGAATATTCCACAAATGAATGAATGAATTCCATGTTGAATGCTGAAGGAAATTTAATTTTATTTCATAAAAGCTTTTTCAGAAAAAATCGCCAAAGGCAATTAAGAAAAATACTTATTGATATAAATACTTAAATAAAAATTCGGCTTAACTTTATTTTGTATTCAGTATGATTTGACAAAATGTTTATTAAGAAAGAATTGTAGCTGAGCTTATGATGTTTTTTAAGTTTTTAATGACAAAATGTTTGTTAAGAAAGCAATGACGATGATTTTTTTATGTTTTTAGTGTTATCAAATATTTAAAGAAAGTTTATAAATGCATATTTTATTAGTTTTATATACCTATTTTTATATTTTTACTGTATAAAATGTACATAAATAAAACCTGATTTTAAATGAATTCAAATCCTTTCCCTAGTGATTAGTTTGTTTCTGAGCGAGCTTATTCAATATTCTTATGGCACTACTTTTCCGTTAAATTTTGCGCATTATTTTAAAAGTATTACTTACCGAATTTGAAGCCTCTGAATGATATTGTATTCCATATATGCCATAATTAATAATTAATTTGTATGGGGGTTACACACCTATTCTATATTACTGCAAATGGGACCAATTGTAGAGTATATCATTTCATATAGAAAAATAATTTTTAAAATCACTTGACAAACGAAGAAGAACTCGATAAACATAGAAAAATAAATATACATGCGTGAAATAGCATTCTATTTTTTTGGAAGTCTTTTAAGTCATTTGAAACTGGTAAAAAATTTTTAATTTTGAGTTGACCCTCGTTATAATTACCAACCGTACGATTTGTGTGCAGCATACAATACAAATTGTGTTTTATTCCTTTTATATACGTATGTTTTACATGTAACACTAATATACATAATCCCAAAATATCAAATTTGATATATAGTCTTCTTAATGCCAATGCCCGACATGTTGTGTAAAATTTTAATACAATTCATATACACGAAAATTTTATGTAGCAATTACATTTCATGTCTTTAAAATACAAACTTAATCCTTTAAATACATGTAAACCTCAAAAGTAAACCTTTAATTGTATATAAAATAAGTGTAATATATTCACACCACTCATTGACATACAAATTAGTGCACTTAGTCTTACACATAACAAAATAAATAAAATATACTTTAATTAGCAAGACAAACTGCGGGCCAGAATGTTAAAAAATTAAGTATTATTAAGAGCATTAAAAAGCGATTAAAGCGTAGCAAATGGAAACAGGTGTTAAATAAAGTCAGCTTGTTTAAGTTGGCTTTATAATTTCACGAAAATTTACAGGAAATTTCCCTTTTTAATTTAGTTTTAAATTGTCTGTAAAAATCTTTTAGAATTTTTCAAAAATGTGTAATTTTTTGGAAATAACATCCATATAAGAAAATAAAATAAGGCCCATTTAATTGGGTTGTATTTAATATTTTGTGCTTTATTTCATCTTGAGTCGGCAGTACGAAATAATGCCCAGGGAAATAACGCCTAAATAAGAAATTAAATTAGCTCCCAATAAAATAATACCCAAAAAATTAAGTCAGGCCCCAAAAAAAATTTATGAAAAAACAGCCAATATAAATGAAATAAAGGCTAATTTAAAAACCCAATGAAACCAAACTCAAGAAGAAATAAAGCCCAATCTCAAAATTAAATTAATAATTAATTAAAAATTTTTGAATTTTATTGGGCCTTATTTCATAGCGTCTCTTGAGTCTGGTTTCATTATGCATTTTTGGTAGCACGAACAATCGCCCAAAAAATTGGTTTTTGTAAATTTGGGCGTTTGCGCATTGGTTTTGGGTGTTGTGACATTATTAAATTTTGGGTGGTTGTTCATTTTTAACGATCACCTCTTTTTCCAAAAATGTACAATGACCAAATTTGGGCAATTGTACATTTATGTTTTATATAAAATAGTGAACATTAAGCTTTTTTAATATATAGTTGCGTGGAGGAAAATGTCAAATCATCCAAATGATCCATGATTCTCCATAATGAAAAAAAAGACCCAAAAAAAGTGCAAATCGCCAAAAATTTTGTGAAAAATTCCCCAAAGCAAAAAGTGAACAATCGGTCATCTCTTTAAATCACACAGTTTTTATGAATAATCGTGCAAAGAGAATTAAGTGCCTTATCTGTTTGGGGATTCTACGGCACCGCATTCTGATTATGGTTCCTTACAGAACTCGGAGCAATAAGGCGAAAAGTCTTACATAGCTTTGTTTTCGAAGCATCACTCTTCACTGTTGTTGAACAACCTAATAAAGATTTTCTGGATTATCTCCACCATGGTATTTCTGAAAAGATGGAGCATAATAAAGATTTTCTGCTTGGCAAAGTTTCCCTGCCTAATAATGTGTTCTAGCCTGCCGGCTTTCGGCCGGGCTTAAGGATTTTCTCCACCATGGTATATCCCGAAACAGCGGAGCATAATAAAGTTTCCCTGCCTAAGAATGTTTTCTAGACTTAAGGCCTTCAGCCGGGCTTAAGGGTTTTTGGACAATTGTTCATCATAAACTTGGGTAATTTAGCATAATGAATAATGACCCAAATGAATGGGCGATCGTTCATTTTTTATTTGTATTATTTTTCACTAAATTTTGGGTGATTTGCACTTTTTTTTGGTCCATGTTTATTATGAATAAAAGCCCAAGACATTGGGCGATTGTTCATTTTGGTGCTATGGGCGATTATTCTTTGGGCGATTGTTCGTACAACCTGCAATTTTATTTGGGCTTTATTTCATATTAATTGAGTGTATTTTTGTAAATATTCTCTTGGGGTTTTATCTTTTTTTTTGGGATTTAATTCACTGGGGCTTATTTTCGTTTCTTACTTGGTCGTTATTTTCCAGGATTTTCTTACATAAGGCCTCATTTTTTTATATTGTCATATTGTTTTATATACAGATTTACAATCCTGACTAAAAAACATTATTCAGCCATTTTTATGTGAAAGAGTTTTTTGTTAATTCTTCCTTCTTTATTTATTTGTATTAAAACAAGTCTTTCCTATCATTACATTTTTTTTTTTGCTCTACAGTTATTTTAACTAATTGTTTTAAAAGGGGATACAAATGGATCAGGATTAAAGTAAATGATATATAAATTAAAATATCTGATAAAGAATCCTAAATTTTTTTTTACTAAAATAAAAAGAAATATAAAGAATTACTGATTCAAACTGAAAGCATTTATTTAATTAAAACTAAAATTAGCTTAAGATATTTGAGACTATGGCAACTACCTAGTACTTTTAAGCTGAATATAAAACAAGATATTTTGCTTATACGAGTACAAGAGTATTTTTTAAATGATTTCTTTTTTCAAATTCTTGCAAAATAAACAAAAAACAACAAATTAGCTGAGTTTTATCTTATTTCTTTTGTTTAATTTATTACAAGTCAAATAAAGCCTAAAGAAATATACAAAAAAACCTTTTAATATTAAAATGAAATTAATCCGGATTTTATTTATGCATAATTTAGCTTTGTTTGTTTAAAAAAAGTAAGAGGTACTTAAAGGAACCAGAATTGTTTCTAATAAACAAATTCTTTTTCATTGTTTTTTTTCTAATACATTGTCTTGTACTTATTTTTATTATAAACCTTAAAATTTATAATCTGTTAACATTATCCTTTAACTGTAGTCTCATAATATTTTTCATAGCTCATTTATTCACAATTGTTTTTATAGCACTTTGAGAAACTTGCTTCAAAAGTCATTATCATATTTAAACACATTTAGGTTTGTTTGTTCTAGTCCTTTTTTGCATTCTTTGATTTTGATTTTAACCTTTTTCAATTTTGTTTTAATTTTAACAACATTAAATTAAGCGCTAACGTTTCTGTTACTTAAAAAATAAAATAAAGATGAAAATTTGTTATCTTAGCAGTTTAAATAACTAACATTTTTAATTAGTTTCAAGCAAGCAAAAATGTGTCTGAAAGATTAACTTAGGTAAACATTGTTTATCTGGCAAGTATTATTATCAAAAAATCCTTTAGGAAAAAATATTATTCAGCAGTTATGTAAGCAGCAAATTATATTTATTTCTTATTCTTAAGAAACCAACATAATCTGAAATATTTACTTTAAATATAATAATAATAATAATAATAATAATAATAATAATAATAATAATAATAATAATTGTAAAGTATATTCCTAATAAGTGAACTTATATCGAGCCATAACCGCTAAAATAGCTTAAGCGACACATTTTTTGGACTTCGTTTTTTTTTTTTAATGAAAACTGACTGTTTACGATCGCAAATAATCGATTTTGGTCAAAAATTGAAGTTTGAAAATTATGTCGCTTAAGCTATTTTGGCGGTTATGGCACGATATATTAACGAGTGTCCAGTCTTTAATAAATAATATAAATTCTTTATGGGGCTCATTTAGACATGCGATATTATATATTATATTATATTATATTATATTAAAGAGACTGCAATTTTTGGTAGTATTGAGTAAAATCATTAAATGAAACTTAAAATAAAAAACTTACGATAAGCCATATAAAGGGTCCGCCAGATAACTTTTTTTTTTTTTTTTGAAAATACTATAAAAAAAAACTACTGAAGCTTCGGCTGTGTGCCAATATCCTCCTCTTCAATTTTTGTGGTCAAAAATTCGTTCAACATGGCTCGATAATGTTCGCTATTTACTGTGACAATTTTGCTTGTGTACATACCCGCCAGGATCAAAATGAGCTTCATCTGATTTTTTTGCAAAATCGGCATCTTCTGTAAGTCGATCGCAGGCTCACTTAGCGAAGCGAAAACGCATTGGATGGTCAGTTGGCTCGTTCAGCGGAAGGATAAAACTAATTGTCTGTCAAATCAGACATGAGCTAAGTGTTACCATTCACGAAATAAGCACTAGTTGAAAAAAAAAAATGTTAGATGGCGGACCCTTTATTATTTATTGCACAAATATTATAAGATTTAAAATACGACATTAGAAAATTATGCTTTAAAATGTTAACCAAAAACTGTATGTTTTAAGCGAATTTTCTATTTTTTCTAATATCACATTTCATATATTTTAAAATTAAATATATCCAGACAAAAATTTCACTTTTTGCATTTATGAAAACAACAATTTCTTTGGAACTGCCAAAAAATAAGTTAATTTTTCGTTTAAAGTATAGGATCATTTTTCATAATTTACTACACAGAAAAAATTATTGACCAATTAATTATAATAATAATAATATAATAATAATTAAAAATTTAATTGATTCAATCAAACTGTTAATTGCATTAACTTATTTGAGTAGAAAAACTTAATTAATTTTATCAAATTGTTTATAGCTGAAAGTTTAATTGATTTTTTTTATTGACATTACAAATATTTTAACTGATTTTACAAAATTATTCATATTACTTTTTCGTGTGTATGCTATTTGGAAAATAAGGAAATTCATTGTATTCATGTATTTCATGTATTGTATGTATATATGTGTTCCCTAAATTCCATTGAAATATGTTTTGATACACTCTCTTCCTTACTAAAGAGAGTATGGCTAATTCACTGCCATTTTCATTTTCTTTTCCCATTTCTAAGTCGTATTTGGTTTGTATAAACTAGTAAACCTATTTTTGTAATTGTTTCAAATCAGAAAATGTTTAATTATCTACTTCATCATCGATTATTAAGTATTTGTAGACAATTTGTGATGTTGCTAGTCACTTTTAAATTTGCTTATTTACACAGAAGTACTGTGCAAATTTCCCTTTCCTCAAAACTGCTGAGCTTAGTTGTTCAACTTATATTGTTGCTTTGGCTTACTGAGTGAGGCCAGTGTGCCAAAAGATGTTCTAGCCTTGTATATTCACACACCTACATAAAGTTCGCTTCCATGACCAGTAATTATGCAACCTACATAACATAATTTATAAAATGTATCAAAGGTGTGTTCTCAAATACATTTTCCACAATAACGAGAAAGAAAAAAAGCCGATAATATTCAACCCTGGCAGACTCTATTCTTTACCATGAATTATGTAGAGAGTTTTCCCTTATATATATATATATATATATATATATATATATATATATATATATATATATATATATATATATATATATATATATATGTAATACATTTGTGTTTCCCAGGAAAATTTAACAATTCTTTTGTTTTTTAATGAAACATATTTTTTTATATTACAACGATCTTAACTCTAGACTTAGTTATTCCCTTTAAAACTAATGCCGCATATTCGAAACAAGGTATACTTTAATTTAAAACCAGTATTTTGTATGGTAACGATGGTTTTAATTTTTTTCAGTATACTTTGATTTCACTATGAATATGCGCCAATATTTTTATATTCATCCAATTTTTATAAAAACAATGTCTAGTTTAACCCTCCAATCAATTATTTTATGTGGATTTTTAATTATAGGGTTGCATTTGTATACTCGTTTGTATAGCCAAAACAAATATACCATGGTATGTACCATATAATTATAGTGTGAGCGACAGAACTAGTATAAGAGTTATTGTGTGTGCGTGCTTTTCCAAATTAAAATACAATTAAAAACAAATAACAATTGCTTATTGTATTGCTGCTGAGCAACTGTTTGATCTGTTTTTGCTCAAAAAATACATATTGTAATACAAATATATGAAAAAACCACTATTGAAACAAATACATGATGTGGAGATGTATGTGCGGACGTTCGTTATGTTATTTGGTGGCGCAGCCAAAGTATAGAGAGAGAAAGAGACAAATTTGCTCTGAGAGTAATTACAAATGCATGTGTTTCATGTACATGTATCATTTACTTACACGTGTATGTAAAATTTTACTCTCATTCATTCATTCATCAACCATGGATTTTTTTTCAACACACCATGTGATACTTATGTTAAAACCAGTTTTATGTATCTTATTTGTTATAGAAAAACAAATACATACAAACGTGTTTTTCTCATTTGGTCATTGCACAACCATACAATAACTGCTTTAAAAATCAACATTTACAACTAGTAAAAGAAACGCTAAATAACATATTTTTTCATACAAGAACCAAAAAAACACGCAAAACTGGTGCAAACAGATGCATCTGTGCAATGCTATATTTTTAATCAGTAAGCAAAAATTACTCATACGCATGCATTCACACTGTTCATGTTTGTTCTATAGCAATTGTTGCATATTTTTGGGGTTGTAAAATTAAGTAGTCGTATACGTATACTTAATATTAACTGCATGGCTCACGATGTCGACAGAAAATTTTCTTTCGCTTATTTATTTATATTGAAAACAAAAACAAAATAAGAAAATTGGTTTTGTCGCCATCGTGATCCAGACAGTAAATAAAATATCTGCGGCAATGGGGAAAAAGTGCATAAGTTATTTTTTACTACTTTTAACCCTTAGAGTACGGAGTCAAGTTTATAACGTAAAGCACAGAGTGGGGTCACTAAAGCGCGGTCAAAATGCATGACACAAGCATCGTGTATGTGTGCTTAAAGAATTAAGCATATACGAGCATGCATTGCACGATAAATTAATAGCATCTTGTTAAAAGTACAAGCTAAGTGCAACCCAATTGTCAAAACTAAAACTTTTTACGTACATGTATAATTTGTATAACCTACTGCTTTTAGCAACTTATCTTATTATGTTTGAGTAGCATAAAAGCATGTGAAAAAAAATTCAAAAAATTAGGGTTTTCTGCAAGCATCGTGGGTGTGACTCATACAGATAAAATTTTACTAATATTATTATAGTGCAGTTCATGCATTTTGACCGTGAGTATTTCGCTTAATCTTCCCCACACAAAAATGGTTTAGTTTAGTTAATAAATTTGTACAATTACTTACGGCGAATGATAGCAAGGGAAAAGTGATTAAAGTGTTCTTTCTGCAATAAATAAAAAATGTCGGAACCAAAAACTTCAATATGTGATTTTAATGGACTTTGAAGTGCTGAATCTAAATCTTTTCACAAAGCAATATCATCACGTTTAGTTTTGGAGATTTTAATAAAGTACTGATATTCGAATGTTACATACGTATTTGTTATGATAAAAGTAAAAAATCTTAAGCACACTATGCACTATTCAATTCATTTTTCAATTGAGTCGGCTGTTGTCCAAATCAAAGCGTGTATGGCTCTGTCAATTGATTAGCTGGGCAGTTGTCGAGCTGATTTTTCATGCTGACTAGTAAATCTTTCAATTCGATTATGCTGTGTGTGTTCGAGTGTCTTGACTAGCTGACATAATTAAAGTTTGTTTGTAGCTTTATCTTGTATAGAAAAGGTTGTTTTTTTTTAAATTGTATTTAATTTCATTGAATTTTAAATAAAAAATATAAAAACTAATGAGTGGATGTAATAGAAGTTTAAATCATTAAATTTGTAATTGCGAAAAAAAATATAAATTTGACAGTTGAATGAAAATCCTTTAATTCAGTTTATGAAATGTGTGACCAGGAATTAATTCATTTGAAAGATTCAATTCACAATTGAATTGAAAGGTGTATGGGGTGATTTATCGATTGACACTGAAATTTTTATATATAATCTGCTGGTAAATTTAAACATAGTTTTTTTACCATTTTAGGTAAAATTTGTTGTTCTCTTTTGACCCAAATCATTTGGTAAAATACCATTACATACTTAAAATTTTAGTTACGAGAAGAATAAATCATTATAAACTAACATACCATTTCAGCAAATGATTTATTATATTTTTAATTTTCTTCTTTCTTTATTTTCTTTTTGTGTAATAAAAAAAAGGTGGCTTGGATAAGAAATCGTGATTTGCATATACTAACAGTTGGCACATACACTTATACCACAGATCAACGCTTTCAAACCTCATATCATCGTGATATCGATGAATGGACGTTGCAAATCAAATGGGCTCAGCAACGTGATGCCGGTGTCTATGAGTGCCAAATATCGACCCAACCAGTAAGAAGTTTTTCCGTTAACCTAAATATTGTGGGTAAGTCAAAACTGCTTAAAGAAAGTAAAAAAAAGAATCTATTTATGTGTAGTATATATAAATTGAAGCAAAACACTTGACTATTTAATACATACACAAATACATTTATTCGTTTCATGCCAGAAGTTTTAATATTAAGACTTTTTTATACAGTAAAAAACACAAGTTTAATTTAAAACTTAAAAAAACTTCTTACAACCAACACAACCAATATCATGAAGCAAACAGTAAGAAAAAAACTTAATATTAGTAATAAAAATTTACGATTCTACATACATACAAACAAAATTCAAAGAATGTATTTTTATGCTATAACAAAAAATTCCAAAAAAATTATATATATTTAAAAGTAGGTTACATGTAGCATGATGCAACATACTACATAAAGCCTCATTAAGGATGCGTATAAAAAGTTAAATAAAAAAATATTAAAGAATTAATTTAAGCCACTGAGGCGTGGATTTTTTTTTTTCTTTTGTTAAGGTTAATGATGTTTCCGTCATAAAAATTATGTAAATTTAATGAATTCACTACTGGCTTTACTTTAGCCAAGAAAGAGCAAAGCAAAAAAAAAATCTCATGTACGAGAATTTATAAATGGAAGTAAAAACTAACATTATCATTGACGCCATCATACCCACCACCAACCAACCCACTGACACAACATTAGCAAAAAAAATAGTATCATTGTCAGCTTCGGCGACAGCAGTGCCACCAGCAACCAGCAGTTTTAATTGAAACAGTAGCAGAGCTAAAAGAAACAAAAAAGGCAACTGCAACAGAAATGAAATACATTAAGTGGTGTGGATATATACTTGTAGTGATTATGGAAGGCAATTTCTTTCTCCCATTAGTTGCCGAAGCGTTGTTTCATAATTTTTTCTTCTTTGCTGCTTTATATATTCTCCGTTTATTGTGTTAAATATATTTTTTTTAATATACTCAAGTGAAAAACCCAGTTCATATTAAGACCAAAGTTAATAATGTTAGAAATGTTATATCTCTGCCATTGATCTATACCATTAAATGTATCGCATAAAAAAATAATTTCTAATTGAGTACTGGAAGAAAATTAATAATATGGGCTTAATTTTTGGCTTGGAATGTTACTTATTTTATTCTCATACATTTTTAGGGTCCCTTACACCAAAGATGAAAAGGAACCCTATTGTTTTCGCTACGCTGTCCGTCTGTCCGTCACACGGTATTTTCTCAGGAACCGTACGAGCTACGGACCTGAAATTTGGACAGAGTATGTAGAACCTTGGCCGCTACAATAAAAAATACATGAGAATTAAAAATTAATGGGTGTTCCAAAACGAGCAACGAAAAATTTTAAAATCCCATGTAATATACATACAATTGTATATACATATGTAATTTGAAACTTGAAATTTGTAAAATTAGTGTATTTTTATACAGACTACAACAATTAACACTAAAATTTAAAAAAATTTAAATTAAAGGGTGGTCCATCAGTTAATGCAATTATGACTATGTAATTTTGACAATTTGCTATATCTTGGAAACTGTAAAAGGCAAACACTTGAAATTTTCAAAAACGGCAAAACTAAAAAAACGGAAAATTATAAAATCGCCAAACAAAAAAAAAAAAATCGCCAAAAATTAAAAAAAAATCGCCAAAACGAAAAAAATCGCCAAAATTAAAAAAAAAATCTAACACTAAAATAAATCGCCAAATTCGAAAAAAATCGCCAAAATGAAAAAAAACCCAAAATTAAAATAACGCCCAAAATCGAAAAAAATCGCCAAAACGCAAAAATGTCGCCAAAACTAAAAAAATTTTTATATAAAAAAATCACAAAAATGAAAAAAATCTCCAAAAATAAAAAAATCGTCAAAACGAAAAAACGCCAAAAACCGAAAAAAATCGCCAAAACAAGAAAATAAAGTGTCAAAACTAAAAAAAGAGCGAAGACTTAAAAAAAACTCCAAAACCGAAAAAATGCAAAAACCGCCAAACAAAAAATCCGAAAAGACCCCAAAAACAAAAACGGAAAAAAATGCCAAAACTATTTATTATATAGGATGAAGTTTGTATTAAATTACATATCTAGTGTTCGTACGGAACCCTTCGTGCGCGAGTCAGAGTCACACTTTACTGAATTTATTATATATTTGTTTTATATCCTTATTCATAAAAAAAAAGTATTTTATTATGGGTTTATAAAACAAATTTAAAATAGTTTTATTAA
Source organism: Tachina grossa (assembly GCA_949987645.1). Lineage (NCBI taxonomy): Eukaryota > Metazoa > Arthropoda > Insecta > Diptera > Tachinidae > Tachina > Tachina grossa. Next base: position 64,224,178 of record OX465276.1, on the reverse strand, counting down.
TATCCTGTAAATCATTTTATAAACAAGGCCTTCACAAACTAAAATTTGTTACAAAATAAAAAAAATTATTTTGTTTAAATTTTTCTTTTCTATAATTTGGTTTATCTCTTTACAGAGATCTGTCAGGAACTGCCTTTAAATTTGTTTAGTCAATAATTACTTCATGTCGCCTTCTAATTTTCTCACGAAAAACACTAAAAACAAAACAAAAATCACAAGAAATATGATGATTCACATAATAAAATAGCAAAATGTTAACCTTGTGTCGCTTAACAGTTAATTTAATAAAATATTTTTATAATTTCAACATAATTGCCTATTCAAAAAAAAATAAAAAAATACTTAGGTCGCGCGATTGAACAAAAAATTAATTTTAAAGCAAACAAAAGTATTAGTTAAAAGAAAGAAATATAAGACATATAAAACGCACCTATCTATTTTTTAATTTATTTTGGTGATTCCTCTTTATAATAAACGCTCTTCTAACTGAATTAGTTTTATCATAAATTAGCTTCAAATATACACTTTTGATATAAAAAAAGAATAAGATGTGACGAACTTCTCCGCAATTGATATTGGTTTTTAAAATCTTATACCAGTTTCATAATCAGGGATCCCGAAAACCACTGAATGACGAGTTTCAACAATATTGTAGTTCGTTATATTGAATCCGCCTAATTTCTATGACTAATTAAAAATGATATTTTTCATGTATAATATTTTTTTAAAATTTATTTCCTCAATATTTAGTTTGTTTATTATTTGTTTTTATTTACTTTCTACATCTTAAGCCTGTTCACTAAATATTTAAACATTGTCTCACTTTTTCAAAAGTTACGTTCTCCACTGTACTTTTATAATGTACAGCCCTGTCATCAATGTATGAAAATCCATAATCCATCGTATGATTGAAACAATAAAAGACATAATGAACCGTAATTAAAATTATGCAAAAGTAAGAGAAGTTTTAACAACAAGCTTGAAAGAAAAGTATATTTGTTATATATAACTACACATTCATATACAAATGTATGATGTATGTATGCATGGTCATATATATTTATGTACCTTATACACATAATTCCATTCGGTACGGCACACCGTTTCATTTGCTTTTATTTAATTAATGCAAGAGTTTCAACAAGCATTTGACTTTTTGTTATTATCTCAAGATTGTCGCCTTCTGCATTGCCATCATGAATACATATGCATGTGAGTGTTTGTGTGCAATAGTGTGTATGCAACTATAAATTATCAAGCATTGCCGTACTTAAATTATTTATTCTACTCGTATAAAATTGTTTGGTGCATTTTCTACGAAATTTTCGTAAAATGAGTTATAAAATTTATTCTACAACATCAAAGTGCATTAACGAAATTACGAGAATATGCAACATTGTTTTCAATTGCATAATACCTGTTAGCGAAGTTTGATTGTTGACTAAAAGAAGCCCCCAGGTTTTGGAAATAAAATACAATAAAAAAAAATTTTGTAGGTGCTCAAAATATAATTTTTTGAATTTGGTTGAAGGCAAATAATATACTCCATTCAGTTATAAGCGTAGCGCGGAGTTCTTACGGAATTTCACGTTTGCAAATTTAAATTTATTTCTACACGGAAAAATAATCGTGTAGTCTTTTGTGTATAATTATGTTTGCACACACACACAAATTCTTTAATTTTTATATAAACAAAAACAGTTGTTGTACAGTTTGTCAAATAAGTGTTATAAAAAGTACAAAAAAATACAAAAACAAAAAAAAAACCCATTTCTGCAGGACATTAACTGCCAACCTCACGATGTCAACAACGTTTGACTTGTCGTACACTTACGTTTGAAACAATAACAAAATATTAAAATTTGATTTTGCTTTGAATGTAAGTGTGCGATAAGTCGAATGTGTCGAAAACGTGTGATTCGCCATTATCTCATTTTCGAGCAAAGTTATTAGACAGTCTGTGAGTTAAAATCTGATTTTAACAAACTTGCATTGTGAATTCAAAATCAGCTGTTTATGGTTTTAACGTTAAAACCAGGTTTTAACTTTCAGTATGAAAACACTATACCAGTAACAAACAAACAAGCTATCTATCCTGCATCGAGCAAAACTACAAAATATTTCCGTTTAAGTTGTACTGAAGTTGTGATAGCAATTGATATTGAAAAGAAAATTATTTTTAAATAAATGAAAAGGATATCACTATTGTTACTGGAAAGTGTTAATTAACTCAAAAAGTTTGCAAGGAGAGAGCGTCAAAAGAGAGAAAATAAATTGAGGGACTAAAAAATTCTTACAGTGTTTTTAAAAATAATTTGCGTTCCGATATTCTGATGAGGTATTTGGTGAATGTTAGCAATTTTATTGAAAAGGCATGAATGAAATTTACTCTCACCCATAATTAAACAGATTTAATTCAAAATTAAACATATTGTGCTCAAAACTCTACAAAATGTTTAACAAATATAGTTGTGTAATTTTAGGTCGAAAGTAGTATTTAAAGTGTTGCCTACTATTATCGACTTAATTTTCAACAAAAGTGTTTTAGAGTGTAGTACAGGGAAGTCCTTAATTTTTGATCTGGAAGTAGTAAAGTCTGGTTAATTTTTTTTTAATATATTCAGTGATTCCAAAGTCATATTCATGATGTTGAGTATATCTGATTTTTCGTATGGCCTTTTTTTCCTAAATTTCTTTTAAATCAATAAATTTTTTATAAACAAAAATCTAATAATTCATAACATTGATTTGATTTTCCTAAACGATCAAGACGTATCGTATGTATTTGAGAAAACCGCAAATGAACTTCAGTTTTGCATAAGTGAAATAGCTTTTTAGTTAATTACTTGCATTTCGTGAATAATAGATTCCTGAAAAGTCAAAAATACACATATATTTTGAAAGTAGAGAAAAGGTAATTATTTAATAATTACTTCCAGTTTTTTCACTGTAAAGTAATGAAAAGACTGATCATGAAGATGAATTAGTGCCGGAAAAAAATTACAAAGAATATTTGTAAATGAAAAGTTTTTCTAGTCGTCTTTAATTCTTATTTTCATTTCATGCAAATACATATTTAAAATTTTTCTAAATTTGAAATATCTTACAAGGAATTACTTGTGGCTTTATAATCTACTTTTTCAGTTAAAGACTGTACTAAATTTTCTTATTAGGATATTGACTCGATGGCTCACACTCATTAATTGTAGAATAGTTCCAGTTCGCTAATAAAATTATCGGGATTATTCTTACCACATCAGAATGCTGCTATGCTAGTATTTTTGTTTCCTTTTGTATACACAGAAAACAGTATTCACCAAATAATGTTTTCAATTAAGAATTTAATTGATTCAATTATACTCTTAGTTGTATTAATTAATTTGAGTGGAATGAAATGACATGCTTTTTATTCTTTTAATTTGCCACTTGGTAATAAATTTGATTTATTAAGACACATTTTAAAACATTATTTGGAACTCCTTAGTTGTTTTCTTAATACTTCAATACACTGTATTTTATATCGTTGCCTGCTCACAGTAAAGATTTTAAGATGGCACAATGTTGCCACATTAAAATTTTAAGCTACTCATTGTGAATACCCTTGTTTTTTTTTACCAGTCATGTATATTTAGATGATACTTTTTTCATTTGTTGTTACATATGTATTTTATTATATTTAATTAATTTATTATAAGTTTTTCTACCAATATTTTATTTATATATATTTTTTATTTTTTATTTTTTTATTTATACTGGTTTATACGTGATTTTTTGTCACCTTCAAGCAATCACGTAGAGTTAGTAAACTACATCTTTATAAAGTTACTTATTATTTATTTATTTTTTTAACATTTTTGTTTATTTATTTTATTTTTCTCTAGATACTCTTGATTCTGAACAATATGATACACTGCAACAGTTTTACAATGATGATTCATTTGTGATTTCCAATGATCGTATTTATCAATCGGCTGACGATGAGTTCGCTGGAATGTTTGGTCCTTTACAAACTGTTGCCGGTTTGTTTTACAGATAATTACACTTTTAAATTTTTTGTTTTATATTGTTAAAAACTTATAAACACAACGTGGACGCACAATGAATTTTGTGGAAACGAAAATTCTTACAATCAATGCTTTAACATTATTTGTCCGTCCTGACTGTGTTTATAACTTTAATTTATTTATTCTTTAAACTAACATTTTTCATTTTGATTTGTTATTTAGTTTCTGCTTTTTTTGGTTTGTAAAGAAAATTCTTACTAATTAATTTTATCGAGTTTGGTATCCGCTATTGAAAGCAGAAAGATACTTTAAAGCATTAAACGATTTAATTTTAATACTCAGCCAGTGTATATACTTTATAACAAACCCAGTAGGAAAAGAAATGAATTTTGGTTTTACTTATAAATTATTTATGAATTCATTTCAAATTTTAATTCCAAACTAGCCTGCCATTAAAACCGCTAAATTTTACTGTGTATGTTAAGCTGACCAGGGCTATATATATTAAAGTCCAGCACAAGAACCCTAACAATAACTTTTAAGACATGAGGGATTTATTAAATACTTAACTGCAGCGAAATCTTTTAAAACAAAACTGCTTGCAAGAAATTTGTTTCATTATTGTAGGTATAGGAGTGAAGAAGAAAATACTTCTTGGTGGAAGAATTTGTGATAATTGCTTCTTCATACGGATGGGCGCGTATACAAACGTCATACACGTTGTGTCTATGATATTTGATTTGTCTGCGCATATACAAACGCACACTTGCATTGACATTAGTTGTACGTGGTTGCTGAAAAAAATCAGCCTAAAACACATAATAGCTTATCATCTAAACATAAAACGACATCTTAGTTAATTTTAATTATTATTCGAACTCCATTTGTTTCTATATTTGTGATTTGAACGGGCTAAGGTTCGTATTGCTTTTTAAGCCAAATTACATGTGATAATTATTAATGAACAAATAACACCAAAGTCTGTTGTAAATATTCTGACTAACAACACATAGTTGAACGGAACAGCCAGCCGTTTTCGAAGGCCACTAAACCTTCATCATCAGCGTTCTTTTGTGTTTGGTCCACTGTGTGTGGTGTCAGTAGATGTACATTTCTGCTTTATATACTTAGCATTATTGCAAATGGAATGTGTGAATTGTTTTGATTCATCTTATTTCAATTTGCTGAAAGCTTTTTTGTAATGAAAGCTCAATTTTACCATCTCTATATTTACAACAGTCTTACCATTGTCGTTTGTTCTTTACTAATTATGCACATGTTAGTTAATTTGCTTATTTTTGTTCTACTTAAGACAAACTTTTTTGGTTTGTTACTATTAAGTATATTTTTTATTTTTAATTTTTGCCACAGGCCCCATGGCTATGAATTTTAGTTAATTTTAATTATTATTCGAACTCCATTTGTTTCTATATTTGTGATTTGACATCATTTATTATTGGTTTAATTTAATACATGCTATGACAAGACATTTAAAAAACAAGATGTATTTGCATTTCAAGATTGTTCACGCAGGCCTCTAATACATATGATAAACAAAATAAACATGTATATGCATGCGACCAATACATAATACATCTTTCATACCATGTTACGATAACAAACAACAACTTATCTTTCCAATACACAAAACTTCGTAAAAATAAAACTAAAGCAACCATTAATACTTTCATGATTGCATCTAAATAAAATTTATTACAGCCAAAAAAGAAATCAACTAAACTAAAATAAATCTGTAACTCTATCCGATTTGTGGAAGAGTCTATGTAGTAATTTTTTTTTATTCACAGCAAATGTCTAGCATATGAAAAATTATGTCTGACGCTTAAAACAATATTTCACACATCCGGAATCCATATATTTTTCGCTGTTCTCTATAACTTTTTTTTTATCTATGTATATATTTTTGCATGCCAAACGAATATGTCAGTAAAAGTTTGATCGTGTGTTTGTGCAAATATTTTTTTTTTTAATTCTCACAACATTAATACGGATTCTATTGAATGTTCTAAAGAATGACATAAAAAGGGGAGAATAAAACATTTATATGCAAATTTCGTAGCGTTTGTTTGTGTCTATATTTATGTGTTATAAATAGAAATGAAAAAAGGTGAAATGAAATGGGATACACATGCCTGATTTACATGCCCTATAATTACATAAGCATGTTCGAATGTCCTCTGTACAGTGGGATAATTAATCTAAAGAATATGAAAATAAATTTATGGATAAGTTTAAAAATTTATTTTTAATTGAATAAAAATAAAATATGTGATACATATGTATGTATTTATTATTTTATTTAACTAGAATGAAGATATTATTTCTTATTAAAAATGAAATATTAAACTACCCAGCTAGCATTTTCAATCGTAAAAGAGTCTATTATGAATAGTATGCAGAGCATTTTCAATCGTGTAGAATGCTTCGAACGGGAGAATCGGTTACCGAAGACGATTCGTATTCAAAAACCCCAGAGCCGCTTTTATTAATCGTAGATTAAATTATATGTGATTTATCTAAAGATTATAGTACAACTCGTTTTTGAAGAACATTAAGAACCGTATGAAGCTCCTTAACGTTAATCTTATATAAAGAATTATTCGATAATGGTTTGGGTAATCGTACGATACTCAGTATGCTTCTTATTTTACAAGTTGAACATAAAAAACAAGTTTAATTTTTTAGCACTTATTAATAAAAAACTTTTGCTTATTAATTGATTAGAGATTATTTTATGTACGAGTACGTATGTATGTGTTTAGATGCAACCAGTTTTTATACATAGAAAAATTATGATTTTTTTTAATCGTCTATCCCTTCTATCTTTGGCATGCTGCAACTGCTTTGAATAGCAAACATCTACAAAAAATTGAACTAATTAAAAAAAAATTGATTATTTTAAAAGTTTTTTTTACATACCTCCACTAATTTTATAGACATTTGATATCAAATACTAAACAAATTAAATAAATATGTACTTCACTTTAAGATATCCTTAATTGTTATTAAAAATGAAAACACACTTGACACAACCGGCGAGACACTTATTCAAAACTCAAATGAAAGAAGCATCAGCGAAGAAATTAAAAAAAGTATAACAATCTATAAATGGATGTCGACAACGTTCGACTTGTTGCACACTTACATTTGAAACAACAACAAAATATTAAAATTTGTTTTGAATTTAAGTGTGCGACATGTCATCTATCTTCCCTATCTCTCTATAAAGGGATAGTCCTTTTCCTAAAGAAGGTAACACCTAGTAATAGTAGTAGGCATTCATTGCCTGAGTGTTGATTCTCTTTTAAATAAAATAAAAACTAAATAAAAAAAAGCTCCTTATGGAAATCATAGAGAAAAATGAGAAAAGGTAAATTAAAGTTAGAGTTAGAGTAAAGTTTTTTTTCGCTTCGGCGATTCTTTTCGGTATAGGAAATTTTTTTATTTTGACAATACATATTTTTAATTTTAGCGATTTTTTTTCGGTTTTTTTCGGTTTTTGATGGTTTTTGAAGTTTTTTGGCGAGATTTTTACTTATGGTGACTTTATTGCATTTTTGGGCTTTATTTTATTTTTGGTGATATTTTTTAAATTTTAGCGGTTTTTTTAATTTTAGCGATTTTTAGTTTCGGCATTTTTTTAATTTTGAGATTTTTTAGTTTTTGCGTTTTTGAAAACTTCAAGAGTTTGCCTGTTAAGGTTTCCAAGATACTGCTAGTTGTCAAAATTATATTGTCAAAATTGCATTAGCTGATAGAATACCCTTTAAGTTTGAGATTTTAAGTGTCAGTGTTATTTGGTTTAGTCTGAAAATAACAATAATTTTCTGGTAATTACATAAGGATTTCGAAGCTCACATTAATTTTTAACTGTCCACTTTGTATTCAAAGAGAATTTCCAATTGTGTTAATTTAAAATATATTTTTGTTATAGTTTTTTTTTAAAAAAATTTAGACAGTTTTATCCCTCCTGAAAAAAAAATTATAGCATATTTGCCGAGTAATGGTAGGGACACAACTGGGACGAACGGCGAATTTCGTCTACGTCGATAAGAATTTGCTGCGTAAATTCGTTGTGTAAAGCACAATAACAACGAACTTAGTCAGCGAATTGAGCTCCTATAGTTGATAAATGCTAGGAACACAATTGGTACGAGCGACGGATTTCGTCCACGTCGACGAATTCGTCGATAAGAATTCGCTACGTAAATTCGTAGTGTGAAGCGCAGTAACGACGAATTTACTCAGCGAATTCAGCTCTTATAATTGATAAAGTTGGTTATTGTCAGTGTGACAATAGTAATTATGGGCTAAATTTAGCTTATTTCTTCTAGATTTAGCTTTAAAATTTTTATTAAGCTCTTATCTTCTTTTTTTTTAGCTTTTTTAAAAACGGATTTAGCTTTTTTAGCCGTTTTTAATCCAAATAGCGTATTCACTAAAAATAACGTAATTTTATTTTAAAATGTGGTCACACTGTTTATTGTGTATGTATGTATGAGAGTGAGACAAAATTGGGTCTTTCGTCGTTCGTCGGCGTACAAAATAGAAATAAATCTATCCCAGAGTTCGTCACGCACGACGAATTTCGTTCTACGGCGGTGTTGTGTTCATTTTCATATGAACAAATGTGTTTTATTTTTTATGACGAAAGTTCGCACCGAAAAATTCGTCGTTCGTCCCAGTTGTGTTCCTAGCAAAAGTTAGCTATTATGTGTGCAAAGAGAGAGAGATAGATAGAGAGAGAGAGAATTGTTTTTCATCGTTCGTCGTCGTACAAAATAGAAATAAATTTATCTCAGAATTCGTCACGCATTACAAATCATTTTCATATGCACAAATGCATTTTATTTTTTGTCACAAAAGTTTGCATCCAAAAATTCGTCGTTCATTCCAGTTGTATTGCTAGCATAAGCCAACGATATATGTATATGTATGTTATTGCGGCGGTCTGTGACATATAGACAGACAGTTGGACATTGTAGTGAAACCCAGGGGGTTGCTTTTTTCCTTTGATATACGGAACGCTAAACTATATATGGGACTATAGGCTCAGTTGGTTATTGTTATAAGTAAATAAAATAAAAATTAAATAACAAAAATTAAAAATTTTAAAAACCCCCGACTTTTTTCAGAAAAGATGTTATATTTTTCGATTTTCTTCAAACACAGCTAAGAACCCTCTCGATCAAGTCATCTTTCAAACAAAACAAAAAATAAATGAAAATCGGTCCAGCCGTTTGGCCTGTACGTGGACACGGACAGACACACAGATACACAGATACACAGACATACAGACACACACTACAAACTTATAACATCCTTTTTTTAGTCGGGGCTTAAAAATATAAAAAAAATTAACTATTTGGAAGAAGAAGGCTCGTAAATGTTCGTCCACAGAAGCGACTGCTTAAAGGTCTTTTGGTTTAATTATTTTTTATGTAGACTATAACCCTCATATGCAAAAAAAATAAAGTGTGCTTCAAATGTACGTTAAACCGGTTTTTGCATGGAAATTTTGTTTTAACACACACTTCAAGCCAACGTTATTTTTTTTTGCATATAGGTTTAAATTAATAAAAACTTAATAAAAAAAAGCAATTCAGTTGATGCCACGACTGAAAACAGAAGAGCTCAAGACAGCATTTGTGGCGTTTTATTAATATTGATACAGTGGAAAAAAGTATTTTTTTCTATTCTTCTTTCATATATCTATGAAAGCAGATTTGCGATATCTTTCACTTAAATTCAACCCGAATTATACTAATTTTTTACATCGAAAACTAGTGTTTTTTAATCAGCTCTACTGTGCATATGTTTACATGTATGTATATTAAATTAAAAAAAAAAAACATCATACTTTTTGAGCTTATCTTTTTTGGGTGCCATAGTGCAATTTTCAATGCGCATAAACCCATTTTCAATTACCAGACCATTATCATATGCATATGTTTATATGTTTGTGCAATTTATGTGTTTTTTTATTTTTAGTAAAAATTGTTTGTATGCGATGTTGTTGATATAACCATTATTTGAATGTGGCCGATAATGTGTTTTTAATGACTTACTTTTTGCAGTTTTTGCGCTAAATTTTTTTGGCGCCCATGGTAGCTGTTTTTTAATATAATTGTAGAGAGAAATATTAATTACCAAAACTTTTTGTTTTTTTGTTGTTGTTGTTTTTTAATGGTTGTTGTAGCAACACCAGTCGAAATTATATTTTTTTTAATCATTGAACAGCAGCTATTTGCGGAAGCTAAAAACAAGTTTTTTTTTAATGTTAAAGTTAAATGAAATTTATTTTTTAATTAAGATGTTAAGCAATTATTGTAGTTTCATCAGTTTTAGTGAAAGTTAATTCTCATTTAAAAAGTTAGAGCAAAAGTAATTGGAATATAAATATATACCCTTTTACTAAAGGGTGTTTTTTATTGAGGTATAGAACTTTAAGTTGGCATCACTTTTTTAACTGGCGGCCATTTTGTCAGCTGTCAGGTGATTAATATTTAGTTTGGTTTGCCATTTCATCATGAACAGGTTGACAAAAGAACAACGCTTGCAAATCGTGCGAATTTATTTCGAAAATAATGGTTCAGTTCGTGAAGTTTACCGCAAGCTCCGTCCATTTTATGGTCGACATAATCGTCCATCAGAGCAATTAATTCGGCTAACCATGGATCGTTTTCGCACTACGTTTACTCTATGTGATAATACGCATCCGCAGAGACGTCGAACAGTGCGCACCGAAGAAACAATTGCCGCTGTAGAGCAAAGTGTTGAAGAGGACCCGAATGAATCGATTCGCCACCGTGCACAGCAATTGGAGCCGACTAACCGACTATTTTGTTCCCGAATTGGATGGCATGAATGTGGATGAGTTGTGGTTCCAACAAGACGGCGCTACATGCCACACAGCGCACGTCACAATCGATTTATTGAAGGAAACATTCGATGAGCGCATAATTTCGCGGAATGGACCTGTCAATTGGCCACCAAGATCGTGTGATTTGACACAATTGGATTATTTTCTTTGGGGATATGTGAAGTCGCTCGTCTACGCCAACAAACCAGAAACGTTAGGGGACTTGGAAGCCAACATTCGTGGCGTTATTGCCAACATACGGCCCCATATGCTCGAAAAAGTGGTTAAAAATTGGACCTGTAGAAGTGGCTTTATTCGAGCCAGCCGCGGCGGCCACATGCCCAAAATCATATTTAAACAATAATTGCATAAAATTATCCTTCCAATAAAGCCAAATTAATGAACATTGAAACGATTTTCTTGTGTTTTATTTCAATTCAAAGTTCTATACCTCTAAAAAAAGCACCCGTTATATATACTCTTCTTTTAAACTGCTTCGCCGAATACAAGTTAATACTCGTACAAATATAAGATTATTAAAGATTATAAGTTCCCCAGAAACAAATTTTACTACAGTCATTTTGATTTCTAATATATTTTAAATTGGGCAATTTATCGGCCATATCACTGAGTTAAATTCTGTTCGGAAGAGAATTTAATAGACCTCAACGTCTTAAGCCCTAGCTGGAGCATATCCTAGCATACTAGCGCTCCCACCAACCTGACAAGTTTTCGTATTTTAGTTTTCTTTTTTCCCTGAAAAAAATTAAAAAATATTATAAATTTATGTTATAATAATATTTTTATAAAAAGCTTTTTAAATTTTATATACTGAAGACAAAAAAAAATCAATATAACCCATAACTAAGATTAAAATTTATTCATCTATTATAAACAAGTTGTTAAAATAAAATCATGGTAATCGACTAACGAAAGCAGGCAACTTTTTAAGATAACAACAATAACCTAACACTGCACTACATATAAACTAACTTATAACTTATTTATACCAACTTGTTTAAAAACTAACCCACATACTTAAACAATTTTCCCAATAAAATTTATTTGTAATTATCATAAATTGTTTACGTTTTAAAGAGAAATTTCCTGTGTAAAATATATTGCAACTGTAATTTCGTTGTATTTAAGTATACGAGTAATTAATTTAATGTGTTATTTTTTCTTTCACAGTACCAACTGCAACTATACTGGGTGGTCCCGATTTGTACGTTGATAAAGGCAGCACAATTAATTTAACATGCGTAATAAAATTTAGTACAGAACCTCCGACACACATATTTTGGTATCATCAAGATAAGGTTAGTATAACAAACAATAGCTAATTTGTTGTGTAACTTTGTTCACATATAAATATATTAAATTCCTTATATACTTATGTTTATAAAATATATACAACAATGCTATTTATAACTCTCACAAATATGATAAGGCATACCATTGCAAATGGAGCACAAATATAAATAATTAAAATGAAGAAAGTTTACAACCTAACAGAAGATATTTCCTAAGAAAACGAAGTAATTTTTCATTACTTTTATAGAGTTAGAAAAACTGGAACTGTACAAGGCAGTCGATACGTGATAGTGAAATTAATATTTATCAACAACAAACTACTTTTTTTTATATATTATAATTCTTCTCTTCAGTATCTTTTTACTCAACATATTATTTTAAATAAAAATTTAATAATTCCCCTGCAGGAAATTGAACTGACACAATACTAGTCACGTCACCGGTCCCCAAGTGATAGGGACTAGTCTGAGTTCTAATACTTCATATAAAGCGGAGCAGTCACTTTTACATGGGAATGACCTAGGATGGGTTTAATGATACTTTTTATGCGTCACTGAACTATCCCATAGGGACCTATTCGGTGTAGAATAATATAAATTATACATCATCACCTAAAATCCAAAAAGCCGCAACAACCAAAAAATTCAAAATAAACTTTTTGATTGATTATGATGTGATTAACCAAAATACATATTTTCCTAAAATTTTACTCTTATATGTTCAAAAATACCGATTATATTCATTATTCAGTTTGGCACTTAACATATAAATAGTATTAAATTTATGAAGTTTTTTGCTTCTCCTGTAAAATAGTAAAAAGTGTACTTACGGCATTTTGGATTTTAGGTGACGATATAAATAACAATCCGACATTTAACTGTAACAAAGAAAACTTATAGTTTTATTTTATTTTTACAAATATAATTATAATTTATTCTTAAGCGCATGACAGGCTTGCACACTACCCACTCAACCACAGGGCTACTCATATTTCAAAAGTATAAATACCAGTTAAGCTTAAGTTAATATCTCTGTATAGTTACGGGACTGGTTCTAGAGTCACATTGAAGTTAGCAATAGAGGTTTGCATTTGTATACTCGTTTGTATAGCCAAAACAAATATACCATGGTATGTACCATTTAATTGTAGTGTGAGCGACAGAACTAGTATAAGAATTATTGTGTGTGCGTGCTTTTCCAAATTAAAATACAATTAAAACAAATAACAATTGCTTATTGTATTGCTGCTGAGCAACTGTTTGATCTGTTTTTGCCCAAAACCACATATTGTAATACAAACATATGAAAAAAACCATTTTTGAAACAAATACATGATGGACAGATGTATGTGCGGACGTTCGTTATGTTATTTTGTGGCGCAGCCAAGTATACAGAGAGAGAGAGAGAGAGAGACAATTTTGCTCTGAGAGTAATTACACATGCATGTGTTTCATGTACATGTATCATTTACTTACATGTGTATGTGAAATTTTGCTTTCATTCACTCATTCATCAACCATGGATTTTTTTTTCAACACACCATGTGGTACTTATGTTAAAACCAGTTTTATGTATCTTATTTGTTATAGAAAAACAAATACATACAAACGTGTTTTTCTCATTTGGTCATTGCCCAACCATACAATAACTGCTTCTAAAAATCAACATTTACAACTAGTAAAAGAAACGCTAAATAACATATTTTTTCATACAAGAAACAAAAAACACGCAAAACTAGTGCAAACAGATGTATCTGTGCAATGCTATAGTTAGCAATTTACATTATGTTTACACTATTTGATAGTTCCATGTATTCAACCACATCGAACATGTTTACTACAATATTGCACCAAGTCCAAATTAAATTGGCTCAAGATCAAGGCCATACATAACTATAATGGTGAATATGTAACCATTTATACGATATGTCTTTTTTTTACCATACACTTCTCCGTACTTTTCTCAAGTCATAGGACGAGTACGTTTGGATCAATTGTCACCAAATTTTCTGCAGGGTCCTGACATCGATTTTATTTGCCTAAAAAAAATAAGAAATAATTTCTTAATTCATTATCTGTATGCCCAATCATTATGAACATTATTAACATTTTTTGTAAAGGAAAAAAATCTCACCTACTCTACTGATAACTACTTTGAGAGTAGAGTTCTTCAATAATTACTTGAATTTTTTTACTGGGAATTAATATTATGATTTATTGCTGGAGAGTCGTAAACATAAAAAAATTGTTATGAAATAATCTAACATTCTTAGGTTTTATAGCTATGAATTATTGATTTGAATAAGTGCCCAAAATAATACTAATAATGTTGTAATTAAAGTAATAAAAGAATATTAAAGCTCAAGACTTAATACCCTTAACATTTTTATCACAACAATGATCTGTAGTCAAGATAAGTAGAGCAATAAAAATAATAGTTTTATCATTTATTCGAGACAAAAAATTACTAACATACTTTATAACGTCAAACGAGTAATGTATATTCAATGCTATAAACATTATATTGCATATTAAATAGCACTGGCAATAAAGTAAGTGGAATATAAATGTACTCGTATCTAAAGCTTACTTCTCAACCATAATAAACCATAAAAAGTTCATGCTCCTGCGACTATCATAATAAACCCCATGCCAGCCAGATACACTGAATTGATAATAATTTGCTTAAGTACACGTTCGTTTCATTAAAATTCACACTCGTCAATAATTCTGTTTATTACAAACTTAAGCATGCAACTTATATTAGCGAAGACTTATCTTCTTGTTTTTGGGTTAAGTCTTATGTTTTTAGGAAACAATAGTTAAACATATTAAGAGCTTTATGTTTACACTGCGAATCACTTAAATATGGAAAGTTATTTCTTTAAAGCTAAACGAATATATTTCGGGCGAAAGAGTGTATATTTTTCAGGCGAAATGGTCTTTGCACTGCTTAGGAATGGAATAATTTTTATTGCATGGAAGACATATAACTTATTTCCTTAGTAAAGTGCACTTAAGTGTATATTATGCACTTCATAATGTGTTCTATCTTCAGCTATTAACTATTTTCATATTGTTTATTAATAACATGTTTAGCTTTTGCCGCCTCTTTGGGGTTACGGTGGTACATACATAAATCAGCAAATAAGCTATTTAAAATACATTAATCAATAATACATCGTAGATTATGTATTTTTGTATGTACATAAAAAATACTGCACTGAAAAATATGTGGTATTTAATATTAAACAAAAATTGTGTGAAAATTTAAAATTAAAGTTAATTAAAAAAAAAATTAAATTCCATTTTTGGTAAAATTCAGCAAAATTAATATCGGACAAAAGCAGCCTTTGCTAATTTGTAGTTGAGGTGAATACATTAGCGAGTGTAACATTTTTTTTAGAAAAAAAACCCTGCAACTAGAATATCGGGCGATGAAACTGAAAGAATATTGGCCCATGTAGATTTTATTATTTCAGAATGGGAATATATCATCTTTCAAGGGCATAAATGTGCAACAAGTTAGTCAAAACAGGCGATTGAAAAAACCTCACTGTAACATGAGACCATCAGCCTAAAAGTGGTGTAACTAACCTGACCAGACATCCAAGAGTTTCAAAATTCTCACTGCATTAGTTTTCAAGATATTTTTTAGATAAACATATTCTCTATTTGAGAGGAGCCATGCTCATTTCTCCAGTCCCTATTATTTTCTATTATTGGCAGAATCGGAGGAATTTCAAGTTTGTGTTTGTAGCAGATAGCAAGATATTATAAAAATAAATATTTTATTGGGAGATGACACACTTTTTGCTCTACTATTGACTCCTTTTTATAACACTCTTCTCTTTATGGGCGTTACTGCTTATGAAAAAAAAATCTAAATTTAGATTATGTTGGCTTCCAAGATATCTTGGGTAATAGCTTCTCGTTCCTTCTAGACCATCAGTAAATTCTGAAATTGTTTCCACATACAATGCACAATATTATCAGAATTATCCCCACAATATTTCAAGTTTCTCACTATATTAGTTTTTTAGATATCGCACTCTAAATATTTTTTTCTTTATGGCAGGTTTCACACCCAACATGTCGAATTCGAACCTTTTTTTTCATAAGACAATGCACAATATAAAAATCGTTAATCACTAGACTTGGGTCGAACTCGTTAACTAGTTCATTTTTGCCACAAACCAGTGATCAAACCTATTTAAATTACATGGGTTTGATCATTGGTTTTTGGCAAAAATGAACTAGTGAACGAGTTCGACCCAAGTCTATTAATCACACAAAATTTCACGTTTCTTGCTGAAAGATATTTCAGAAAAAAGTTATAATGAAAGTTCAACATAAAAAGGTAGCGGAATCGGTGCAGCCGCTCTTAATTGATGCCATTACCAACGAACGATATTGATTTTTATTTATATAACTAGATAAATAATATTTTATAAATACTTTTGTTTATTTAAAAGCGTTTCTTTTGAGTTGGAAACTGTGTTTTCTTAAATACATACAAAACTGTATGTGCTTATTGCACATCAAGCTTTCTAAAAGATATTTATCTTGAAATCCCGCTTTTTGATCGATCATGTCCCGCTTTTTCCAAAAACCATCTGGTCACGTTAGGTGTAACCCATATTTTTTTGGTTAATTTTCTGGTGATTTATATTACTGACTTTTAAAAAATGTAGAGTAAGCCAGAATGTCATGATATAAATATAGAAGGCACTTTCATTCTCTCTTTGGTTTTAAAAATAAGTATATTCCCATATAATAAAAAATTTAAGTCTTCCCTTAGAACTTTTTTACAAAAAATGTGTAATTCTCTTAACAAAAATCTGCGAAAAGTTAAAGGGATATACATAACTGCACATTTGTGAATTTTGAAAAGTTGTAATAACTTATCTCATATTTTTATGCTTTTTGCTTCATGCAAATTTTTTAACAATTTTTTCATCTAAATTTGGTGTTGAGAAACCAAATTGATTGATTAATCTACATAACTCATTTCTTATTGATTGTAACATCTTTTTTTTAAATATTGAAGAAGATCTTTTTGCAAGTCTATTTCACAGATATTATAGGCTCTTAATCACTTTTGACTCACACCAGGAAATGAAGGGAATTAAAAAAATGCTGCACTCATATTTTTACTTATGCCCTAATTCAGTAAGAAGATTTAGGAAGGTTTTGTTTAAAAATACTTTTGAATTCTTGTTTTTGAACTCTCTAAATTATTTTCTTCAAAAATGGTTGTTGTTTTTGATATTGCAAAATAAAAATATTATTACCATGTTTTTAAAACATAAAAATTAAATTAAGGTATTATACAATAGTTTGAGAAATATATGCAAAAATATGTATTGTATATAATATTTAGAACAAAATGATATAGCAAATACACGAACCTGCTAGCATAGACAATAAATAATGCTTTAAATAATCATAATTGTGGCTTTTTTCGTCCATAGACAAGAAGATACAATCGTCGAACAGAATTTGAACATAAATTATTTAATTTATACATTTTGTATTTTATAAAAACAATTTTGAAATAATTTTTGAATAAATTTTTCAAACAAACAGGAAACAGAGGGGAAATAATAAATTAATACGACAGCGCAATTTTACCGGAAACTTCACAATACTTATACTTGTCAGATGGTGAATGTCAAGAAAAAATTAGAGAATGGAAGTACCTTCTATATTAATATCATGCAAAATATGCAACTAAAAATCAATTTTGCATAAAACATAATACATAAAAGTAAGAGAGTAATTAAATAATTAAATAAATAGAGTAATTAGATAATTAAAAGTTTGGGGTTTACACCACTACTGCGCTGATTATCTAATATAAAATAAGTGGTTAAAGCAATGAAAGCGATCTGGAAAAGTTTGATGAAAAAACATTACCAAACAGTATTTTTCAGCCCAAGCACGAAAATATTATACCGTTTTCAGAAAATAAAGTACAACAAAAAATAACGTACACTAAAAGAAAAATGTTCGTAACAGCTATGAATTTTTTCATTAAATCAATGAACTCAGTCATTAATAATAAGCTAACTTAAGATTTCAAAGTATTAATTATGAAATTTTTATAAAGTTTCAATACTTCATAGATTTCGTGAAACTTTTTCATTCAAAAAATTAAATTAATGAAAGTAATGTCACACAACAAAAAATATCGGAAATGACAAATGTTGCCAGTAGTGCAGACTTTTATTTTTGGTTGCGATGTCACAAAATGCCGTAGTGTGTACTCGGCATAAGTCATTTATTACATCTTTTGTAAATGTTGTGAAGTGATCACATCAACTAAAACTCTATACCAAGATTTTATTGTTTATTTTATCTCGTTAACGATCCAATGCTACCACGTTGACAAGTGATCGCCATACGAAAGTCTCCTGATAGAGTTGTGCAAACTACTTGACTGCAAAAGAGACAATTTATATGCACTAAAAAGACCAAAACAAGATTGAGAATAGCAAACAAATTAAAATAAGCTGTAAATAAAGTAAACTCTACTTTAGTTTAACACACTATAGATACTATGAGCTGATAGCCTAAGTTAAGTATCCACATTAATTTTTGTAGCAGGAGAGACTCATTAATATTCACCCCTATTCTGGGTTTCGATTGCCTTCCCGCATTCAGTTACGGACGGATCGAAAAGAGGTATTCTCAAACGGTATACTTTGCTATGAAAGGGGTGAAATAGGAACAGAAAAATTAAGCAATTTTGCAAAATTTTTAGCAAAAAGTTAAATTTAGTGCAAAAAAAAACAGTGATTTGCAAAAAAAATTGCAAAAAATAATAATTAAATATTGTGAAAATTTTTACTAAATAAATTCTTGCAAATTTAAGTACAGAAGCTTACAAAAAAACGAGGTAAGCAAGAGGTATTTGTGGCCAAACTTATCCAGTGTGACGAATTCTGTCGCGCCGCAGGTGATGTTTTAATTTTTTACACATAATTGTAACACAAAAATAAAGTTTATTTGTTTAAATTTAATTCAATCCGTAGACAATATCGTTTTTCGTTTCCATTAAATAGGTATGTCAACTTTTTATACTGTTCTACCTGTAATAAATTTAAAAAAATCGCATTTCAGTACAGAAAAACAAAACAAACCGTGTAGTTTAATAATTAAACCTTCTTTTGCATTTAATACTTGCATTATTTTTTTAATTAATCACTTTTTGAAGCTAAACAAACAAAAATTAAAAACGCTTCGCCACTAAAATAACAACTTACCAAAAAGCGTAGTTGCGATCGAAATACAGAATACATAGAATCGAAAGAGAAATCGAAGAACGGAACGCAGAATACCAAAGCTGCCAAACGGAGAAACTTTCGATTCGAATCGAAACGCAGAATAAGGGTGATTATTTCGGCTTATTTGTAATTCGCAATTGGGGCTTTTTTGAAGTCGAGTTCTTAATTTTATCAGTTACTGATCTCATTTTCTTAATAGTTTTTAAACTAATCCCCTATTACCACAGGCCATGCATTCAACTTGTCTGGAAAATTTTTATGAAAATCACTCAAAAGAATTTATGGTTTTCATATAAATTTTTTGCTTGAAACAAGGAAAGCTAAATTCTTAAAGAATCTATTTATGTACATTAAAAAAAATATACATTTTGCTTATTCTGTAGTACATTTGTATAATGGAAAATTTTTACATATTCGTGTTTATGTAAAATATTTTTATATATTTAGGCATACTAACTTACATATACACATATCTAAGGCATACCAAATTACACTAAAGTAAATTATAACCATATAATATTGTGTACGAGGAGTACTATAACATATCTCAGTATATAATATATTAAGTATGTTATATTAAGTGAGACATTTTAAATTTTATTAAACCTAGAATGAATATTAATCAGAAATAATTTCTTAACTGGGCCTACTAAGTTCATATACACATATACACATATCTAAGGCATACCAAATTACACTAAAGTAAATTATACCCAAATAATATTGTGTACGAGGAGTACTAGAAAATATCTTAGTATATAATATATTAAGTATATTAAGTGAGACATTTTAAATTTTAATAAACCTAAAATGAATATTAATCAGAAATAATTTCTTAACTGGGCCTACTAAGTTCAGTATTTTCAATTCTTATTGAATGAAATATTTTTATTAATTAATGTGAGTTTCTAAAAGAAGAGAAGAAAAATTAAACTAGACTTTATTAGCTGAGGGAAATTCCGATATTTTTCTGTGCCGACCCGCACTTGATCACCAACAATGTCTACCTACTTGTGGAGAGATTGTTATTAACATCAGCTATATAAGGAAAATTTTTAATGGAATGGAATATAGGAAATGATTATATTGTGATGCAGTTATTGATTACCAAAAAACTGTTTCTTGTAATGTTCTGAATAAATGTTCTTCAGAATTTATATACCAAAACCTAAGTATCACACGATTTTCTACATTTTTTTGTAACATCACAAGGGTGCAACTATAAATAGGCCGTAAACTGAGTTTCAGATGTAAACTTTGAAAATTCTAATACACGTATGTATGTATATGTTATTTTATTTCCCAGTTGGCCACGTCTTTAAGACATCTTTGACGACGGGTACAAGACAATGGTAAGTCGTAGAAGACATATTAAAGACAACTCCATACAAATCGTTGACGAAATTTTCATACAAATGGCGGCGAGGTCACACAAGACCAGATGAGCGACATTGTCGCTCAGATTGTCCTCAACAAGGCTTTATTGAAGACAAAACGTGTGACACTGTCGCTCAGATTATCATCAACAAGGCTTTATTGAAGACAAAACGTGTGACACTGTCGCTCAGATTATCATCAACAAGGCTTTATTGAAGACATAACGAGGGACATTGTCGCTCATGTTGTCGTCAACAATGCTTTATTGAAGACACAACGAGGGACATTGTCGCTCAGATTGTCCTCGACAAGGCTTTATTGAAGACAAAACAAAGTTTTATTGAAGAGAAAACGTGTGACATTGTCGTTCAGATAGTCATGAACGCCGATTTCTTTTAAATTGTCGATTAGAAAACTTAATCTACAGACGACATGTCGTACATGAATCGTCGAAGACAATGTCGTCTAGGACGATTTGGACAACTGGGTTATTTATTGATACATATTATATAAAGTAAATTTGCATAATATGGTGTTGCACAAATATGGGCGGAATAACTAGACCATATGCCTAAGATGTTATTAACAGTATTTTAAAAAGGTTTTGTGACCGACTGTACATGACCTATCCCTTCATATATAAAGTAGCAACGTGATTGTTAAAGAAATTCCACAAAAGAACTGCAAGATTATACGGTTATCCGTGGCAGATCAGTCAACCAGTGCGAGCTAGACAAAAAACTCTCGAAGGCCAAACAACACACACAAGCCTGACCCCACTTAAGAAATAATTACGATGACGCGAGACGCTGTTCTTCAATCCAGAGCTGCTTAGCGACTGGTATTTATGTATATGTTTTTTTAGTCTCCTCTACAAGAATCAGTTGCCAGAACATTGTTGTTTTTTTGTAGGATGGAAAGTGTCATCATTATTTTATAAATAAGACGTCAGCCTAAAATTTAAAACGTGTACTAAATTAATAAAAAAAATAATTCTTTCTTTTTTCAAAAGCAACGACTTCAATGCAAAGATCTGATAGAAGAAGATAAAAAGTACGCGAAATATAAAAGTAATGATTAATGGGCGTGCCTTGGCCAATTTTTTAAATGCAAGATTGTGTGTCTTTCAGAGCCGTACTGAGTGCGTGTTAAGTGTTGTTAAAATCGGTAAAGTAGAACCACTTAAAACAAAATATTAAAGGTAGAATTAGTAAAATCGTATCGTGATGTTGCGTGTCAGCTGACAAAAACCGTACCATATACAATGTATGTTACTAGTTATAAAATATGTGGTGGTAGCACTGCTGACGTAGGAATCTGCAGAAAACAGATTTTTCTGTAGCGAATGTCAAAACGCCGCATTTAATGCCAAACAAAAAAAGTGCTGTGCAAACTGTTACATTTTCTATAACTTGTGCACAAAGTTGAACGATATAGCAAGCTGTAAAGTAGAATGATACGATTTTACTAATTCTACCTTAAGCTTTAATGGGCGTAACTCCGCTCATTTTTTTAAATAGAGGATTGTGTCTGTTTTAGAGCCCAAGGTGTGTGTGGTAAGTTTCGTAAGAATCTGTTAAGTATAACCGCGTAAAATATTATAATAAATTTAAATGGCAGTAATCCCGCCCATTTTTTCAACTTTAAATTTTACAACCGGTCTAAAATGTACTCAATTATGAACTAACACTCATAAAACAAAAAATAAAGACGAATTTTTAACTTCCTCCTTTTTTTTAAGTCGGTTAAAAAGAGCTAAACTTCTTTAAGGCAATTAAAAAAAAAAATTCCAAAAAAAAAATCGGATCGAATATAATTTTAGGCACTAGAAAATTAAAAATACGAGTAACATAGAGTTAGTTAAATTCAGCCCAATTATGAATATTTATCCGGATTTTTTCTCTTTCCTTTCATTTGTTCGCGGGGAATAATCATCTTATTCTAAATAGCCGGGGAATAGAGTAAAATCTGAATCAGCTGTTTAATGTTTGTATATTATTCTGCACTAACGCGAGAGTTCAACATTAGAAATTTAATAAAAAAATTTATGTTTCCATTGCCAATAAAATTGTAAGTGTGTTAATATAAATATCTGATTTTGCTTAAATAAAAAATAAAATAAACAGTTTAACCATTCACAGGCATTTGGAATGTTTCATGCTGAGAACGTGCATCGAAAACCATGAAAGGTGTAGATGCAAATTGATAAAATTTCCAAGGACTGTGTGTATACAAAGGAAATTGTAAATTTTATAAAGTTTTTATTATCGATCTTGATAATGTTAGAAGGAAACAAATCTTCCATTTGCCCATTATGTGAACTTAAAGAAAGTGTGCAAAATTTAGTGTTAGTATTTTTTATGAAAATGCTTTGATAGAAATGCCTAAAACAGGAAAGAAGTATAACGTTCCAGTTATTATTTAAACTTTTTGTTTTAAATAATTGCTTATACCATTGTTTTACAATATTTATTATTTTTTTTTTTACATTTTTCCATTAATTTGCTGAAAAATGTTTGGGAAAAAACTCACAACAAATTCTCCCTCTCCCTTTCCCTCATATTCAGAATACCTAGTTTTTTCTCTGGGAGTTTTTTCCCGGGAAAATTTTAATTCATAATAGGAGGAATGGAAAAAGGGACAAAATTCCCGGGAAATTTATATTCATAATTGGGCTGATTATAAGTGCTGTGTACGTCGGTACCAAAGAGGTCAGCAAATTCTATATGAGAGGACATGCTGACCATTTTTCTCATGCCAAATCTAGGCGCACGGCAGTGCGCCAGGCCAAGTTCCGGCCAATGCACGCAGTGTATATATTTACAGGAAGCCATTCAAGCTGGTTTTACTCCCCTCATAACTTTGTTCCCCGCAACCGTGAAAGGTTCCGGAGATATGGAGGTGCAAAAAGTGCATATATTGATGAAGCACTTCCGCTATAGCTAGAGAGCTAAGATTTGACACACGTGTAGATCTAGGGGAGCAATGAACTAGAAAAATCTGAAAACCCGAAAATTTTAACCAAGGGGGCGGGGCTATGCCTATAAAAATTAAAATTTGTGCTAGTGATCTGAAATTTGGTACAGAGCTAGGTCTAGGTGAGCAATAAACAAAAAAAAAAAAAAAATTAAATCCCAAAATTTTGGCCAGGAGGGCGGGGCTGCGCCCATAAAGGCTAGAATTAAAAAAGCAAATCTAAGGCGCTTAATGGAAGCTATTTTATTAAAATTCGGCATACATACTGCGATAGGGCAAGCCTAAAAATTTTTCATTAAAAAAGTGAGCGTTAACACGCCCATACAATTTCAACCTCATTTTCGTGTACTACGGCTCAGCATATTTAGATATACTATTTCTGTATGTATTATTATCCGTTTGCAACGAAACTTAACACAAATAATTAACAATGGCCGAAAAAAATCTTAAGTTTGGAAAAGTGGGCATGGTTACGCCCATAAATATTAAAAACTAAAAGTTGCGCTAAGGAGCTGAAATTTGATAAACGAGTAGGTATAGGTAAGAAAACAACAAGAAAAACCTGAAACCAAAGAAATTTTAGTCAGATGGGCGGGGCTGAGCCCATTAAAATTAAAAATTAAAAGTTGCGCTTATGAGTTGAAATTTGATACACAAGTAGGTCTGGGTGAGAAACCAACTAGAAAAATCTGACAAACCAAAAAATTTTACCACAATGGGCGGGGCCACGCTACTGTTGCTTGAACCTGAAAACTTACAGCCTTATTTATAAAACTTATTAAGTCTTTTTAAGAAAAGTTTTTTATGAAAATTTCCATTAAAACCCCTCTATAAAGCCTTAATAAGTTATAAAAATTAAATAATGGCTTAAGTTAGCAGATTATCAAGAAATCATATGACACCCTTACGATTACAAATGTATTTTTATATTTATTAAGCTTGAGATCTTATTTGTATTATTATTTTTTATAAAAGAATTAACAAATTTTATTTATATTCCAATATTTCGTTGCCACAATGGGTAACTTCTTCAGGGAAATATGTTTGTATAATAATTGACAATGAAAAAATATTTTTTATAAAAAGGCGGTAAATCAAAAAACTCAAAAAATTATAATATGAAGTTTGTTATATTTACATTGAACAAATAGTATTTTAACTCAAATAAACACATAACAAAAATTATTTTAAATGTTGGTGTCTGTTACAGTTTGAAAAATGTTTTACATTCTGTTATCTATTAACTAAATGTCTATAACATTGTGCAACATTTAGTGTATCTGTTCTGTAGTTTATTCGTTGTATTGATGGTACTTTTATAATATGTAACATTTCTAACATATATCTACGTCTGAAATTATTTTCTTTATCCAAAATCAATGTATTATTAAAATCTGGATAATGATTTTTGTCCCTGCAATGTAATGTTAGTGCTGTTTTTGGTGTGGGAGTAATGTGCCTGTATTTTTGATCGGACTTGTGTCCAGATATCCTAGTTTTTAATTTATTTTTTGTAGTACCTACATATACCTTATTACAATTTTCTCTATCATTACCTCCACATGGTATTTTATATACTAAATTTGACATTTCGGATTTGTCTATTCTATCTTTTGTTTTGCTAAATAATCTATTTAATGTGTTATGCATTTTATGTGCTATTATATATTTTTTACTGTCATAAATATTTGAATTTTGAATTCTTTCAGACAAAAGAGGAACATAAGTTAGTGATTTATAAATCTTGGGTTCAGTAACTGTTCTTCTGTTCAAATTATTGCAGTTTTTATTTTGCCTTAAGGTTTTGTGGCAAAGAAGAACTTGGTCAAAATTTATATCTCACTGCTTTTGAAGGCCGAAATTTTTGATAGGAACTTGGCATTTTTTCACATTGATATTTTTGTGAGGATTATTATTACGGAAAAAGCCTTGTATATGTGGCAAGTTTTGTAGGAATCAGTTCAATAAAATAGGAATACATAATGGGCAGGCTTTTTAAAAATTTCTTAGTGCAAGATTGTGTTATCTTAGAAGTTTCATAGTAGTCGGTTGAGTGGAAGAAACACATACATAAATTATAAAGAGCATGCTTCAGCCAACTTTTTTAAGTAATATTTTATCATGTGTGCCATGTTTTCTAGAACACCCAACAGTATGTTCATTAAATAAAAAATAGATAAATAAAAAAAAGAAGCGTGAACCCAATAAGTGTTCATAATATTATAGAACTAATTTTACCGGACGTAGCTTGCTCACTTCTTTAACACTAGGACCAAACTGCAGTCCTACCTTGATCAAAAATATTGAATTATATTTATTCGACAGTTGGTTTAAATAAATTCTAACAATTATAGTCCTTAAAGCAGTTTTGTAGATGATTCCCTAATTAAATAATTAAAAAAATAATAAATAAAAGATATGTAAACTAATCAAAATATTATTGTGCCATAACCGTCAAAAAGGCTTAAGCGACATTATTTGCGAACTCAGTTTTTTGACAAAAATCAATTGTTTATGATCGTAGTTAGCCAATTTTCGTAAAAAAAACAAAGTTCAAAAAATATGTTAATTTGCGGTTACTGCTAGATATGTATGTATCTATATACGAGTATATATATAAAAAAATTGTTAGTATGGTTTTCATCAATGCTGAGATTTCTTACAATAATTTTACTGCCACAATTAGCAACCCTCGTTTTGTTGTGATGTACAACATGATTCAGAATTGTTGAAAATTTAAACTACACTTTAGTTTACTGACTATGAAAATTGATACACCGCACCTAAACGTGCTTGCCTTTCATATCAAATTATCTTTGAACATGCAATCAAAAAAATCTAAATAAAAAAACGGTAAAGCATATAAAACAGACGGAAAAAATAAAAATTAACAAGAAAAACAAAAAGAAAAAATAAAATAAAATATAACTAAAAATATTTGCATAACTATGCCGGAAATGATATTCATCACTTCTAAACGAATATAAAACTACGCCAAAAAAAAAAAAACACAAATTACTGTAATTTTTACAAAACCATTTAAAATGCCAATATGAATGTTACATACCAAAATACTTCATAATTAAATATTAAAATATTTCATTATTTAAATAGTTGGCCATTATTCTATTAAAGTATTCTTTTTTTATAAATATTTAAAACATTTGTTTTTTTCTCTATTTGCTTTTCAGGTGTTAAGTGAAGAAAACTCAGGTGGCCGTCTTAAATTTAAAACCATTAAATCCGAAGAAACAAAATCAATTTTACTTATTGGTGATGCATCTCTGTTAGATTCTGGCAAATATTCATGTTATCCATCAAATACAGAAATTGCCAGTATACGTGTACACGTGTTACAAGGTAAGTGCACCATAAAAAATAGAATAATAAATAATATTGAAAAGAATAAGCATAGAATAATAAAAAAGAAGTGTACAGCACAAAAATGCTTGAGAGGCAAGAAAAAATTTCTAAATCATTTATTTTATCTAAAAAGAAGAGTGTAAGCAGAAATATACATTTATTCACAGTATGCGTATATATTAGAGGGCTGCGTATGCAGTCTTGAAATGTAAATACATCTTGTTTTTTAAATGTATTGTCGTAGCATGTAAAGTGTTGTTAAATGTTAAGGGCCGATGTTGATTTTTAATAAAACACAAAATATTTAAGAAATTATTGTCATCATCATCATATCATTTATTATGATAATATGGTATGGTTCAGTTATGTATGGAACAAAATATCAGCGGAACACTTCTATCCGATGGTCCGAATTTTCGATGACGCTGAGGCATAATTGACGTTCTATGGCGTGAAAGCAACTTTCACAAATTCATTAATCACGAAGTATTTTCTCCTTTACTTATATAACTGCAATAACTGAAACAAATTTCTTGCAAAGAGTTTTGCTTAGCGTTTGTTTTACAAGATTTCGCTGCAGTAAGGCATTTGAAAAATTCCTCATGTCTTATACGTTTTTGTTTTTTTTTTTTTTGGTCTTGGGCAGGGGTCTAGTATTGAATAAAACAGAACATCATGTTTCACTTTATTTCATAAACAAGTACGTATGTGTGTGTGTGTGCGTAAGTGTGTGTTTAGGTCCTCTCTTGCATAAAATGTAATGCGAAGTGTTTGTTTAATGGCTTTTCATACACCTTGAGCATTTTCTACTTATTGGTTTACTGAAAAGTACTATTAACAATTATCTTGAAGTAATCTAAGACACAAAGCAGTTAATGCTTCTTAGTAAGTTGAATATGCTCAGAAATGCTTTGAACCGTAATTTCTATAATGAATTTCTATTATTTATTGACTTTAGAGAACAAAGAATCTTTCTGCTTTCTCCTTATAAGTTTAGTAGTTAAATAAAAGATTTGCCTATAGTAGTGAAATCACTCATAATGATGATTATAACTAAGGCTAAGTTTCCGCTACGCAACTCATTTAATATTAATTTTTATCGCTATTTGCCAATAGAATAGAATAACTCTTGCGTTATAGAATTAACAGTGGTAAGAAACGAAAATTTGTATTTTTTTTTTCATTTACTAAGCACCTCCCAATTACTCTGAGAAAATTATATGTAAAATTGTATACCTTCCAAAGATATTAATTTATCAGCCTGTGTTATGTTTTAAAAGTAATTTTTATTACATTATTCTTTACGCTATAATGAGTTACTGGTCTCACCTTAATTTTTCGAAAATCGAGTTTTCATCATATTTCGACGTATTGACTTTTTTTGCAGTGATGTCTGTATGTCATTTTACGATTTATTTTATGAAAGTCATTATATTTTTACGATTTTCTGACATTACTTATATTAGTATTACTTTATGGCAATGTGCAAAAAATAGTTTAAGGAAAATGTCATAAAACTTTAATGTTCGTACATATGAAGAAAGATATAAATGCAAAATAACGAATTTTTAGTAAAATAAATTTTAATACAACTAAAATCGGAAATTTTTTTGAAAAAATAATAACTGAAAAAACGTGTTTGCAAATCTTAAAAAAAAAAATTATTAAATGGAAAATTCAGCAGTGTGACTTTGATTGACATACGTTTTTGCATTTTAAATATTTTTATTTATAGCGATATTTTTCCTTTCTCAGTTTTATTGTTTTGACAATTTCAAGAATTTCTTTTTACGGTTTCCAAGACACAGAAAGTAATCAAAATTACCAAGGATCGCAAACAATGATAATTTTCCAAATTTAAACTGAAAAAATCACAATAAAAAGAAGTGCTACGTGCACAAGGAATATACATGTTACATGGACTACCTATAGCTGCAATCAATGATTTTTTTTTTGTTTTTATTTATTCTTCACAAAATAAAAGTTTTTTTGTAACTTTTATTTATTTCTCCCAAAATAAAAAAAATTTCTCACAAAATAAATTTTTTTTTTTTTAAACGTTTTTTTTATTTATTGTGTCTTCAAATATGAACTAACAATAAGTATTCAAATCTTAATCTACATTAGAATTATTGGCCCAACCAATGTCGGATATAAACTAAGGCCGGGTTTACATCTGTGTGCCATGTGCCACACAAGCGTAAAAAAGCATAACCACTAATTAATAATGAAAAACTTTTAGATTCAGACATGTTTTTATTAACTTAAATAGTTTCATACATAACTAATAGACACTTTTATAGAATCTAGCATGATTGCAAGCTGTTTAAATCAATAAATACATGTCTGAATCAAACAGTTTTTCATTAGTAATTAGTGGGTAACGCTTTTTTGGGCAAATGACACACAAGAAATGCCAGATGTACACTCACCCTAAGTGATAGATATTAATAATACATAAGTAGTGATAAGCACAAAAAAAAATATTTTTAAGCAGCTGCATCTGGAGTGTTGTTTATTAGAACCCGTGTATCTCTCTTTTTTAAGCGGATGTGTCCAGTAAAGTTCAATATATTACGAGCTTTGTTAGGTATTTGCCTGCGTATTTTGCAATTTCTTCAGTCACTAGTGGCATATTCAAATCACGATGTATATTTTAATTTTTGATGTACCATGGAGCCGACGTTATCAAGCGTAAAATTTTGCTTTGCCTTCGTTGGATTTTGTCAGCATTTGAAGCTGAAGCAGTGCCCCATAGCTGAATTCCGTAGCACCATATTGGCTTTAAAAGCGACTTGTATATTAAAAGTTTGCAGTCTAGGCTAAGCGTTGAATTTCTACCAATCAGCCAATGTACCTGAGTTAATTTAAGTTTCATTTGTGATAGCTTAGAATCAATGTGGTGTTTCCATGTAAGTCGTCGATCAAGGTGTATACCAAGATATTTCACATGTGAATGTTGAAGTTGTTTCGACTTGATTGTTAATCCGAATGGTGGAACAAGTAGCTCTTCGTAAGGTAAATGTTACTTGAACATACTTTTGTTCATTTACCTTGATTCCCCATAAGTTTAACCAAAGCTCCATCTGGCTAATGTGTTCCTGGAGTTTGCGGGATGCCTCATCAGGGTTTTCGTGCATACTAAGGCAGGCTGTATCGTCGGCAAATGTGGAAGTATGGACACTACACCCAGAAAAAAAAATTGGTTGGAAAACGGTTAGTCCAATAAAATATCATTTGCATTAACTATATTTCAGTTCACGCTATCAATTTTCTGTTAATCCGTGATCCGTAATCCGTATTAGCAACTAAAAAGTTGTCGTTCTATATTAAAATTAAAATAAAAACTTTCAATCAGTTGCTGCACCTAACTAGAGGTTGTGTTTACTATCATAGTTTATAGCAGCAAATTGAAAAATTAACTTTTGTGACTTTCAAAGATATTATGATTTTTGAATTCCCAAATGGTTTTTGAAAGTCTGTGCATAAGATAACAGGTTTGTGGCTTTTCAAAATGTGTGGTTGAAGGAATGTATATAGACATGCTTCACCATTAGGAAATAAATTTCAATTAAAATAAACTTATGACAATATGTCATATAATAAATTTCTTAAATTGTGTATTTTTATTTGCGTTTATTGTTTATTTTTATTTCAGCAAGGAAGGCCAATTTTTCTTTTACAGGTACCAATTATGATATTGTTTTAATTATATTAACCAAATTTTCGGTAGCAAGAATAACATTTATTTCAAATTCCATACTGTCAACCAATTTTTTCAGTTGCTGCAACTATTGGGCTTAGGGTTATAATTAAAATATAGTGGTACCACAAGAAAATTTCAGTCGCTATAGCAGAATTCTATGATAGTTGCTGCAACCGCCAAAATTCAATTGGCAACAAATTCGGTTGTCACAACGAATCTGTTTTCTCTGTGTATACTCCACTGTGGCACTCCGGATGAGATAGTTTCAGGCATACTCGTAAAGTCTCCTTCCACAACAGTGAACTTACGGGAAAGAATTTAACTTTCCAAAAGATTTAAAATGTTTATTGGTAAGTAAGTCTTCAATTTCAATAAAAAGCGCAGAACTATACTTTTTTTCTTCAAAAGTTCTACTTATAAATTGAACCAATCTATTAGTTTGTTCAATGGTGCTATGCTGACTTCTAAAACCAAATTGATGGTCTGGTATGCACCCACTACACAGAGAAAACAGATTCGTTGTGACAACCGAATTTGTTGCCAATTGAATTTTGGCGGTTGCAGCAACTATCATAGAATTCGGTTAATATTAATTAAATTAATTATAATTAATTAAAACAATATCATAATTGGTACCTGTAAAAGAAAAATTGGCCTTCCTTGCTGAAATAAAAATAAACAATAAACGCAAATAAATATACACAATTTAAGAAATTTATTATATGACATATTGTCATAAGTTTATTTTAATTGAAATTTATTTCCTAATGGTGAAGCATGTCTATATACATTCCTTCAACCACACATTTTGAAAAGCCACAAACCTGTTATCTTATGCACAGACTTTCAAAAACCATTTAAGAATTCAAAAATCATAATATCTTTGAAAGTCACAAAAGTTAATTTTTTGATTTGCTGCTATAAACTATGATAGTAAGCTCAACCTCTAGTTAGTTGGAGCAATTGATTGAAAGTTTTTATTTTAATTTTATTATAGAACGACAATTTTTTAGTTGCTAATACCAAAAGTTGGTAGTAAAATCCAATTTGTAATATTTTATTCGGTTGGGTTAACCAATCAGTTAATTAGTCATGACAAAAGAATACGCTCGGTTGATGCAATCAATTTAAGTATTGTCACAATCATATCTTTGTTACAATTATGTCTTTATGGCAATGAACATGGATTGTTTTTTGGATTAATAGAAAATTGATAGCGTGAACTGAAATATAGTTAATGCAAATGATATTTTATTGGACTAACCGTTTTCCAACCAATCTTTTTTCTGGGTGTACTAATTAGAATTGGGGACAATTTTGTTTTGAGCAGTTTTTTGAAAAGCTTTGACATTGTTGATAGTAGACTTATTGGCCTATATGACTCAGCCTTTGTTAGATCTTTGCCCGGCTTTATAATCATTTTAACCTTGGCAAGCTTCCAGCTGTGTGGATAATACTGCAGTCGTAAAATGGCATTAAAAATGAATAACAGGATTATCACTGCAATACGAAGCAACTTCATCAGCATCTGGTTACTAATTCCATCAATACCCGCAGCTTTCTTCGGGTTGAGTTCGGCAATTAATTTTTGTAAATCACACGTCTTAAACTTAATGTGCTGATGGGGTAGAGCGACTACACTCAGCAAATCAGCAACACCATCACATATGTTTGGCGTAAAAACGGATTTTAAGTGCTCAGCAAATATGTTACCTTTTTCAGTATCGCTTCTTGCCCAACTTTCGGTAGATGTGCGTAGAGGTAGCTTATACTCAACGGGTGTTTTAAGCTTTCTAGCAGCGCGCCACAAGGAGTAATAAGATGCTGGTGTGAGATCAAGACCTTCCAGATAATTTTTAAGAGATGCAGTTTTTTCAGATGCAAGCAACTCTTGGAGTCGTTTAGTGCACTCTTTAAATCTGATTTTATTTTGGGGCGATCTGTGCTGTTGGCATTCCCTTCTAGCTCTTCTTTTTTCATGTACGAGACGTTCAATATCTGTAGAATAAATTCTATTAAACCCAGTCTGCGGATGGGAGGTAGTGGCATGTCCGGCAGCCTGTTTAATATTTTTGTTAAGATTGGCAATGCTGGATTCAATATCATTGGGTGTTCTTAGGGTAATATTTTCCGTGCAATGACTACTGAGATATTTTTTGAAACCCAGCCAATTAACACGATTGGTCATCTTCACATATGGGTCAGGTAAGTTACTTTTTAATGGGCTACAAATTGTAATAGTCGTTGGGGAGTGATCGGACGAGAGATCAAGAGAAGCTTGAACCTGAATTAAATCCCTACAGAAATTTTTTATGATGCCAAAATCTATAACATCCGGAATTTTTTGTATGTCAGTAGCCCAATAAGTGGGCTCCCCACTCGAACTGACATCCAAGCCCATTTTTGAAATTGTTTATGATTTTTGTTGTGTCAAAAAAACTTAAATTTTTAAGATAAATAAACTTTAAAAAAGTAAATTTACTTTAACATATGAGAGTTTTTTTATAGGCTCTGGCAATAAATTCAATTTGAAAGTAACTGTTATTTTGTGAGGAATAAATAAAAATCAAGAAATAATGATTAAAAAGTGATTTTTAAGATAAATATTATAACCGTCACGGTCCTGAATATTATAACTAATAACTGATAGAATACTCTCTAATTTTTTTTTTTTTGTCTTAACGCTAAGAATACTCTTTTTTTGTCTTAAGGCAGTAATTTCCCCAACCCCTCCCCCACGTGAGTCGTTTGTAAAAATTTCGTAAAAATCGTTATTTTTATAATTACTTCGTCAAATCGGTTAAAATTATTTTTATGGACTTAATAAAAGTTTTCGAAAGCCGCAAATTTTGATCAAGACCTGTAGCTAAGGGGAAAGTTTATGTGTCAACAAATTGCAATTAGTGTACAAAAAATATTACGATTTCGTTTTATTCTAAACTTTAACTACTCTTTTAAATTGAAAAAAAAGTAATGAAATATGTTTCTCTTACTTATTTTGCCTTAAATTGACTTAAAAAAATAAGGCTTTCAACTAAAATTGATGTTGTGATTACACACGATTAGAAATATTCTCATTAATGGCTGCACATTAAGTAAGTGTGGCATTTAAAATAATTCAGTTGTCACTTATTAACGCAAAATACTGCTATTCACATACAAAGTGCTTGTATAATATTAATAGAGTTTATGTAAGTATTCGTAGATATGCATATGACGCCATTTATTTCATGTTCATGTGAAATATAAAGATAAAATTTTAAAATGCGCTGAGGCGAAAGTCAGAAATGTACTTAAATATTTTAGCTATGAAAACATACGAAAAGAAAATATTATAAAAATAAATATTTAAATATCTGTATTATATTTTATTAAAAGCTGTTGTTATTGATTTGTAGTAAAAATAGGTTACCATTTAGAATATGAAATTTCTTGGAAAAATTGTTAAATGAAGATGAAGCTCAAAAAAATTTAAAAATTTTATGGTCTTTATTCTAAAGCGATATAGCTGGCAAACACAAAAAAAGTAATTATTGAAAATTCATGAAAATTTCAAGCTGCCGCCAACTCGATGCAAAAAAATTTCTTTCCTTTTCTTACAATTTTTTTTAAGATGATTAAGGCTGGGTTTCCATCTGTGTGCCATGTGCCATACAAGCGTGAAAAAGCGTAACCACTAATTACTAATAAAAAAGAGTTTGCTTCAGACACATATTTATTAAGTTAAACAGTTTCATACATAACTAATAGAAAATTTTATAGAATCTAACATGATTAGAAACTATTTAAATCAATAAATATATGTCTGAATCAAACAGTTTTTCATTAGTAATTAGTTGGTTACGTTTTTTTGGGCAAATGACACACAAGAATTGCCAGATATAAACTCAGTCTAACACTCAGACAATTAATATGACTTCCACCACACAAACTTATATAACATAACGTTACTTTAATATAAAAAGGCCTTAACTCATTATTTTTTTTCGATTTTTTGTATATTTTGATAGATCTAAGATATTGAAAAATGCAAAATTTTCGATTAAAACATAATAATGAGTTATGACATTTCTATATTAAAGTAACGTTATGCTTGTGCGCTACTTCTTTTACAAAAGTTGCAGTGAAGAGAGAAAAGATAGTGCAGTGCTAAATTAACTCATTTTACATTTCTGCTACTGTGTATTTTGTTAATTTCTTTAGCACCTTTGCAGCGCCTCTAGCGTTAAGTATGAACATTACTTTAAGTTTACTTTGCTAAGGAATCATTGACTAATAGGGCAAAAGTCGGAAGTAAACTTAATTGGTTGCTAAATCTCTTTCAGTACTTAGATTCCAAATGCATAAAGAAGATGTGAAATGACAGTTTTGTTAAAACAAATTTCATTAGCAGGGAAACCAGATATATGTTCTAAAAATACTGTTTTGTTTTAATATGCACAAAAAATAATGAAATTATGCACTAAAAACTCAAAAAATTTGCTTTTAAAAAAAATTTATATATTTGGAAATAAAAATATATTTTTGATTCAACAATTCAATAAGATTTCCATATAAAATAATTACAAAAATATACAAAAAGAAGCAAACGAATTACTAAAGAATAATAGCCTTATTTCCAAAACCTATTAAGGCTTTATAAAGGCTTTTAAGAAAATATTTTTGTGAAAATTTGTTTTAAAAAACCTTTATAAAGCCTTAATAAGTTTTATAAATAAGGCTGTATAAATTTAACTTTAACTTCAAAAGAGATCACAACATGAGAATTAAAAGAATTAAAAGCTTTTGATGAATTTTTTAAATGACTAATTCTTTATCAGGATGAAGAACACCTACAATAACATGTGGGACATTTTTTCCAGTGGTATCTATAATACTGTTTCTTTCGGTGATAAAATATGGCGTAATAAAAATAAATATACAAGCATCAAATATACTCTAAAATATGCTAATATGCGTGTCAGACTGCAATATGCAAAAACATGCTTTAAAAGGTAAAATATGCAATAAAAAATCGATGCCAAAATTCATAAAATATTTTGAAATCGACAAATGTCTTATCCCCGCATTGATACGTCACATAAGAAAAAACATGCAATTGCATATTCTCTGGTCATAAGCATTGCGAATAAAATAATATGATTTTTTTTTCATGGCATCCTTTAGAGCATCATCGGCAATGCTTTTTACCCGACTGCGCAAAGCAAATGTATGTATGTATAAATGCATGTATGTATGTATGTGTGTGTGCTCCTTTTCGGCACTATATAAACCGAACACGTGCACCAATTTTGATAATTCTTACGTCAGTCGATTTGCATTAATGCCGCGAGTCACACTAAAGAAATGCCAAATATGGCTGCCAACAGACGCCATTTTTGGAAATACGAAAAAAATAAATAAAAAGTCGGCGAACTATATCAAAATTCATATCATTTGACAGGTACTTTTTAGGTTTTTCTTATGACTTTTCATTTGGAATGACCACTTAGGATATTCAACGTTTCAAAATTAAGCCCAGTCGGGTTTGTTACTTGTTATAATATTGTATTCCACTGTTAAGTTATAGGTTTTTGACAATGCCTGCCAGTTGTTTTACATTTTAATTTAAGAACCTTCTTAAATTTGATAAATACAGGGTGGGCCAAAAGAAACCAAGGGGTGTAAAAGTTTAATAATTTTTTGTTTATTATTTTTTTTTATTTTTTTTCAGACTATATAGACAACACTTGGAGAATTTATAATGGAGAGGTTCACAACTGAACAGAGAACCAGAACAATAGAATTTTATTATTTAAACCAAATCAACTTTATTGAAAATTTGATTATGAGTGATGAAGCTCATTTTCATTTGAATGGCTTTCTTAATAAGCAGAACTGTAGGTTCTGGGGTTCTCAAAATCCAAGAGCCATTCATCAACGCCAATTGCACCCCATCAGGTGTACAGTATGGTGTGGGATCACATCTGAAAATGTCATTGGGCCCTACTTCTTCGAGAATGAAGATGGAAGTGCTGCAACCGTAAATGGAGAGCGGTATCGGCTTATGATAGAAATTTTTTTACGTCCTGCTCTTGAAAACAGACCTGGTATGTGGTTTAAGCTGGACGGAGCCACTGCCCATACTGCCCGAGAGACAATGGCACTTTTAAGTCAAATTTTTGGAGAGCGAATAATTTCTCGAAATTCGGAAATTATTTGGCCAGCGCGATCGCCAGATTTGACAGCACCCGACTATTTTCTTTGGGGTTTTTTGAAGGAGCGAGTGTATGTGAACAAGCCAGAGATAATCTTTGAACTCAAGGCAAACATTGTTGCAGAAATTCGAACGCTACAGAAAGATTTTATGGTAAATGCTCTAAAAAGAGCCCATCAGTGCGAAGCTGAAAACGGTGGTCATTTAAGAGACATCATTTTTCATACTTAGTGTAAAAAAATTTCCATTTTGTATATTATATAATCTGGAAGAAAAAATAAAAAAAGTTAATAAACAAAAAAGTTATTAAACTTTTACACCCCTTGGTTTCTTTTGGCCCACCCTGTATAATGATAATATTATCTGTGTAAAAATAATGTGTAATAATTGTCAGAAACAGGCAAGTACAATGTGAAGAAAAATGAGAAGAAAGAAATAATAATAATAATTTAAAAGAAATATGTATTGTATATGTGTTGCCCACCTTTAAAACTACCAGATTTCATAATTTCCAGGGAGAAGTTCCGTGAGAACCCGTTGAGTAGAGATTATGGCATTCCAAGATCCCAAAGTGTTTGCTAAGTTTCTTGGGAAGCGCTTGTGTAGATGTGCATATATCGTAGTAGTGAACTTTAATAGGCGTGGCTCCGGTCCCCTTTTTAAAGCAAGATCGTATCACTTGTAGAGCTCAGAATGTGCACTATGTTTTGTAAGAATCGGTTTAGTAGAAACACGTCAGCAGTAGCACTAAATTGTAACGGGCACCCATAATTGGATGAGGATGTTATATTTCACAAAATGAGCCCAAGACAAGAGAACAGCCTAAAGTCTAATTATAAACATTTCCTTAAGCAAGTATGATGAAGAGGATGCTATCAATTTTCAGATTTAAAAAAAGTACATAAAAGCTTTTTTCAATAGACTTTGAAGTTTTAAGTGTGTTTTTAAAACATTTATGCACTTAACAATTAAACATGTTTTATTCCCACTCACTCAGGCAAAATAACGCAAAAATTTAAATAAGAAGTATATGTCTGGGTTTCAGGATAAAAACAAAATATGTTTTATTCATCTGTTCATTTGAACATCTTTTTATCCTTTCATTTTTGTAAACATTAACATATAAATAAAAAAAATAAGTTTAAGAATACGAAACTCATTTCTTGTTATTGTATCTACGGTATTTTATTTAATTTGTATGTATTTATATTTGTATTCTTTCCTTGCTTTTTTCAGGAGAACGCCCCGAAGCAATGCAAACAAATGCAGCTGTAGCCACTAAAGTGAAAACTTCAAACCCTTTTACAGCTTTTACCACACTTGTGGCAACATTAGCATTATGGTACACTTTAAAAACGTTTGTGAAAAATTCGCAAAATATCAACAGTAGCAGCAGTAGCAGCAGCAGCAGCAGCAGCAATAGCAGCCACAACATTACAATTGAAGCTAAAACAGCCAGCAGCGAAAATAAAATTGTTGGTAAGTTTTGCAAAAACAACAACAAACCAAACAGCATCTGCAGCAGCATAATAATCAACAGTCACAGCAATAATAGTAAAAGTAGCAATTTCGCTACAACAAACGATAAAGGCTATGGCAATGACGTCAGCGTTGACAGCCTTAGCAACGATAAAGACAATGATAATGGCAATAATGATGCTTTTATAACAAGTAAAAGTGAAGGAGGATTTTGTAAAGAATTATGCAATATAAATGTAGTTTATTCCAAAGAATGGCAACAGCATCATCAATATCAGTCTCAGTATCAGCCCCACAATAACGCAAGATGTTACAAGTATTTTAATATTGTTCTTAAGAAATGGAATCAAAGGCATGTTTTGCGGTGATTAAATAATTAACAGTCTAAAATTACCATAAAAAATGTTAATTAATATACTGTAATATTGTTGTAAATATATGTAAATGTATAATACCAAATTCCTTTTAGACTAAGATTTAAAATTTATTTCAAATTGCGTTAAACATACAAAACACGAACAATAATATATATTTTTTATTTCTCAATAATAATATAAAACACGGTAGTTAAATAGAAAAAATTTGAAAAGATACAAAACAGACGAAATGAAAATGCAAAATCTTAAAGTATGTTATAAATAACATCCGGAAGATATTTAAGAAAAATCGATTGAGACTAGAGACAAACAAAATCTCGTACTCGGCTTCGGTAATCACGTCCGTCTGGCATCATTTACTTCCATCTAATAACCATAAATATCTTTAAAATGCCCATCTCCTTTGAAATTTTCCACTTCATTAAAAAGGGACAGATGATAATAATGAATAACTAAAATACACACTTTTATGGCACGAAGTAACTATAGTTTCGAATATTACTAAATTTTTTTATGTGAAACATATAAAATGGTAATATAAGTGTAATCTTAGCAACCTTCATAAAATATAAGAAATTATTCAATAAAACTTTATGTATCTGTACTAAGGATATTCAGTGATAAAAATATTTATTTCAAGCATATTCATAAAATTTATAATGAATTCGAAATGTATTTTGTGTAAAATTTTTCATAAAAAATTTTCTTAAAATAGATCTTGAACGCATTTTATTTTTTATCAGCTTTATTTATAAAACATATTTGAGCTCTATGAAGGGTTTTTAAAACAAGTTTTCATACAAAGTTGTTGTTAAAAGCCTTAATAGTTTTTATAAATAAGGCTGTATGAATATAAGACATATATTCAACATTAGGGGTACGTTCGTAAATTCCGCAAATTTATGCATCTATTCAGCAGTTCTGCCAAGTTTTACTGCGTATGCGTGATTAACTGTTGCACATGCTTTGCAACTGCTGAACATCTGTGCATAGTTGACATTTTTGAACGAACTGCTAACAATTTTAAGTCAGCAAGTAATTTTATTTAATAAAATTTTGATAACAAAAATACAAATTTTGTTTTAAATTATTAGAAGAAAAAATTTGGAAAGAAAATCAAAGCGGTTATTTCTTATAAAAAGACAATTGACCGTAAAAGGAAGACTACTAAAATGAAAAAAATTACCAAGATTTTGTGTTTCAAAGTCGTTTTCGAATATATCAATCTTATTTTTTTGCGAAAAGTCGAGAAATGTAATTTAATTATCAAAATACATAATTACATAAATTCAACTTATTGTTCCACTGCAACTTATTGCATCTTAAAATAATTTACTGCGCCATTTGCAGATATTTGCGGCAGGTATGCCGTTTACATACATTAAAAAACGCTGCCAAGTTATGCATTTTTGAACGTTAGATGCCCGTGATGCTGCAGACGTGCACTATAAATGCTTTTACGAACGTACCCTAGATTTCGAAACTTTCAAGATCCATGTGAAGTTATTAAAAAAAATTATGATGAACTAATGGCTCGATTATGGATAGCAACCAAACTTGAGTTATCGAGTCAATTGGCAACTCAAGTGAAATTTAAATTGGTATTATGCTCCCAAAAACTTATCGCAAAAACGGTTATGACAGATTAGCAACTGAAAATATCAGATAAATAAGTGATAAAAATATGCAAAGCAAAAGTGATTAAAAAATTACTTATCATAAAAAAGTTTATTTTAGACGAATTATTTTTCGAAGAAGGGAAGAAAGTACAAAATATGCTATGTAATAAAGATAATTCAAATTCTTTGGAATTATCACGTCTATTGTAATCAAAATGTTTAGAATAATATTCCAATAACAATTTTCTTTAAGCCTTTCTAATTATAAAATTTTAATTTTTTATTACTAACAACTAACAATTTGCATTAAATCATTTTGGCAGCTGGCAGCGCAACTAAAGTAAGATTGCCAACCATAATCGATTAATTAGAAACTTAAAAAAATCATTCATTATTTCTCAAAAACAAAGCAATTTTTTTAGCTTGGTCTGAAAGATCTGCCTGACTAATTTTAGCCTTCTATTCTACGGAAAAGAGCAGAATTTTTTAATAAAAGCCCTGTTCATTAAACCTTTATGTCCGGGATTACTTAGTGTAAAAAATTAAAAAAAAACTTAGTGGTTTTGAAACGTATTACCTAAGGGAAGGTTTTAGCCCGAACAAATCGAAAAAGCCGTTGTAAAATATTCAATGGATATCATGAAATTGAGAGCTCCTTATTTTTTGGCAAATATTATTTTCATATGTCGACGGTCCCATTCCAAAACATGCTAAGTCGACATAACATGTTATGCTGGGAATAGCATTTCTAAAGTCATCGTTTATTAACTTAGATTCTGTAAAATTTTTATAGTAATCGGACTATCCTATAAAAAGTTATGAGTAAAAATGTACTTAGCATAATTTGTCAAGTTTAAAAAAAACCTTCCTTTTTAAAGGTTTTAATGATTTAATTTTAGCATGATTTAGTTTAAAATTAAGTAGGCAAAAAAAAATGAATTTAAATTTTTCTCCAAATTAAAACATGCTGTATGTACTTTGATGACCATTATAGGTGAGAAAAAACCTTACTATTATATAGATTTGTGATTCTAAGTCAAAAGTGACTACTACAAGTTTGTAAAGTTCAAATAAATCCAAAAAAATATATTGCAATTATTATATGATTACAAAAAGTCTCAAGTTTCTATCTCATAACATCCCCGAGATATCACCAATAAACTTTGAAGGCGTTTATCTCAAAACTAACTTTTTTGACTTCGCATGTTTTAGAATGGAGCCGTTGATATTGGAATGTAATAAGATGTAAAATACCAAAAAAAAAATTGGTGCTTATTTACTCGCTCTCGAGAACAATTTTGTTCCACTCACACTATATTTCCGTTCCGTAAGGTCTAGAAAATAGTATAAGCCTGCCAGAAGGAGTCAATTGTTTCCGACAACGGGTACACAAGCTCCAATTTTTTGGTATTGTGTTAAAGTGACGTCAATGTCGACAACTGGAATAAGGGTAAATAATTACTTTATATGGTGGTTGGATCTCTCTCCTCTATCCTATACCATCAAGATTTTGATGGAATATGAAGTATATTTTAAGAGCTACTTCACATCATATTTAGTGTGTTTCACTAACGCAGTTCTCAAGATTTAGGAAATATTTTAAAAACTTTATATGGGCTTACCCGTTTTGACCGTCCTAACCCCAAAGATTTTGTTGTAATAGTTTTTTTTTTCTAAGAGCTACCCATATAAAATTTAGTAGTTGTAGAGATATGAATTTATCCGCAAAAAAAATGGCTTTTGACCCCACTATGCAACATGACGATACACATTTGGACCAAATTTAATTTAACTATTAAATAATTTTCAAAATTTTATATTAACGGTCTTATTCATAAAAATTCCTTATTTCAGCTTTAATCTTACTTATGAAACAGATTTTGCTTTATTAAGCTCTAATAAAAATTTGTATTCATAACTGATTAATATCAGTGAATTAACTATTAAACGATTTTGCTTTTTTGTAATTTAATGTTGGCAACATCATGCTACTTTCGCTCTCATTTTATGTTTAGTGATGCATACAACGAAGAATCGATTATGTAGGTAGTCTGTTTGAGTCGAAAAAAGTAAATCATTACGCATAATGTTATTAAAAAATAACTTAAAAAGTAGGCGTTTCACTTTTACTTAATAAATAAACCAAAAAAAATTTATATGTTACAAAAAATTGTATTTAAACACATTTATATTCGGCTGAGTACAGAGGTAGGCAAATGCCCATTTTATAGCGATCGATTGTGCATCACTATTTTGTTTTAATTTTAAAATGTTATTGTACATACATACATACATATGTAAGCATGCAGTACCATACAAACATACGTATGCTTGTACTTACATATGCCCTTATATTTATAATTCTATTTTTCTTTTTGCCAATGAATGGGATTTTTTTTAATTTTCAACGATGTTTATATGTATGTATTTTTCTTTTTGTACAATTATGCATACATACATATGTACATGTACCGACTTACATAAATTAATACATTTGTATAAGAACATTATTCAGGAGACATCCATAAGAATAAACAAGAAACATAAAAGTGAGAAACCATAGAAAATCTCACATAAGGGATAAAAAAATCAAGAAAATATTATTTACAATTGTTTATCAAACGCTTAAAGTAGCATGGAGGATACATTAAAAATCTCTGAGTTATGAAACGTTTATTAAACGTCTAATAGGCTATTAATCATTTATGAATACACATTTAGCGATTTTTGATTATTAATGTGCTATTGAACTGTTAATAATGATTTATGAATTAGACCGTTAAATAATACCAAATATACATTATGCATTTGTCTGTTATAACATTTCACGAAAATTGTTACATAAGATTTTTGTTCTATTTACTAATTGCAGCGCTATAGAATAGTATGAAATATAAAAACAAATAACGTAGCATAAATATTTGAATCGACCCACTGTATACTAATTCTGTTTTATTGCAAACTGTATTAAACTTCTTGAAAAATTCAACATTAAAAAGAAATTTTATATATGTATGTGTACGAAATATTTATATATGTATGTATACGTAAAAAATACTTTTCAGTCATATGTATAATGCGTTAAGAATTTTCTCACTAACTTAGTTGCAAAGTATTCTTATTTTGTTCTACTGTGCTTTATTTCTTACAATAAAAATATTTTATGATTTGTTAAAAAATTTTACAACCTACATTTACACTTTGTTTTAACAGTAGTCTGTCAGCTTTGTAAGATAAGGAATTTTAAAACTTTCAATAGCTTCTAATTTTTCTTTCAAACCAAAAAAAAAAAAGAAAGTCATTTACAATAATCATTAAAATATTTCTTAAATAAAATGTAGCGGTGTAAAAAAATATTGTTGGCATATTTATAGAGTCAGATTATTTTTAACAATATTTTAATGACTTTCATTAAAAGTTCTAAAAAATTGTCACAATAACATATTTTATTATGTGCTAAGTATATGAAAAAACATTAACAAATCGTAATACCATTAAAAAATTTCACTATCTTGTAAGCTCGAATAAGTGTTGTTGTTGAAAAGTCAATACAATATTATTTAAATTCATGTTTAGCTTTTCATATAACACATGTAATATCTTCAAGCAATTTAAAACTTTTATTTCCTAACGAGAAGTTTTTCTATTAACTTGTGCCACATAGTTGAACCATAAATTCCATAAAAAGGAATTATAATTAAAATTTTACAAGTTATAAATGTTGCCACAATCTTGATATATTTTGTATATAAGAAGTTTTTTGTTATTTTTGTTTTAATTAACATAATATTTAACTGAACACTTAAGCATTAAAAGAAAATTCTAAAAAAAACTAAACATTCATACCAAAAAAAAGAGAACATTAAAACATAAAATCAGCGGTATTTAATACCTTTTAGGATGAGAAAAAAAAACCAGCTAATGTTAGTGATAATTAAGTTAGTATAAAAAACTTATTTAAATAGAAAAGTATAAAATGGAAGGAAAGCGCAAAAGAAAAAGTGTAAAAGAAATTCTTCGAAAAAATGTAGATAAGGAAAAAAGTTTATAATTTAACGAGCAAGTTATGTATGTGTATATGTGTGTGTGTATGTATATATATATATAAAACAAAATGAAAACGAAAAAATATATCTTTCAATTTATATATATTTCTTTTATATATTTTTTTTATTGTAAAGTTGCAAATAATACGCAGGTGTTTTCAATTGCCTTTTTCTACAGTTTATGTCTTTGCTGGCGTTCCTTTTTTATAATACCAAATAATGGGGAAATCACAAAGAATTTTTTTTATAAAACAGCATTTTCTCTTATTTATTTCTTTTTCAATATCAACAATTAAATGACAATATATCAAAAGAATTTTTG
Organism: Tachina grossa; assembly: GCA_949987645.1. Lineage (NCBI taxonomy): Eukaryota > Metazoa > Arthropoda > Insecta > Diptera > Tachinidae > Tachina > Tachina grossa. The sequence goes on along the minus strand of OX465276.1, from coordinate 64,179,228 downwards.
AGATATTTTTAAGACATCTGCTACTTCAAGTGTATTGGCACAGACAGCTAATGTCAAGTGAATTTTAGAGTAGATATGAGAAATGTTTTGTTTTTTTTTTAAATGCATTTTATAACCTATAATTTTTATACTAAATATATATTTGTTTTTTAATTTGAGTGATTGGTGAGGCCTTGTGTATTTTAAAACTAAATTGATTTCTTGAATTTATTTTTTTGTATACTTGCAAATTGTACGATCCTTGATATGTTTCTTTAAATATTAAGTACAGATTATGTCATTCATAAAGAAAAAAAAAAAATAAAAATTATACAAACTACTGCCATAGCTATGCTTCCTTTTAATGAAATTTTCCAGTAAAATTTCGCACATTTCATGTCGTTGATAACTTTAAAAATTCTATATCTAAGGTCTTAAATCAATTCTGTGTATTCACCCCAAGAAAGCGGTCTTAAATTAAATGATCTCAGTAGAAAACTGGGATCGCCTCTTCAAGGATTCACACGGTACGAAAACTGTTGACTCAAAAATGGGATGGTGTCATTACTATTGCTAGTTTTAGTTGTTGAATCGTATGTGTTTCTATTTTTATGGAATATTTTTTATTTGTCAACTGTCAAGCAATTATAAGTTCAGTTATAGCACTTGTTTGAATAGCGGGCTATTGAATATGAAACGTTTTAATGAGAGACCTTATTGTCTTACTCATAAACAAAAATTCTGTTTTATAATAGGCTAATAAAATAAATTTTCTTTGGAAATTTAATTAATAAACCTTATATAAAACCAAAATATTTTTTGTAAATTAGGCCCTTAATACTTTGGCTTATTAACTCAAATAATTTTTATTAAATTGCATTTTGCTTTGTATTGAAATAAAACTTCTTCACTTGCACAGTATACACTCAGCGAAAAAACAGCTTAAAATCAATAAAAACCCATGTTGAATTAATACGAAACATTAACGAAAGTCTAGTCATGTTGAAATTTTCTTATTTATTTTATGGAAAAATATTAATTTACAGTACAGCTTTTCCTTGAGTGTACTGTTTATATAATTCACAACAAAAAAATTATTATAAATCTATATTTTATCAACAAACAAATGAGAAAATATTATATTAGATTAATGAAAAAATGTTGCAATATTCTCTACTCTAGTACAAGATCGTCGAAGTCGCAGTCGAAGTAAGTCACTCGCAATTGAATGTTTTCTTTTCCAGTTACGGATACATTTTTCCTCATAAAAAAACTTGGTAACATTGGCTGCATTAACTTTTTTTACTGTAGCAAATTCATAATGGAATTAATTGTCAGAACATTTACTATAAATCTGTATCATTAAAGCTACTGGTCCCTTTGTTAATTGATATATAATGGTTTTCTTTTCTTTTGTCTATGATTAGTTGTGGTTGTAGCAATAGTATCGCAATAAAAGTATTACTTTGCAATTTCTCCTAGAAGTATAAAAAGTAAAGAGAAATGCTCAAGAAATTAGGTAAAACTTACCAAAATGAGAAACCTAACTTTGTAGCCCATTCTTTTGCCATCAACACTAAAGAAACACAGACAAAAAAAGAATCGTAAATACAACTAATTTATTTATGAATGCAAATAAAATATTATTTAAAAAGGCACCTACAACGCTTTTTGTAAATACAAACACACATTTGTAACATAAGAAAACAAAATCAACTCAATTATTTCCAATTAAAATTATTGTGTTATTCACAATTGAGCTGTTAACAGAAAACAAAAATTTTTAATGAATTTGTTTTTCAAATTCTAATGTGTTGTTTTGTTGTTTATTTAATTTTTTTTAGAACTTGGTTTTTTATTAAATTTTAATTTAAAGATGTTTTGATTAGTCGAACCGGCAACCTCTTGACTAATAGACTAACGTACTTACCACTCAGCTAAAGAGCAAATTGTTATTGGGTACGCAAATAATGAATACACACAAAACATGATTTCCTATGTTTCTTCTACATGGCGCATTTCGTTAATATAATCTAAAAATAACTTTGTTGATAAAAAAAACAAGCCACGACGTTTTTTGGCTTATTGGCGGAATTTACACCTATACAACACCAACAAATAAAATAAACAACAACATCAGCACATGACCACGTTGAGTCAATCAACAAGCAAGATAAACACCAACACAAACAAAGTAATTTAAATGATATTCTAAAATACGCAGTATTGATAAATACAATATTTAAGTTAATGCCAAATACAGGGTGGGCCAAAAGAAACCAAGGGGTGTAAAATATTAATAACTTTTTTGTTTATTAACTTTTTTTTATTTTTTCTTTCAGATTATATAATATACAAAATGGAAATTTTTTTACACTAAGTATGAAAAATGATGTCTCTTAAATGACCACCGTTTTCAGCTTCGCACTGATGGGCTCTTTTTAGAGCATTTTCCATAACATCTTTCAAAACTTGTGGCTGTAACGTTCGAATTTCTGCAACAATGTTTGCCTTGAGTTCAAGGGTTGTCTCTGGCTTGTTCACATACACTCGCTCCTTCAAAAAACCCCAAAGAAAATAGTCGAAATAATAATAAATAATAGTCAAATAATTTCCGAATTTCGAGAAATTATTCGCTCTCCAAAAATTTGACTTAAAAGTGCCACTGTGTCTCGGGCAGTATGGGCAGTGGCTCCGTCCTGCTGAAACCACATACCAGGTCTGTTTTCAAGAGCAGGACGTAAAAAATTTTCTATCATAAACCGATACCGCTCTCCATTTACGGTTACAGCACTTCCATCTTCATTCTCGAAGAAGTAGGGCCCAATGACATTTTCAGATGTGATCCCACACCATACTGTACACCTGATGGGTTGCAATTGGCGTTGATGAATGGCTCTTGGATTTTGAGAACCCCAGAACCTACAGTTCTGCTTATTAACAAAGCCATTCAAATGAAAATGAGCTTCATCACTCATAATCAAATTTTCAATAAAGTTGATTTCATTTCTGGCCAACTCTTGAAATTTAACTGCAAAATTTAGACGTTGCCGATGATCTGCGGGTTTTAATTCTTAGACCAATTGCACCTTATATGGGTATAACTGTAAGTCTTTTTTTAAAATGCGCCGTAGTGACGTACGAGACATTTCTAACTGAGCAGAACGCCTTCTGCCAGATGTTTCTGGTGCTTCGTTAACACTTTGCTGTACTCGTTCAATATTTTCCGCAGTGCGACTTAAACGTGGTCTACCGGTTCGAGACAAATCTCTTACGCTGCCATGTTGGTGATGACGATTAACTAAGCAACGAATCATCGCTTCAGAGGGCGAAATTCTGACGTTAAAATGTCGACGATGTGCTCTTTGCGTTAAAATAATTGATCTCTGGTTTAAATAATAAAATTCTATTGTTCTGGTTCTCTGTTCAGTTGTGAACCTCTCCATTATAAATTCTCCAAGTGTTGTCTATATAATCTGAAAGAAAAAATAAAAAAAAATAATAAACAAAAAAGTTATTAAACTTTTACACCCCTTGGTTTCTTTTGGCCCACCCTGTATTATTGAAATTAAAAATGTTATTCAACAACATGGTTTTGTTGAACATAAATCTTGTATATTTTTTTCTGTGAAGCTTCGAACTCTTAAATTTAATTAATGTTAAATATTTCTTATTTACAATACAAGAAAACAAATCTGTTGGTTAACTTTAAATTTTTCCGTCATGGTAGACTTTTCTCTGGAAGTGCCCGTATCAAAAACTATAACAAGTATACACCATGGATATCTCATGTATGTATAAGATGGCATATTTTTAAGCGAAGTTACTTACTACAGTAATCGTATGAGTGATATTAGTAGTGTTAAGTATACGCACTTGTATTGTAGTTAAATGAATACTGTTCAAGGCGAATTCAATAAAGGTTTTAACTAGGGATGTAAAGAATACCAGTTTAGCAAATTCGAAAGCGAATTTTCATGTGATTGCAAATACTTACAAAAGCTTTAAAAATCTTATGACAAAAAATTTCTATAAGAACATGAAGCTGTATTTTGTACATGAATGTACTGCATTTAATTTAAATTGAGTCTTTTATAGAGCAATTGTTTATCAATTTATTATAAATACAAAATTCTTAAAACAGAAAGATATATGAAATCATATCGCACACTAAATCGTAAACAATCACAACTCAAAATGATCAAAGGTGTTTTGTGTTTTTATAAACCATTTAATTAAACAAATCTCTAATAACTGCAACAATTTCTTCTGCAATACAGTCTTCCTGAAGAATATAAAATACCATTATGCTTGTTTTTATGCTACATACTTTTGTCAGTTATTTTCCACTACTCTGCATCTAAAATTGTTTGAGTTGTGACTGTTTATGATTTAGTATGCGATATTAAAATAAGTATAGATAATAATTAAAAATTAATTTACAAAATGTTAGGCAGTAAACTCAGTTGTACTTGGCCTTATAGCCTTATACTCTGTTCAAAATTTCATGTGGAATACTATTAAAATAATTATTAAAAATTGGCATGAATTGTTGCAGAAATACTGTTCTGTTCATCTTGGGAAAATATATGAAATATGTCTTCGACATTTTAAGTTGTCATGGGATATAATATGAGTGGCATTTGTTTACAACAAACAAATAGTATGTTTTTGCCTGAGTAGAAATTCTAGAATAGTTTCAAAGATTACTTAATATTGATTACATGGAAAAATTTTTGTATGAAGTAATGCATGATGTTCTGCATTTTTCACAAATTCGAACTTTTAAGTAGAAAATATTTTCGAACAAATCAAACACTGCCTTTTCAAAACCAAACATCGCTGGATTATTTAAAAAATAGTTTTCTGACAAAAATTTTAAAGCCTTATTTAGAATACTATCTTGTAAGTATCTTTTTTACGATGGATTAAAATCAATGTCGTGTTTTTGGCGTTTGTTAACCGCAAACTATTTTTGTAAAACTGCTACAAAAATTGTTTGTGTTGGTATTCGCTTGAAATATTCTGATACATTTAAGCGATTGCAAAATCTAAAGCTAGTAACAAAATTAAGCGAATAATTTTAAAATGCAAACACGAATGCGAACATTCATAACATCTTTAGTTTTAACCAATTCTAAAGTGATCAAACAAATGAAATTAAAAAATTTTCGGGAAATTTTCCACTTTTTCGACCACCTAAACGATGCTAAGAGTAATTCCTAGGAAGTTTATATGTTCTAAAAAGTTGTTTATTGAAATCTCAGGTACAATTTTGTGGTTGATTATTTCCTTGAATTTTGAACGGTTTGCTACCTGTGGACCTAAACAGGGGAAAAAATTTGATTTTAAATTTTTTGCGATTTTGATCTTGAAGATCAAATTTTTTTATTTTATTTAATTTATTTAAAATTTTTGTTCATTATGGCAAGAGCTACAACATTGCATGAAAGAGTGAAATAAAATTCCGAATGATTTGCAAAGTATGAGCCTGAGAAAATGCAAAAATGACAGAGAGGCCCCAAATCTTTGGGGGCCCATAAAACAGAAGTGCATGACTTGGGGAAAACTGGTACACACGGGTTTTTTTGTTTTTGGTTTTTGGTCAAGTAGTGGTGTCCGTGTAACCATACATTGTGAAAAGGTATGTTATATTTCCTAATTTTATTAGAATTAGGTTAAAAGTTAATATCAGCCTTAAATCAGTAACAGTATTTAATTGTATTTCAAATATCAAATACAATCAAAAACTAAAATATTCGAACAACTCTTTAAGATATTTCTTCTTCTTTTTATTGTTGTTTTAATTTAATTTTTTCTCATTTAAAATATTAAACAAATATTTTTGTGTCACCTTAACAAATGTAATTGTTCAACATGACTTGCAAGAAACTATGTTATGTTAAATCAACTTGTGCTTAGTTTTTGCATAATAAATTTTAAATTGCTATATATAATAAAATTTCAACTGTGATAACATTGTTATCTGGAAAATATCAATATATTTTTATGACATAAAATCCTTAAAGCAAACAGACACTCAAAATGATAAACAAACAATTTATTGTATACTTATAGCAAGAAGTGAGTGCAAGATTTGATTTGCTTTAACAATTCTATTTCGAATTTATACACTTACATATACACATACAGATACATTTATTTGTATATATTCATATTGTAGAGTGTTTCAATTTAAAAAAAAATTTTTATTTCCTTTCATATCTCAATTATCATTTGCAAATAATAAATCATTTTATAATTGAATGTCCATCCAATTTCAATCATCATAATTTATGTATATAAAGTTGTGTGTACTTATGTAGTATGCCAAAATAAATATAAAAAATTTATGTAAATAATATTGTTAAAAACAATTTCATTTAACTGCTATTTTATTATAATTTAACCAAGGCAAATAATAGCATACAGACACAATAATAAATATTAAAACTACTTGTAGATAATATACATACGATAGCAAAGATTTTTCTAGCAAATTAAAATTATTATAACTATAAAATAATGTAAAAATAAGTATGTATGAATATGAAAAATAAAAATAAAAACCGAAAATAAACACATATAAATAAAGTTAATTTAAACATAATGTTATAAGTGAACAAATATTTGTGTAAGATACAATAATGTTCTTCAAACATTTAAACATTTAAACATTTAATATAAAAAATAAATGGTATAACGTCAACAAGTTCTATTAATTGCATATACAAATAGTTAAATATCTGTATAGAAAATCAATTAAAATTGTAAGGATTAAAAAAAGGAAACTAATAGATCATTAAACTATTTGTTAAAATAAAAACATATATGCATTTTGATTATGGGAAAGGTATTGAGATGGATTTGGATATGAATTTGCGACCTAAAACATTGTTGGCAGATGTGCAATAGCCTTCCGTGAGCACCTGCCATTACGGTCTTATCTCACGGGTGCCAAAGCACCGGGTGCAGGTAAGACGCCAAGCCATTTCCCTCATGCACCCTTTTAGAATGAACCTAAGGCCCACTCCTCAAAACACATAGGTTGCAATCTTTGATATAATTATCCTTGTTCTATATTCAATTACCTTACTGAGGTAATTTGAGCTATCTAAACTCTGCTGCTATGCCCTTGGCCATAGCAGCTTCTGTTGAATGGCAACAGCACCTAGAATAGTGTCTGGCTGACCGCGTCAGACCAACCACTAGCATTGATTTCACATTGGGAAGCCAAGACTATTCTCCCAGCGATTTTGGTAGCAACCACAGCCACCACGATAATTCTCCGGCTTCCACGCCAAGGTGTTGTGTATACACCCATAGCGAGGTCCCCAAGAGAATTCCTCAACCATTGCCGGCACAGCTCAACCACTCATCCGAGATGAACCCATGCCTGTGTCGCCAAAAATCCAGTGCCTACTCCATACATACCGAAATCATCCCTTAAACCCCCATGGGGTAGGACGAACTCGGCATTTTAGCAAAGGATCCTGACGACCGCCACATGCACTCAAAACTTCAAAGCAGCTCGGCTGTCTGGCAACCGGCACCCGTGGCACCAGAAGTAGCCTCTGGTCAGACCTCAAAGTTCCACCACAAGGGCTTCACCTCTATCGTCTTTTGAACTCAGCGGCAGTTCTAGGTGACGTTGCACCTAACTGATATCAACAGGACCTGTCTTTCTTTTTATAAATATGTGCACATCCTTTGCTCTGCTGCCAGAGATCGGGTAGTAACACATAAGTTCTATGGGTAATGTACCAAAGGTACATCAATGGAAAAAGCCACATCACCCCAGCTGGGGCCCCGAGGTTGCCACACCCGTAGTGAAAAATAGACTCCCCTGGGGGTAACATTGTTGGCAGGAGTAATAAATTTTTAAGGGTTCTAAACCATGAAATCACTTTAAGGCTCCGCAAGACTTCATAATGTTTAGTTTTTTCTTACTAGCCATCTACTCGAGGAATATTCTTGTCAAATATTGCAGTGGCAATTGCCAAATTCGATTGCCGACATAAATGTTAAAATGCATTGCTGAGCAATAATCTCTTAACACATGCATAAATAAATAAAATAAATAGAATCTAGGCGTACGGTAGTGTGCCAGGCCAAGTTCCGGCCAATGCACGTAGTGTGTATATTTACACGAAGCCATTCGAGCTGTTTTTACCCCCCTCATAACTTTGCTCCCTGCAATCGTAAAACTAGGAAATTTACACCATAATTAGAATTAATTCAATTCACCTCATATCATCACCAATGAAAGGTTCCTGAGATATAGAGGTGCAAAAGTGCATATTTTAAGACATACACACTGACCACTGACTACTGACACTCATCAAATTGATGAAGCACTTCCGCTATAGCTATATTGCTAAAATTTGGTATACGAGTAGATCTAGGTGAGCAATTACCTAAGAAAATCTGAACACATGGAATTTTTAGCCAGGGGGGCGGGGCTGCACCCATAAAAATTACAATTTGTGCTAGTGAGCTGAAAACCGATACAGAGCTAGGTCTAGGTGAGCAATAAAATAAAAAATCTGAAAACCTGAAAATTTGGCCAGTAGGACGGGGCTACGCTCATTAAGGTAAGAATTAAAAAAAAAGCTAATATAAGGCGCTTAATGGAAGCTGTTTTATTGAAATTTGGCTTATATACAGGCTATAAATTTTTACAATTTAAACGTAATTTTCAAAACTTAAAGTTGCGCTAAGGAGCTGAAATTTGATATACAAGTAGGTCTAGATGAGAAAACAACAAGAAAAAGCTGAAACCCGGAAAATTTAGTCAGAGGGGCGGGGCTGCGCCCATAAAAATTAAAAAAAGTTGCGCTTATGAGCTGAAATTTGATGCACAAGTAGGTCTAGGTGAAAAAGCAACTAGAAAAATCTGAAAACCCAAAAATTTTTATCAGAATGGGGCGGGCCACGCTAATATTGTTTGAAGCTTAAAACTAACAGCCTTATTTATAAAATTTTTTATAAATTTAAATTTTGTTTGTATTAAAATTTGTCTTAAAATCCCTTTATAAAGCCTTAATAAGTTATATAAATTACGCTGTTAATATACAGCTTTTAACTTAAGCCATTTTAGTTAAACCTTGCCGACACGTTGTACGTATACAAGACTTTAAAGTATAACCTTATAAAGTGGGCGAGATCACTCCTATAAAATGTTAGCCTTGTGTTTAATCTATTTCGGTATAGCATAGTTTAGAATAAAATTAGAAAATTGGAGTTTAAAATAGTAAGAACTACCCCTCCTACTATTTTAAACTCCAAAATAAAATATAAAGGTATAATTCGAACTATAGAGCTGAAATTTTATACACAAGTAAGTGTAGATGAGTAAAAATCTTAAAACCAAGAAGTTTAGCCAGTATGGGGGCCACGCCGTTAAAATTTCAAATTGCACTAGATAGCTAAAATTTGATACACAAATAAATCTAGATCATAGATCACTGAGAAAAATCTAAAAAACCAGAGGTTGCAATCAAGGGGCGGGTATAAGCACTTTAAACTCAAAATTAAGATCAATTTTATTGTAAATTTGCAAACACATTTCACTTATCCAAAGTAAAAGTTTCCTGTTTTGAAAAGTGGCCATGACCAAGCACATGAATCTTAGCTTTCATGTACTTGGCAATATTTTTACCTTTCTAAAATAGGAAAGAATAATGTATATCTGTTCATTTCTTTGTATCGGTAAAAATATTGTCAAGTTAGCAAATTATCTAGAAATTATATGGCACCCTACGATTACAAATTTATATCACATATAACATATTTCTGTGTTAGATATTGTAGCAAACAAGAACTTGGTCAAAATTTATATCTCACTACTTTTAATGGCTAAAATTTGGATAGGAACTTAGCCTTTTTTCACATTTATGTTTTTGTGAGGATGAGAATTTACATTTAATTGATATATTATATGTATATAAATTGAAGTAATAATCAAATATATTTTTAAAAAATTTAAATTCAGCTAGAGTTGCTGTGAACTGATGTTACCTCTCACCAAAAAAATATATTTACTTCATTTATTCATTCAAATAACACTCTTGATGGTTGATATTTAATTTATCTGAAAGTCTGTTGGAAAAAAATCACTCAATATACGGTTTTTTTATTTGAAATTATATGTACTTGCTTCCGCTATCGAGTTTATTCGTGATATATTTTTTCTATCAAGTTCAATTCAGAGATTCGCATCATTATGAAAGTGATTCCCTGAATTCAATAAGTTTTTTTTTGGCATATGATTTTCTTGTGCCTAGGGAATTAACAATCACTTATATCTCACATAATGTTTGACGCGCATTTTTTACAAACTGTTTTCCCAGCAAAAATATTAACAGCGAAAACTGTACATGTGCGACTTTTTATATTTTTGTTATTTCTGTGCTATATTAAATATAATGTTGCATTATTTTTACAAACTGTCAAAATCGAAGTAGAAAATTCGAATAAGGTAGATTTTGTTTTATCACTGTTTTCAAATCATTTCGCTCAAGAATGAATGTATGTATAGTATAACAATCTGTGGAGTTTTTTAAGCGGAACGTCACTTGGTTATCGCCAGCAATATATGTATGTATGGAAAAATGTGTCCAAGCATAAGTAATATCCTTTAGACTGTCTCATTATAGTGAATTACGACATCATTTTCAGTCTAGTTTGATAGAAAACTCAAACATATAAATTTAACTGAAGTAACAGTGATATGAATCAAATTTTAGTGTGAGTGGTAGCGATGTTAGCCTCTCAGTCCAGAGGTCGTGGGTTCGATTCCCACCATAGACCCTGCGTGTTTTTCGCAGACAAGCTAATCGCTTTGCGAATTGTGTTTGTGTTAAAAAAAAGGTATTTTCGAAATAATAGTTGCTAGTACTTATTCCGGCATAAGAATTAAGAAATAATAATACTCGCCATAACATTTCATTTTAAGCGTTCACCTTGAAGAAGAGAAGTAAATCAATACAACACTTCTCAAATATGACTATCTTGCAATAAAACGAGCATAATAGCCTTGGGAAGCAAAGGTTCATGGAATTTAACTTCCTAACTGTTTCATGCTGTAACAAAAATATTTTGATGATAGGTAAAGAAATCGTATAGAAAACCTTCTCACTATAGTTTGTTGACACACTATCGCATTTGAAAAAAAAATAGAAATCGCTACACGATTCAAAAACTGAATGCCCTTAGAGTCTGAGCAAAATTTAACGAGAATTCATTGAGGTGCGGTTTTTCATACGATTTTGAAGTAAAAACCCGCAGTGCGGAACGGCATAAATTTGAAATCTATTTTATTATCATTGCGGACTTTCTTATTCTCTCAATTTTTTACTATCTTTCTCTTTCTGATGTTGCCATAGTTTTTGAATAATTCACGGTGTTGACAACAAAAAACATGATTTTGATGTTCAAAAATGTTTGTCATAAAATATAAAAGCTTAAAAAATTTATCAAATATATCTGCGAATGTATAAAATTTTAATCATTTTTTGTTTTTAGCTACTGCCATTACAAAATATTTAACAGAAAGAGTAAATCTTTTATAAAAATGTATGCACAAGAAAATTAATAAAAATTTAAACAAACAATGACAAATATTGCCGTCGCCGTCTTCCGTTGTATTATGTTTATTTTTCTCTCCCGCAACGAGGAATCGTACCGCACAGCAAACATTGTGCTTAGACTCATAAAATAAATTACTTATATTAAATAAAAGCCACCAAAAGAAATCACCAAAAAGTGCCAAAACTAAAAGAAGTCGCTGTAACTAAAAAAAACGTCAAAACGAAAAACCCGTCGTGGGCGAGTCATAGTTGATCTTTACTAAATTTATTTTATTTATTTTCTTAAAAAATGGTTGTTGTCTTTGATAATGAAAAATAAAAATAATATTGCCATGTTTTTAAAACATAAAAATTAAATTAAAGTATTATACAATAGTTGGAAAAATATATGAAAAAATATGTGTTGGATATAATGTTTGGAACAAAATCATAAATCAAAAATGCGAACCTTGTAGCATAGACAATAAATAATAACTGCCTTATTCATAAAAAATATTTGAGGTTTATTAAGCGCTTATTTGACATATTTCTATGGGAAATTTGTCAAATAAACCTTTAATAAACCTAAAATATTTTTTATGAATTAGACCGTAATTGTTTTAAGGAATCACAACTGCGGCTTTTTTCCGTCCATAGAAAAGACGAAACAATCGACGAACAGAGTTAGGGCATTAATCAATTTGAATCATATGTATTTTGTCAACGTTTCAAAATTAATTTTTATTTTCTTATAAAAAATAGTCCAGATCTAATGAAAACCCTGAAAACGTATAGTATTTTCTAAAAATTATGTGAGTCAATACCAGTATCAATTTGCATCCAATATTTTAAAAGATTCATTAGTTTTCATACTATTACTCGTTCTTATATTATTTAATTTTTTACTATGTAGTAACTAGTCGTTTTACTAAATAGAGTCCTTAAGAATAGAACTCAAGCTCATAGTCATAGTTTCGATAGAGTTTAACAGCCTGTCCCACAATATCGACAGAAAACATTCGATAGACAATTTGTATTGTATTGCAATAAAATAATTCTGCCAGAGAAACCGACTTCAATACAAAGATCTGATAGGACATTTTCGAAAAAAATTCATGGGATATAAAATTTAAATTTTTATTTAATTTTTTAAATGCAAGATTTTGTGTTTTTCAGAGCTCAGGCTATGTGTTAAATTTTGTAAAAATCGGTACAGTACAAACGCTTCAAATGAAATATTAAATTTTAATGGGCGTGAATCCGCCCATTTTTTCAAATAGAAGATTGTGTCTATTTTTGAGCTCAAGGTGTGTGGTAAGTTTCGTAAAGATCGGTTGAGTAGAACCACGTGATATAAAATAATAGAGTTTAATGAGCTAGACCCTCCCTTTTTTTCAACTTTAAAATTGTGTAATTTCAAAAACCAAAGAAAGGTTTTGGATTTTACTTGCAATCACTTTTAACATTTGAAAGAGCAAAGATTTCCTTACGGTTGTCGCTTTCTGCATAATTTTTTGCTATTATTTCACCCAGTTTTTTTTTCTTGGAGCCAAAACAAACTAATTATAAGCTGATACTGAACAATTAAATTTTTACAGTATTTTTAATAAAACTTATTAAGGCTTTGTAAAGGCTTTTTAAAACAAATTTTCATAAAAATTTTTCTTAAAAAAGCCCTAATAAGTTTTATAAACTTTATACTGATGAAGATTTATAGGGAAAATATAATGACGCAGAGCAAGTGCAATAATAAATGGGCTATGCTCTTTGCGTGCAACAAAAAAAGTGGCACTATTCTGCATTGTTACGTACTATGGCTAAAAAAATAATTTCGAAAAACTCCACATCTCTTTTCAAAATTATTTATGTATATTCCACAACGTTGACAGTAGAACAAATGCCAAAAAAAAATATTACATGGCTGGCTATATTTGCAGTCGTATGTCACCGTTTCATGGTTCATGTTTTTAATATGATCTCAACATTTTAATATACAATTTTATATTATACTGCATTTACATTTTTAATAAATAAATAAATAAGTTACATAAATATTGATAACATCAAATATTTTTTTCCTATTTAATTCAATTTTACAGTCATCATCATTTAGCCTGTTTAACTCATGTTATATTATCCAGCTCTTGAAATATTTTTACACTTTGTGTTATAAATTTATTAAATTATTACACCCCAAGGAATACAAAAACAAATATTTATAATGGTGTTAAAAAAAATACATAAAAAGATAATAAAAAAATAAAGTCCATATAACAACAAAACCCGACGGTTATTTGATGTGTGTGACCGCACTGTATAAAACCGTCAGAAATAAAAAAGGATAATAACAACACATTCTTCTCTATTTGATGATGAGTATGATAAAAAAAAATATATAATAAAACACAGAAAATTTTGTGAAACCCCAAGTTTAAGTTAAAAAATGTATATATATATATATATATTTTTTTTTTTAAATGCTTTAAATTAATAGAGTCTGTGATGTGAAGCCACAAACAATGCGGATATTGTACTAAAGATGTATTAAATAAAAAAACAACGACAAAAAAAAAACAGCAAAAACCCTAACAATATATTATCATGAATGTGTAGATAAATTATTTTTAAATTGAACAGAAAAACACGTCATTAAAAATAAAATGTTTCATAATAAAAAATTTTGAAGCAGGATCAAAGAAAAGAACAAAAAAAATAAATAAAGCACGAACACTAATTGCACCTGAATGATACTTTCAAAAGAAGATTTAAGTTGATGGACTTGTGTGGCAGTGTGTCTGTGTGTGTATGTGTGTGTATGCATGCGTTTGTGTGCAGGTTTTTACGAATTTCGGTTTGATGTGTATACATTGCAAGAGAAAATAATTTGAAAATATTAAATATCAATGTTACCAAGTGAGCATAAGTGCTCATTCTGATAGTTGCGTATATACAGGGTGGGCCAAAAGAAACCAAGGGGTGTAAAAGTTTAATAACTTTTTTGTTTATTAACTTTTTTTATTTTTTCTTTCAGATTATATAATATACAAAATGGAAATTTTTTTACACTAAGTATGAAAAATGATGTCTCTTAAATGACCACCGTTTTCAGCTTCGCACTAATGTGCTCTTTTTAGAGCATTTTCCATAACATCTTTCAAAACTTGTGGCTGTAGCGTTCGAATTTCTGCAACAATGTTTGCCTTGAGTTCAAGGATTGTCTCTGGCTTGTTCACATACACTCGCTCCTTCAAAAAACCCCCAAAGAAAATATTCGGGTGCTGTCAAATCTGGCGATCGCGCTGGCCAAATAATTTCCGAATTTCGAGAAATTATTCGCTCTCCAAAAATTTGACTTAAAAGTGCCATTGTGTCTCGGGCAGTATGGGCAGTGGCTCCGTCCTGCTGAAACCACATACCAGGTCTGTTTTCAAGAGCAGGACGTAAAAAATTTTCTATCATAAACCGATACCGCTCTCCATTTACGGTAACAGCACTTCCATCTTCATTCTCGAAGAGGTAGGGCCCAATGACATTTTCAGATGTGATCCCACACCATACTGTACACCTGATGGGGTGCAATTGGCGTTGATGTATTGCTCTTGGATTTTGAGAACCCCAGAACCTATAGTTCTGCTTATTAACAAAGCCATTCAAATGAAAATGAGCTTCATCACTCATAATCAAATTTTCATCTCTGGTTTAAATAATAAAATTCTATTGTTCTGGTTCTCTGTTTAGTTGTGAACCTCTCCATTATAAATTCTCCAAGTGTTGTCTATATAATCTGAAAGAAAAAATAAAAAAAAATTAATAAACAAAAAAGTTATTAAACTTTTACACCCCTTGGTTTCTTTTGGACCACCCTGTATTATTATATGTATGCTTTTGCTAATCCAAAAATATGTTTTAATAACTCTAGTATTTGTAACTTTATAGGAGAAGGTAAAAACATAATAGAAACACTACAGTTCTTATAGAAACTGCTGTGTGCAACTACTTGTAAAAGCTTTTGTTTACTCTATTGTAATAATTTTTTGTGACAAGGTTTATTTGTGGGAAATGTATTGGAATCACTGAAAAACTCAATTTGGAAAAAAATCAATTTAAGGCCTTTCTACTTGGGACCGTCGATATTTATACATGTATGTAGGTGTGTATAGTTTCAGAATGGTATATTTAATTCAAACTACAATATTTCATTACTGTTTAAATTATTTGAATAGTTAATTTATTTTCTTAATCGATTTTGTTCACATTATTAATAGGGCACTTAGACCTGCATAAAATCTAGCAGATTTTAATAAAAATTCTTATGAAAATCTATACCGTTTACACTTACTTGCTTGTACATTTTCAAGATTTTTTTTATCCAAAACAAAACTCATTAACTGAAAAAATTCCAAAACTACAACCAAAAAACTGCAATGTAGCTAATTCACACACCTTTTCAAGCAAACCGTAGCTAATTCAATCATCTTTTTTTGTAAAAAATAAATAAAAATATTAGATTTTGATAAGATTTCCTACAAATCTACTGACAAAATAGATTTCGGTTTGTATGAAAAATCTAGTAAAATGCAGCAAGATTTAGCTCAAAATTTGAGACAATGTAAATACACTATAAGATATTTAAATTCCGCTCAGCAAAAAATTTCAAGAAAGGTAAATGAGTTTGGAATTAGGCATTTTTGGTAGAAGCTGTTCCTTACTGGATTACCAAATTAAGGCGTGAGACTAAAATGATCGATTCTTGATAAGTACTAACTTTTTTTTATTTTGCAACTTGTTCACGTAATCTATTTAATCTAAAAATCTTATTCTCCTCATTTAGCAACTTGTACATCATTTTTTAAACATTTTCGGTAATGTGATTTGTAAGCGAGTAATGAGATTTGGCAATCAGAAAAGTAAGTCATTATATGGCAAGTAGTTCTGATGGTAATGTGTAATTTTTTGCTGGGCGCTTTCTTCACAGTGTATAATTAAGGCTAATACTATTTACTTCTAAAAGTAAAAGTAATTTTTGCAGTATAAACAAGAAACACTTGATTGTATCGATGCCACTTGATTGGTTTAGATTCCCGATGCTTTTTCTAATATTGCTGAATGAGCTGATTTCCATTTTCAGCCCTTTTGCAGTGATTTAATTGAATATTTTACTGAAGTCAAAACCACGTCATGTGGTCCACGAGCGAAAAGTTTTGAAAATTCCTTTTAAAATATGGAATCCGATCACCATATTTCTTAAATTGTAAAATAATTTCCGCCCGAAAATTTATATTTGTTCAATGCACAAGCTTGCATTAAAGTCCTATCAAGAATGTAGAAATAACTGGGATTTTTGTTTCCATAAAATAAACAAAATAAATTTAGTAGAGAGCAACTATGACCCGCACACGACGATTTTTTCGTTTTGACGATCTTTTTAGTTACAGCGACTACTTTTATTTTTGGCAGTTTTTGGTTATTTCTTTTGGTGGCTTTTATTTAATTTAAGTAATTTATTTTATGAGTCTTAACACAATGTTTGCGGTGCGGTGCGATTTCTCGTTGCGGGAGAGAAAAATAAACTTACTACAATGGAAGACGGCGATGGCAATTGTTTAAATTTTTATTCATTTTTTGTTCATACATTTTTATAAAAAATTTACTCTTTGTGTTATATATTTTGTAATGGCAGCAGCTAAAAACAAAAAATTATTAACATTTTATACATTCGAAGATATGTTTGATAACTTCAAAATCATGTTTTTTGTTTACAATAATAATGAAAGTCCGCAATGAAAACAAAATATATTTTAATTTTATTCCGTTACGCACTGCAGTTTTTTACATCAAAATCATATTAAAAACCGCAATGCAATAAATTATCATGACGTTGTGTTCAGACTCTATTTCTGGTGATATATTTTATTTAAGAGCTTTTCCTTTTTGACAATTTTTCGTTTTGGCTTTTTTGTGCTTTGAGATTTTTTAAGTTTTAGCTTTTTTGAAAATTTCAAGAGATTGCCTTTTACGGCAAATCAAACAACAAAGTCAAAATTATATTAACTGATAGAATAAACTTTAAGAATATATTTAATGTTCAGTTAACAAATTCATTGAATCAGTAAGTATTTTGTAGGAATGCGGTCCTCCAAATAATTTTGTAAGTTCTGAAAAAAGCTTAGTTTTGTAAAAATTTATATATCACAGGGTTCTGCTGATATTATATGTTGTTTAAATGTTTATCTTGCTTGTCGATATTTAGAATGTGCTGTTGTACATCTATACCAAAAAGTAGCCGACAAAAGTCGTGGCATGTTTCTTCTCTATACAGTTTTTTTGCAACAAACAATTTACTGCCACAGTATAAAATATTTACTGAAACTAAGCTTTATTTCAAACAAACATTTGTTTGAGAACTCTTTTGAGTATAATTTTTTCTGTGCATTAAATAATAATGTTAACAGAACGACTTCTGGAAATAAAGTTGTTAGTAAATTGATTTTGTAAATAAATCATTTGTTAGGCACGCTGTATGGCGAGTTGCTTCGTTTTGTTGGAACCAAGTGTCGTGGACGTTTAGATGATTATTTTTGGAAAATATAAGTATAATTAGCATGGCTCTAAAGTGCTCCATAATACCGCCAGAGTGTAAATCCCTCTAAACAGTTAATTTTAGGGGATGATGATTTCGTAACGGCTTAAGGATTGTCTTCGTTCCAAATACGGCAACTTTGCTTATTATCGTTGCATTTAACCAAAAATAAGCTCCATCACAAAACAAAATTCAGTAATAAAAATTTTCTGTGAACGTGAAATATGAAATTTCCATAATTTGGAAGCATTGTTCTGGCGTTGAGCGATTCATGATTACTTGCCAAACCTTACTGAACATAAATGTGAACATAGTTTGATATTCTCAGCTGATAAACAATAGTTATCGATATCGACAGTTCTGATGCTGTTCAAAAGCATCCGATATTTGCACAGCACACTTTCTTTAATTTTTTTAAAATTTTTAAGTTTAATTTTTTACACAATTAAATTCGCGCGTTCCAACGTTGCTTGTTGGGTATGAAAAGAAATTTTTATTTAACGATTTTTTTCGACTTTTCTGTGGATGTGTACATGTAAGAGATTACATATATTTGTGTACTTAAGCTTAATGGTTTAAAAGAGCATTTGGTTTTTTATTGCGTACATTTTTTTTAATAGAAATTAAGTGGTCTTAAGCTAATGATTAATTACAAGCAATGAATTCATGAGCCATGTTTTCCCTTAAAACAAAAACAAAAAAAAAACAATTTAAAAAACACAAAAAGAGCGTTTTTAATCCTAAGAAAAACAACACGCACATTTATGCGTAAAAAACTCAAGTAAGCATTTTGTAGTATGTATGCATGTATGTGTTATGAATTCGAGTATCGTCAGGCATAGTGTCATCACTAGGGAAAGGATTTTCATGTAAATAAATGTTTTCTGTCGTTGGTCTTAGATCAACGTAAATAACATATATTTGCGAATCAAAAAATTTGTGACAAAATACCATCGATTTGTTAGTGCATATTTTACAACAAATACATATTTTTGCATATTTTACTATAAATGTATATTTTGAATACATTTTTTAGTTTTTTCATGTTATAAATCTAATTTTAAGTTTTTTTTATTAGTTGTAAAGTATTTAAAAGCTGCAGTTTTTACGACTATGTAAGAACAAAAAACGGGAAAAATTTACGATCGTACTTTTTGTGATATTATTCGATACATCTTGGGTTAAGTCAAGAATACAAAATGCCATTGAAAATTAAAAAAAATAGCATGGAATAATAGCCCTTTTAAATCCAAAAATTTTTGTGTAATATTTTTCAGCGCTCTCTACTGGTTCGGCGTAAATTTCATATGGATATAAAGTGATTTTGAAAGTACCTTTGCGTGTTTCAGCTTTTAATGAAAAATATCAAATGATATGATACGGATACATCCTATGGTAACTAGATGGGGAACGTGGGAGAAGGCTGTCGGCTACTAAATTTCTATTAATAAAATTAAAGAAATTTTGAAGTAAAAAAACTTTTCCCCATGTGCAAAAAAAAAAATAACGTGTGCTTGAAGTGTACGTTAAATTAAAATTTTCATACAAAAACTGATTTTAACGTGCACTTAAAGCGCACGCTATTTTTGGCATATGGGTGCAAGTCTTCTGACTTTAAAATTTCTTTAATTTTATTAATAGAAATATAGTATCCGACAGCCTTCTGCCTAATTGATATTTGGGTAAATATAGTATTGCTATCTTGTTCACACTTTCGTTACTTTAACACATCAGTTAGAAATAGTTAAAAAAAAAAATTATGTACTTAAGATATATGCAACAAATTGGATCAATAGTTTATAGTTCGAAGAACGAAAATTTAGAAACGTAATATTCCATAAACGAAGTAGCAGCATTTAAGTACGCACCAATAAATTCTGCTGACGTGGAAGATTCATTTGTATTACATAATTTTTTTTCAGAAAAAATCTTCAAAGATTTATCTTTGACAATTAAAAAAAAAATATTCATTCATGTACGTTCAACTGAACTTTATTTTGTATTCCATATGATTTGCCAAATATTTATTAAGAAGGCATTGAAACCGGTGCACAATGTGATATATCAGCAATATAATATATTAATTTTTCTATATGAAAATTGTGGTGTCTATAGATTTGTCAGAAGAAAAATTACATTTGAGGCTGAAGCAGTGCCCCATAGCTGGATTCCGTAGCATCATATTGACTTCAAAAGCGACTTGTATATCAAAAGTTTGCAGTCTAGATAAAGTGTTGAATTTCTGCCAATTAACCAATATAATTGAGTTAATTTAAGTTTCGTTTGAGTTAGCTTAGAGTCAATATGATGTATTCATGTAAGCCTTCGATCAAGGTGTTTACCAAGGTATTTCACTTGAGAATGTTGAAGAATATTCTGATTGTTGATTCGAATGGGGGAATATGTATCTCTTCTTAGGGTAAACGTTATATGGACTCACTTTCGTTCATTTACTTTACATAAGTTCAAACACATTTCGACCTGGGTAATACGTTCTGGGAGATTGCGGGAAGCTTCATAAAAGTTTTCGTGCATACTCATACAGGCTGTATCATTGGCAAATGCAGAGGAGTGGATATTATTGCTCACTGGCATATCACAAGTATATATATATTAAATGGAAGACTGGACCCAGAATACCACCCTGTGGCACACTGGATAACATAGATTCGGGCACACTCATGAAGTCTTCTTCCACAACAATTAACTTCCTATCAATAATATAACTTTCCAAAAGGCCTTTCGTGCCATACTTTATCAAACTCCTGAGAAACATCAATAAAGAGAGCAGAACAATAAATGGACTATACATACAAAGATTAATGGGCTATACATCGTCCATTTTTTGGTTTTTTATGTAAAAATTTAATGGACCATAAACTGTCCATTTTGTATGCAAAAAATTAAATGGACTATATACTTCGTCTATTTTTCGTAAAAAAATATAATGGACTATACATCATACATCTTTCATAAAAAAAATTGTTTATGAAAAAATTTTAATGGGCTATACATCGTCCATTTTTAAATTTTTTATGAAAAATTTTAATGGCCTACAAATAGTCCCTTTCGTATGCAAAAAATTAAATAGACTATGCGTCCTCTATTTAAAATGGAAAAAATGAAATTGGCTATACATACAAAATGTAACGGGCTATACATGGTCCATTTTTTAATTTTGTTATGTAAAAATTTAATGGACCATAAATTACCCATTTCGTACGCAAAAAATTAAATGGACTATATACGTCGTCTATTTTTCGTACAAAAAAATTTAATGGACTATACATCATCCATTTTTCATAAAACAAATTGTTTATGAAAATATTTTAATGGGCTATACATCGTCCATTTTTTAATTTTTTATAAAAAATTTAACGGCCTACGAATCGTTCCTTTTGTATGCAAAAAAATTAAATAGACCATGCGTCGTATAGATCGTCCATTTTTCAATTTTTTATGAAGAATTTTAATGGAATGAAAATCGTCCCTTTCGTATGAAAAAATTAAATAGACTATGCGTCGTCTATTTTTCGTGGAAAAAATGAAATTGGCTATACATACCAAAAGAAATGGGCTACACATGGTCCATTTTTTAATTTTGTTATGTAAAAATTTAATGGACCATAAATTACCCATTTCGTACGCAAAAAATTAAATGGACTATATACGTCGTCTATTTTTCGTACAAAAAAATTTAATGGACTATACATCATCCATTTTTCATAAAACAAATTGTTTATGAAAATATTTTAATGGGCTATACATCGTCCATTTTTTAATTTTTTATAAAAAATTTAACGGCCTACGAATCGTTCCTTTTGTATGCAAAAAAATTAAATAGACCATACGTCGTATAGATCGTCCATTTTTCAATTTTTTATGAAGAATTTTAATGGAATGAAAATCGTCCCTTTCGTATGAAAAAATTAAATAGACTATGCGTCGTCTATTTTTCGTGGAAAAAATGAAATTGGCTATACATACCAAAAGAAATGGGCTATACATAGTCCATTTTTTAATTTTGTTATGTATAAATTTAATGGACCATAAATTATCCATTTAATACGCAAAAAATTAAATAGACTATATACGTCGTCTATTTTTCGTACAAAAAATTTAATGGACTATACATCATCCATTTTTCATGAAAAAAATTTTTTATGAAAAAAATTTAATAGGCTATAATACATCGTCCATTTTTCAATTGTTTATGAAAAAATTTAATGTCCTATAAATCGTTCCTTTTGTGAGCAAAAAATTAAATAGACCATGCGTCGTTTATTTTTCATGGAAAAAATTAAATTGGCCACACATACAAAATGTAATGGGCTATACATGGTCCATTTTTTAATTTTGTTATGTAAAAATCGAATGGACCACAAATTACCCATTTCGTACGCAAAAAATTAAATGGACTATATACTTCGTCCGTTTTTCGTACAAAAAATTTAATGGACTATACATCATCAATCTTTCATAGAAAAAAATTGTTTATGAAAAAATTTTAATGGGCTATACATCGTCCATTTTTAAATTTTTTATGAAGAATTTTAATGGAAGAAAAATCGTCCCTTTCATATACAAAAAATTAAATAGACTATGCTTCGTCTATTTTTCATGGAAAAAATTAAATTGGCCATACATACCAAATGTAATGGGCTATACATGGTCCATTTTTTAATTTTGTTATGTAAAAATTTAATGGACCATAAATTATCTATTTCGTACGCAAAAAATTAAATGGGCTATATACGTCGTCTATTTTTCGTACAAAAAATTTAATGGACTATACATCATCCATCTTTCATAAAAAACAATTGTTTATGAAAAAATTTTAATGGGCTATACATCGTCCATTTTTAAATTTTTTATGAAAAATTTTAATGGCCTAAAAATCGTCCCTTTCATATACAAAAAATTAAATAGACTATGCTTCGTCTATTTTTCATGTAAAAAATTAAATTGGCCATACATACAAAATGTAATGGGCTATACATGGTCAATTTTTTAATTTTGTTATGTAAAAATTTAATGGCCCATAAACTACCCATTTCGTACGCAAAAAATTAAATGGACTATATACGTCGTCTATTTTTCATACAAAAAATTTAATGGACTATACATCATCAATCTTTCATAGAAAAAAATTGTTTATGAAAATATTTTAATGGGCTATACATCGTCCATTTTTTAATTTTTTATAAAAAATTTAACGGCCTACGAATCGTTCCTTTTGTATGCAAAAAAATTAAATAGACCATGCGTCGTATAGATTGTCCATTTTTCAATTTTTTATGAAGAATTTTAATGGAATGAAAATCGTCCCTTTCGTATGAAAAAATTAAATAGACTATGCGTCGTCTATTTTTCGTGGAAAAAATGAAATTGGCTATACATACCAAAAGAAATGGGCTATACATAGTCCATTTTTTAATTTTGTTATGTATAAATTTAATGGACCATAAATTATCCATTTAATACGCAAAAAATTAAACAGACTATATACGTCGTCTATTTTTCGTACAAAAAATTAAATGGACTATACATCATCCATTTTTCATGAAAAAATTTTTTTATGAAAAAAATTTAATAGGCTATATATAATACATCGTCCATTTTTCAATTGTTTATGAAAAAATTTAATGTCCTATAAATCGTTCCTTTTGTGCATCGTCCATTTTTATATTTTTTATGAAAAATTTTAATGGCCTAAAAATCGTCCCTTTCGTATGCAAAAAATTAAATAGACTATGCGTCGTCTATTTTTCATGGAAAAAATTAAATTGGCCATACATACAAAATGTAATGGGCTTAACATGGTCCATTTTTTAATTTTGTTATGTAAAAATTTAATGGACCATAAATTATCTATTTCGTACGCAAAAAATTAAATGGACTATATACGTCGTCTATTTTTCGTACAAAAAATTTAATGGACTATACATCATCCATCTTTCATAGAAAAATATTGTTTATGAAAAAATTTTAATGGGCTATACATCGTCCATTTTTAAATTTTTTATGAAAAATTTTAATGGCCTAAAAATCATCTCTTTTGTATGCAAAAAATTAAATAGACTATGCGTCGTCTATTTTTCATGGAAAAAATGAAATTGGCCATACATACAAAATGTAATAGGCTATACATGGTCAATTTTTTAATTTTGTTATGTAAAAATTTAATGGGCCATAAACATAAAAATTAAATTGGCCATACATACCAAATGTAATGGGCTATATATCGTCCATTTTTTAATTTTGTTATGTAAAAATTTAATTGACCATAAATTATCCATTTCGTACGCAAAAAATTAAATGGACTATATACGTCGTCTATTTTTCGTACAAAAATTTTAATGGATTATACATTATCCATTTGTCATCTCAAAAAATTGTTTATGAAAATATTTTAATGGGCTATACATCGTCAATTTTTCAAGTTTTTATGAAAAATTTTAAAGGCCTACAAATCGTCCCTTTCATATGCAATAATTTAATAGACTATGTGTCGTCTATTTTTAATGCAAAAAATGAAATTGGCCATACATACAAAATGTAATGGGCTATACATGGACCATTTTTTAATTTTGTTATGTAAAAATTTAATGGACCATAAATTAGCTATTTCGTACGCAAAAAATTAAATGGGCTATATACGTCATCTATTTTTCGTACAAAAAAATTAATGGACTATACATCATCCATTTTTCATCAAAAAAAATTTTTTAGGAAAAAAATTTAATGGGCTATACATCGTCCATTTTTCAATTTTTTATGAAAAATTTTTATGGCATATAAATCGTTCCTTTCGTATGCAAAAAAATTAAACAGACCATGCGTCGTCTATTTTTCATGGAAAAAAAATGATATTGGCCATACATACAAAATTTAATGGGCTATACATCGTCCATTTTTTAATTTTGTTATGTAAAAATTTAATGGACCAGAAATTATCCATTCCGTACACAAAAAATGAAATGGACTATATATGTCGTCTAATTTTCGTACAAAAAATTTAATAGACTATACATCATCCATTTTACATAAAAAAATATTTTTTATGAAATAAATTTAATGGGCTATACATCGTCCATTTTTAAATTTTTTTATGAAAAATTTTAATGGCCTATAAATCATTCCTTTCGTATGCAAAAACATTAAACAGACTATGCGTCGTCTATTTTTCATGGAAAAAATTAAATTGGCTATACATACCAAAAGAAATGGGCTATACATAGTCCATTTTTTAATTTTGTTATGTATAAATTTAATGGACCATAAATTATCCATTTCATACGCAAAAAATTAAATAGACTATATACGTCGTCTATTTTTCGTACAAAAAATTTAATGGACTATACATCATCCATTTTTCATGAAAAAAATTTTTTATGAAAAAAATTTAATTTAAATTTAATCGTCCATTTTTCAATTTTTTATGAAAAAATTTAATGGCCTATAAATCGTTCCTTTTGTGAGCAAAAAATTAAATAGACCATGCGTCGTCTATTTTTTATGGAAAAAATGAGATTATCCATACATACAAAATTTATTGGGCTATACATCGTCCATTTTTTAATTTTGTTATTAAAAAATTTAATGTACCATAAATTATCCATTTCGTACGCAAAAAATTAAATGGACTACATACGTCGTCTATTTTTTCGTACAAAAAATTTAATGGACTATAACATCATCCATTTTTCATGAAAAAATTTTTTTATGTAAAAATTTCCATTTCCATTTTTCAATTTTTTATGAAAAATTTTAATGGCCTAAAAATCGCCTCTTTCGTATGAAAAAATTATATATACTATGCGTCGTCTATTGTTCATGGAAAAAATGAAATTGGCCATACATACCAAATGTAATGGGCTATACATCGTCCATTTTTTAATTTTGCTATGTAAAAATTTAATGGACCATAAAGTACCCATTCGTACGCAAAAAATTAAATGGACTATATACGTCGTCTATTTTTCGTACAAAAAATTTAATGGACTATTATACATCATCCATTTTTCATCAAAAAAAATTGTTTATGAAAATATTTTAATGGGCTATATATAACTACATCGTCTATTTTTAAATTTTTTATGAAGAATTTTAATGTCCTAAGAATCGTCCCTTTCGTATGCAAAAAATTAAATAGACTATGCGTCGTCTATTTTTAATGGAAAAAATGAAATTGGTCATACATACAAAATGTAATGGGCTATACATGGTCCAATTTTTAATTTTGTTATGTAACAATTTAATGGACCATAAATTATCCATTTCGTACGCAAAAAATTAAATGGACTATATAAATCGTCTATTTTTCATACAAAAAATTTAATGGACTATACATCATCCATTTTTCAAGAAAAAAAAATTTTTATGAAAAAAATTTAATGGGCTATACATCGTCCATTTTTCAATTTGTTATGAAAAATTTTTATGGCCTATAAATCGTCCCTTTCGTATGCAAAAAAATTAAACAGACCATGCGTCGTCTATTTTTCATGGAAAAAAAATGATATTGGCCATACATACAAAATTTAATGGGCTATACATCGTCCATTTTTTAATTTTGTTATGTAAAAATTTAATGGACCAGAAATTATCCATTTCGTACGCAAAAAATTAAATGGATTATATACATCGTCTATTTTTTGTACAAAAAAATTTAATTGACTATACATCATCAATTTTTCATGAAAAAATTTTTTTTTATAAAAAAAATTTAATGGGCTATACATCGTCCATTTTTCAAATAAATTATGCATTTCGTACGCAAAACATTAAATGGACTAAATTCGTCGTCTATTTTTCGTACAAAAAAATTTAATGGACTATACATCATCCATTTTTCATAAAACAAATTGTTTATGAAAATATTTTAATGGGCTATACATCGTCCATTTTTTAATTTTTTATAAAAAATTTAACGGCATACGAATCGTTCCTTTTGTATGCAAAAAAATTAAATAGACCATACGTCGTATAGATCGTCCATTTTTCAATTTTTTATGAAGAATTTTAATGGAATGAAAATCGTCCCTTTCGTATGAAAAAATTAAATAGACTATGCGTCGTCTATTTTTCGTGGAAAAAATGAAATTGGCTATACATACCAAAAGAAATGGGCTATACATAGTCCATTTTTTAATTTTGTTATGTATAAATTTAATGGACCATAAATTATCCATTTAATACGCAAAAAATTAAATAGACTATATACGTCGTCTATTTTTCGTACAAAAAATTTAATGGACTATACATCATCCATTTATCATGAAAAAAATTTTTTATGAAAAAAATTTAATAGGCTATAATACATCGTCCATTTTTCAATTGTTTATGAAAAAATTTAATGTCCTATAAATCGTTCCTTTTGTGAGCAAAAAATTAAATAGACCATGCGTCGTTTATTTTTCATGGAAAAAATTAAATTGTTCATAGATACAAAATTTATTGGGCTATACATCGTCTATTTTTTAATTTTGTTATTAAAAAATTTAATGGACCATAAATTACCCATTTCGTACGCAAAAAATTAAATGGACTATATACGTCGTCTATTTTTCGTACAAAAAAATTTAATGGACTATACATCATCCATTTTTTATAAAACAAATTGTTTATGAAAATATTTTAATGGGCTATACATCGTCCATTTTTTAATTTTTTATAAAAAATTTAACGGCCTACGAATCGTTCCTTTTGTATGCAAAAAAATTAAATAGACCATGCGTCGTATAGATCGTCCATTTTTCAATTTTTTATGAAGAATTTTAATGGAATGAAAATCGTCCCTTTCGTATGAAAACATTAAATAGACTATGCGTCGTCTATTTTTCGTGGAAAAAATGAAATTGGCTATACATACCAAAAGAAATGGGCTATACATGGTCCACTTTTTAATTTTGTTATGTAAAAATTTAATGGACCATAAATTATCCATTTCGTGCGCAAAAAATTAAATCGACTATATACGTCGTCTATTTTTCGTACAAAAAAATTAAATGGAATATACATCATCCATTTTTCATGAAAAAAAATTTTTTATGAAAAAATTTTAATGGGCTATTATACATCGTCCATTTTTCAATTTTTTATGAAAAACTTTTAATGGCATAAAAATCGTCCCTTTCGTATGAAAAAATTAAATAGACTATGCGTCGTCTATTTTTCATGGAAAAAATGAAATTGGATATACATACAAAATTTAATGGGCTATACATAGTCCATTTTTTAATTTTGTTATGTAAAAATTTAATGGACCATAAATTTTCCATTTCGTTCGCAAAAAATTAAATGGACTATATACGTCGTCTATTTTTCGTCCAAAAAATTTAATGAAAAAAATTTAATGGGCTATACTATGCGTCCATTTTTCAATTTTTTATGAAAAAATTTAGTAGCCTATAAATCGTTCCTTTTGTGAGCAAAAAATTAAATAGACCATGCGTCGTCTATTTTTTATGGAAAAAATGAAATTATCCATACATACAAAATTTATTGGGCTATACATCGTCCATTTTTTAATTTTGTTATTAAAAAATGTAATGGACCATAAATTATCCATTTCGTACGAAAAAAATTAAATGGACTACATTCGTCGTCTATTTTTCGTACAAAAAATTTAATGGACTATACATCATCCATTTTTCATGAAAAAAAAATTTTTATGGAAAAATTTTAATGGGCTATATATCGTCCATTTTTAAATTTTTTATGAAAAAATTTAATGGCCTAAAAATCGTCCCTTTCGTATGTAAAAAAATTAAATAGACTATGCGTCGTCTATTTTTCATGGAAAAAATTAAATTGGCCATACATACAAAATGTGATGGGCTATACATGGTCCATTTTTTAATTTTGTTAGGTAAAAATTTAATGGACCATAAATTATCCATTTCGTACGCAAAAAATTAAATCGACTATATATGTACGTCGTCTATTTTTCGTACAAAAAATTTAATGGACAATACATTATCAATCTTTCATAAAAAAAAAATATTTATGAAAAAATTTTAATGGCCTATAAATCGTCCCTTTCGTGTGCAAAAAATTAAATAGACTATGCGTCGTCTAGAAAAAATAAAATTGAAAATTAAAATAGAAAAAATTAAATTGGCCATACATACAAAATTTAATGGTCTATACATAGTCCAATTTTGAATTTTGTTATGTAAAAATTTAATGGACCATAAATTATCCATTTCGTACGCAAAAAATTAAATGGACTATATACGTCGTCTATTTTTCGTACAAAAAATTTAATGGATTATACATCATCCATTTTTCATGAAAAAATTTTTTTATGAAAAAATTTTAATGGGCTATATATACATCGTCCATTTTTAAATTTTTTTATGAAAAATTTTAATGGCATATAAATCGTCCCTTTCGTATGCAAAAAATTAAATAGACCATGCGTCGTCTATTTTCCATGGAAAAAATGAAATTGGCCATACAAACAAAATTTAATGAGCTATACATCGTCCATTTTTTAATTTTGTTATTTAAAAATTTAATGGACCATAAATTATCCATTTCGTTCGCAAAAAATTAAATGGACTATATACGTCGTCTATTTTTCGTAAAAAAATTTTAATGGACTATACATCATCCGTTTTTCATGAAAAAAATTTTTTATGAAAAAATTTTAATGGGCTATACATCGTCCATTTTAAAATTTTTTATGAAAAATTTTAATGGCCTATAAATCATTCCTTTCGTATGCAAAATAAAATACAGACCATGCATAGTCTATTTTTCATGGAAAAAGTGATATTGGCCATACATACAAAATTTAATGGGCTATACATAGTCCATTTTTTAATTTTGTTACGTATAAATTTAATGGACCATAAATAATCCATTTCGTACGCAAAAAATTAAACAGACTATATACGTCGTCTATTTTTCGTCCAAAAAATTTAATGAAAAAAAGTCTTTTATGAAAAAAATTTAATGGGCTATACTATACGTCCATTTTTCGATTTTTTATGAAAAAGTTTAATAGCCTATAAATCGTTCCTTTTGTGAGCAAAAAATTAAAAAGACCATGCGTCGTCTATTTTTTATGGAAAAAATGAAATTATCCATACATACAAAATTTATTGGGCAATACATCGTCCATTTTTTAATTTTGTTATTAAAAAATTTAATGGACCATAAATTATCCATTTCGTACGCAAAAAATTAAATGGACTACATTCGTCGTCTATTTTTCGTACACAAAATTTAATGGACAATACATTATCCATCTTTCATAAAAAAAAATATTTATGAAAAAATTTTAATGGGCTATACATCGTCCATTTTTAAATTATTTATGAAAAATTTTAATGGCCTATAAATCGTTCCTTTCGTATGAAAAAAAAATTAAACACGGAAAAAATTATATTGGCCATACATACAAAATTTAATGGGCTATATATACATCGTCCATTTTTTAATTTTGTTATGTAAAAATTTAATGGAACATAAATTATCCATTTCGTATGCAAAAAATTAAATGGACTATATACGTCAACTATTTTTCGTAAAAAAAATTTAATGGATTATACATCATCAATTTTTCATGAAAGAATTTTTTTATGAAAAAATTTTAATGGGCTATAATACATCGTCCATTTTTAAATTTTTTATGAAAAATTTTAATGGCATATAAATCGCCCCTTTCGTATGCAAAAAATTAAATAGACCATGCGTCGTCTAGAAAAAATAAAATTAAAAATTAAAATAGAAAAAATTAAATTGGCCATACCTACAAAATTTAATGGGCTATACATAGTCCAATTTTTAATTTTGTAATGTAAAAATTTAATGGACCATAAATTATCCATTTCGTACGCAAAAAATTAAATGGACTATATACGTCGTCTATTTTTCGTACAAAAAATTAAATGGACTATACATCATCCATTTTTCATGAAAAAAATTTGTTCATGAAAAAATTTTAATGGGCTATATATACATCGTGCATTTTTCAATTTTTTATGAAAAAATTTAATGGCCTAGAAATCGTTCCTTTTGTATGCAAAAAATCAAATAGACTATGCGTCGTCTATTTTTCAATGAAAAAATGAAACTGGCCATACATACAAAATTTAATGGGCTATGAATCGTCCCTTTCGTATGCAAAAAAATAAATAGACTATGCGTCGTCTATTTTTCATGGCAAAAATTAAATTGGCCATACATACAAAATTTAATGGGCTATATATTGTCCATTTTTTAATTTTGTTATGTATAAATTTAATTGACCATAAATTATCCATTTCGTAGGCAAAAAAAAATAAACTATATACGTCGTCTATTTTTCGTACAAAAAATTTAATGGACTATACATCATCCATTTTTCATGAAAAAAATTTTTTTATGAAAAAATTTTAATGGGCTATACATCGTCCATTTTTAAATTTTTTATGAAAAATTTTAATGGCCTATACATCGTCCCTTTCGTATGCAAAAAATTAAATAGACTATGCGTCGTCTAGAAAAAATAAAATTGAAAATTAAAATAGAAAAAATTAAATTGGCCATACATACAAAATTTAATGGGCTATACATAGTCCAATTTTTAATTTTGTTATGTAAAAATTTAATGGACCATAAATTATCCATTTCGTATGCAAAAAAAAAAAATAAACTATATACGTCGTCTTTTTTTCGTACAAAAAATTTAATGGACTATATATACATCATCCATTTTTCATGAAAAAAATTTTTTTATGAAAAAAATTTAATGGGCCATTTTTCAATTTTTTATGAAACAATTTAATGGCCTATAAATCGTTCCTTTGGTGAGCAAAAAATTAAATAGACCATGCGGCGTCTATTTTTTATGGAAAAAATTAAATTGTCCATACATACAATATTTATTGGGCTATACATGGTCCATTTTTTAAATTTAATGGACCATAAATTATCCATTTCGTACGCAAAAAATTAAATGGACTACATTCGTCGTCTATTTTTCATGAAAAAAATGAAATTGGTCATACATACAAAATTTAATGGGCTATACATGGTCCATTTTTTAAATTTAATGGACCATAAATTATCCATTTCGTACGCAAAAAATTAAATAGACTATATACGTCGTCTATTTTTCGTACAAAAAATTTAATGGACTATACATCATCCATTTTTCATGAAAAAAATTTTTTATGAAGAAATTTTAATCGTCTATTTTTAAATTTTTTATGAAAAATTTTAATGGCCTACAATTCGTCCCTTTCGTATGCAAAAAATTAAAGAGACTATGCGTCGTCTATTTTTCAGGGAAAAAAATGACATTGGCCATACATACAAAATTTAATGGGCTATATATCGTCCATTTTTTAATTTTGTTATGTGAAAATTTAATGCACCACCAATTATCCATTTCGTACGCAAAAAATTAAATGGACTATATAAGTCGTCTATTTTTCATGCAAAAAATTTAATGGACTATAACATCATCCATTTTTCATGAAAAAATTTTTTTATGTAAAAATTTTAATGGGCTATTGTCCAGTTTTAAATTTTTTATGAAAAATTTTGATGGCCTATAAATCGTTCCTTTCATATGCAAAAAAATTAAACAGACCATGCGTCGTCTATTTTTCACGGAAAAAATTATATTTGTCATACATACAAAATGTAATGGTTATGTAAAAATTTAATGGACCATAAATTATTCATTTCGTACGCAAAAAATTAAATGGACTATACACGTCGTCTTTTTTTCGTACAAAAAATTTAATGGATTATACATCATCCATCTTTCATAAAAAAAAATTTTTTATGAAAAAATTTTAATGGGCTATATATATATATACATCGTCCATTTTTAAATTTTTTATGAAAAATTGTAATGGCCTATAAATCGTTCCTTTCGTATGCAAAAAAATTAAACAGACCATGCGTCGTCTATTTTTCGTGGAAGAAATGAAATTGGCCATACATACAAAATTTAATGGGCAATACATCGTCCATTTTTTAATTTTTTATATAAAAATTTAATAGACCATAAATTATCCATTTCGTACACAAAAAATTAAATGGACTATATATGTCGTCTATTTTTCGTACAAAAAATTTAATGGACTATAATCATCTATTTTTCATGAAAAATATTTTTTATGAAAAAATTTTAATGGGCTTAACCGTACGATTCATAACCAGCAAAACTCCTTTAATTTCATAACCAGGTACCCGGGTACCCGAAGTAGGTTGTTTTGCGTTTATTGAAATAAAATAATATTTTCCTGTAAATATTTTTGTTGTTGATTATATTTTGCGTTCTCAACTGTACAAATTTGATATTTGGAAAAAAAAACTGGTTTCTGTTCGTATATAAGTACCTAAAGCGACACAAGTAGGCAGAAACTGGTTTTATGTAAGGGTTGTTTATTTGCTTATTTTGCTTATTTTCGGTACCTACTTGCTTAATTGCTTTTGAATTAGATAGCAGATGTTCATATGTGTCGTAAAATTGAAATATTTCATTTGCTTCGCCAGTCTGTGTTGAATATTTGAACAGTGAAGTTGGTGAAAAATGAGCCGCAACGACCGATATTTGTCTACAAGGG
The DNA here is from genome assembly GCA_949987645.1 of Tachina grossa. Lineage (NCBI taxonomy): Eukaryota > Metazoa > Arthropoda > Insecta > Diptera > Tachinidae > Tachina > Tachina grossa. The sequence goes on along the minus strand of OX465276.1, from coordinate 64,145,524 downwards.
AATACTGGAATTTGAGTGATGAAGCAAGAAGCACATATATTCAACGTTTATTTGAGGAAGCGACTCAAGATGAGGACCTTGAAGTGGACCCTGTGGAAGACCAAAATGAAGGAAATGTGTCCTATACTGGCGAAGTTTCGGAATCAGAGAATGAAGATTTGAATCTTGACAACGCAAACGAAATTGCAGCTGCTATTGACGCACCAGAGGAAATTTTCTTTGATGATGAAAGTGAAGATGATGATATGCAAGAAGATGCACCAACAACAAACCCAGCAGACTACATGACTGCACGTGACGGCACACAATGGCAGCGAACACCACGTAGTTGCCAACAAGTGAGAAGCCACAATATATACAGAGACCGCTGTGGTCCAGCGCGGATTACTGAAAATATGACGCCTTTGCAGTGTTTCAAATCATACCTCACAGTGGAAATGGTGGATATAATAGTGCGCCACACAAATAGAAAAGCGCATGCCACATATAATGCGTACAATGAAGCGAATCCCAATAGACGTCAGTTGAAGTGGAAAGACACGACAATCAACGAAATTTATGCGTTCATTGGAATGATTTTGATGGCTGGCACAAATCATTCTAATGACGAAAACCCAAGAGATTTGTGGACGTCACAGGCTCACCCAATATTCCGCGCCACCATGGGAATAAACAGGTTTTTCGATTTGCTGCGTTTTATGCGGTTTGACGACCCCAGAACACGGGTAGAGCGGCAGCGTCAAGACAAAGCGGCGCCAATTGGCGATATTTGGATAATGCTCAATGCAAATCTTGCCAGATACTATGTGCCATCACAATATTTGACCATTGATGAACAATTATATCCATACCGTGGTAGAACCAAATTCACCCAATATATACCCTCGAAGCCAGCAAAATATGGCATAAAAGTATGGTGGATTTGCGATGCCAAAAACTCATATCCACTTCATGGCCAAATATATATTGGCAAACAAGAAACTGGTCGTGAAGTTGGTGTTGGCGAAAGAGTGGTGAGAGATTTAGTTGGGCCATACTACGGTAGCGGACGAAATATAACAATGGATAATTTTTTTACGACGCTGCCGTTGGCTAGGCAACTAAAAGTAGAAAAGCTCAGCATTGTGGGTACACTCCACCGCAACAAAGCTTACATCCCTGCGGAGATGAAAGAAGACAAAAAAAAAGACGTTGGTTAAAGTTTATTTGGCTTCTACGACAACGTAACACTGCTCTCATATAAGCAGCGGAAGTCCAACTCGGTCATCCTTCTTTCTAGTATGCATGATGATGCACAAATTGACGAGAATGGGAAACCAGAAATTATAAATTTTTATAACCAAACAAAAGGTGGGGTGGACGTAATGGACCAAACGCTCCAAGAATACACGACCCCCGACAAACAAGAAGATGGCCGATGGCATTTTTCTATAACATCATTGATGTGAGCGCATTTGCATCACACATCATATATTATGGAAATAATCCAACTGCACGATACACCACGACGCGCAGGAAGAATTTCCTGCGTCAACTGGTAGAAAACCTGTTCATTCCTGTTATAGAAAATAGAATTTCAAATGTGCAAAGCGTGCGCCAATTTTCAACAAAAAATGCAATTGAAAGCATCATCGGAAGCCCGTTGGAGAGTGTGCTTTGTGCTGCAGGTCCGTCAACATCTCCGTCAGCACGACAAAGGGGCAGAAAAGTACATACGGGCGTGTGCTACATGTGCAACCTTCTTCCAAATAAGCGCAGAAGAAAAACTAGAAAAAATTGCAGCATATATATATCGCACGCCGATATGCGATGAGCACGCCATAACAATTATTAAATGCTACAATTGCCACAATAACAACGATAGTGATTCGGATGAATTATAATATAATATATATAAAATATGATAAAATAAATAAAAAAGACATTTATTTCCAATAAAAACAACACAAAAAAAAACGTTTTTTCATTTCATTTCATTTTTTCGTATTTAAATCTTAGTTTAGCCAAAATCTATCATGATTCGGAGTTTTATGTCCATATCTCAAAAATTATAGGCACAGCAGCACTTTAAAGTCAAAAAAGGTACACGGGTACCCGGTTATGAATCGTAGGGTTAATACATCGTCCATTTTTCAATTTTTTATGAAAAATTTTAATGGCCAACAAATTGTCCCTTTCGTATGCAAAAAATTTAATAGACCATGCGTCGTCTATTTTTCATGGAAAAAATGAAATTGTCCATACATACAAAATTTAATGGGCTATACATCGTTCATTTTTTAATTTTGTTATGTATAAATTTAATGGACCATAAATTATCCATTTTGTACGCAAAAAATTAAAAGGACTATACACGTCGTCTATTTTTCGTACAAAAAATTTAATGGACTATCCATCATCCATTTTTCATTAAAAAATTTTTTTATGAAAAAATTTTAATGGGCTATACATCGTAAGTTTTTCAATTGAATATGAAAAATTTTAATGGCCTATAAATCATCCCTTTTGTATGTAAAAAATTAAATAGACTATGCGTCGTCTATTTTTCATGGAAAAAATTAAATTGATTGGACATACGTACAAAATTTAATGGGCTATACATGGTCCATTTTTTATTTTTGTTATGCAAAAATTTAATGGACCATAAATTATCCATTTCGTACGCAAAAAATTAAACGGACTATATACGCCGTCTATTTTTCACACAAAAAATTTAATGGACTACACATCATCCATCTTTCATTAAAAAAATTGTTTATGAAAAAATTTTAATACGCTATACATCGTGTATTTTTAAATTTTGTATGAACAAATTTAATGGCCTATAAATCGTTCCTTTCGTATGAAAAAATTAAACAGACCATGAGTCGTCTAGTTTTCATAGAAAAAATGAAATTGTCCGTACATACAAAATTTAATGCGCTATACATGGTCCATTTTTTAATTTTGTTTTGTATAAATTTAATAGACCATAAATTATCCATTTCGTACGCAAAAAATTAAATGGACTATATACCTCCTCTATTTTTCGTACAAAAAATTTAATGGACTATACGTCATCCATTTTTCATGAAAAAAATTATTTTATGAAAATATTTTAATGAGCTATATATACATCGTCCATTTTTCACATTTTTATGAAAAATTTTAATGGCCTATAAATCGTACCTTTCGTATGCAAAAAATTAAATAGACTATGCGTCGTCTATTTTTCATGGAAAAAATGAAATTGGCCATACATACAAAATTTAATGGGCTATACATGGTCCATTTTTTAATTTTGTTATGTAAAAATTTAATGGACTATAAATTATCCATTTCGTACGCAAAAACTTAAATGGACTAAATACGTCGTCTATTTTTCGTACAAAAAATTTAATGGACTATACACCATCCATTTTTCATGAAAAAAATTATTTTATGAAAAAATTTTAATGGGCTATACATCGTCCATTTTTCAAATTTTTATGAAAAATTTTAATGGCCTATAAATCGTCCCTTTCATATGCAAAAAATTAAATAGACTATGCGTCGTCCATTTTTCATGGAAAAAATTAAATTGGCCATACATACAAAATTTAGTGGACTATACATCGTCAAATTTTTAAGTTTGCTATGTAAAAATTTAATGGACCATAAATTATCCATTTCGTACGCAAAAAATTAAATGGACTATATACGTTGTCTATTTTGCCTACAAAAAATTTAATGGACTATACATCATCCATGGCGTACAAATCGTCCCTTTCGGTAAATAGACTATGCGTCGTCTATTTTTAATGGAAAAAATTAAATTGGCCATAGATACAAAATGTAATGGGTTATACATGGTCCATTTTTTAATTTTGTTATGTAAAAATTTAATGGACCATATATTATCAATTTCGTACGCAAAAAATTAAATGGACTATATACGTCGTCTATTTTTCGTACAAAAATTTTAATGGACTATACATCATTCATAATTTAATGACCTATAAATCGTTCCTTTCGTATGCAAAAAATTTTGTACCAATTTGGCCCACATAGGTCGGTGTGTATAAGTTCCAGCAAGTCTGTTGTTTGTATACTTGCATAACTTTTATATGGGTTTTATTTTACAAACTGCACAGGTCATACACTCAATAGATTTTGGCATCTGCACATTAAAACCTTTCAGCATATTTTTCTCACTTAATTTATTTAAATCGTGTATATTTAAGTAGCCAAACCGCTCATGCCACTTTATGCCAACATTTTCATTTATTATTCCGTAAGCACTTTCAATATTTTTACAATTTTCAATACATTTAGTATTTACTATAAACATTTCACCTTTTAAATAAGCTGTAAACATTTTTTGTTTGTTTTTACTCATCATCTCTGCTTTGTATCAGCGAATAAGAATAGATAAGAAATTTGAATATAATTGAGGTACATACATTCTTTACTTCAAGATTACAGAATTGTGTTTTAATTTTTATGTTACCTATTCCTTACAGCGATGCCAACTATTTATAACCCAAACGCGCTACTACCGTTCTTAAAACGCGCTAGAACGCGCTAAGTTACAGCATTGTCAAATATTTATAGCAAAAACGCGCTAAATTAAATTGCAATAAAAGTCGATGTATGTATGTATGTATTAGTAGTCGTATATACAATTAATTTTTCAGATTTTGCTTCCTTGACATTATGTTTTAATTAACTAAAATCATTTAATACAGAATCAAAATCGCCTTCCAAATAATCGAAATGCTTAGTATTTGCTTTTAATTTATTTCTAAGACTTTGTAACAACATTTTTAGATTTAGTTGAACTATAGTGAATTTTAATCAGAAATAATTTCTTATTCGGGCTTAAGTTCAGTAATTTCATTTCTTATTGACTTAAGCCCGAATAAGAAATTATTTCTGATTAAAATTCACTACAGTTCAACTAAATCTAAAAATGTCTCATTTAAAATCATCATGGGGACGTGACGGAAATATGCCTACTTGGCAACACAGTTAGTAATGCTGGAAAGCAAAATCAACTGTTGAAAGCAAAAACAATGTAACATAATATCCACTACTATAATACTTACATGTATGTACCGACGGTACATCGAATAAGTAAAAAGATGATGATCTTAAAAGATAAGCACGAATAGTTAAACATATGTACGTAGGTAGAGTAATATAACTTCGTGCTAACCTAAATAGAAAAATGGAAAAACAGGGGAAATGAATAGTGATACTTACATATGTATTTACCAAAGGTAAATCAATAATTGTACACAACAATCATTTCTCACATTCCGTTTCATTAGAATTTACGTAGATAAACTAGGCTGCTGATGAAGTGCGTTGCTGCACAGAAAAATATCGGTATTTCCCCCAGCTTAAAAAGTCTAATTTAATTTTTTTCGCTTCTTTAGAAACTCACATTAATTAATAAAAATATTTCATTCAATAAGAAATGAAATTGCTGAACTTAAGCCCGAATAAGAAACAACAAATAAATTGTCGAATAGTTTTGCGATTCAAATGCTTTTTGTACTTTAGCTATAATAGATGCTTTGTACGTCATGTACATTTTTTGGGTCATTGTATGTAGTACATATTTTTATTTGTGAAATTTCAAAATATTTCTCATTACAGTATTAAAATGCGTTTTTCATTCTAACCACAGACAAGCGAATTTTGTTTTTGACAGCTGAATCATTAACTAATTTAAAAATTTTTATCGGAGTTTCGGATATTATAAAATTGTTAAATTTATACAAAAAAAGTTAAAAAAATATTGAACTGAAATGATATTATTGACTGTATTCAAAACGCGGTAATTTAGCGCTTTTTTTATTAAACGTGCTAAGACGGAAAAAAGCGCGTTTGGCATAGTTAAAATGCGCTAAATCTAGCGCGAAACGCGCTAAATTGGCATCGCTGATTCCTTCTGCTTTAATGCTCTCACCCGATGCTAAAACCAGCTGTTGCATCGACTCTGTTAATGTAAGAAACAATTCTTTTGATCTACACATGTGTGATGTCGCCCCACTGCCTAGTATCCACATATCACCATAATTACATTTATCTACATTAAAAGAGCATGCGAAATCATTCTCAGATTTCTCTTTAGATTGCGATCGAATGTGGCCCTTTTTACCGCAGCGAAAACTCTTTACATTATTCGTGTTATTGACATAACCTTCACTTTAACATTATTATTTAACATTATTAATATTACATTGCCTTTTGAAGTTTTGTATAAAGTATTTTTATTTTTACTTCTGTAGTTGTTGTTGTTGTTGCTGCTGTTAAAAGATTTGTTATTCCTTTTTGTAAAGTTTTTGGTATTCACTGCAAAAATATTTTCTGTTGGACTATATAATTTACTGCCTTGTCTCATTTCTTCTTCTAATATTTTTGAAATTAATTTGTCATATTTTGGCAAAACATCTCGGCTTTCTATTGCTACCACAAAATTCTCGATTTCTTTGGGAAGACTACATAATAGTAATACTGAAAACAAATCGCCTTTGAGATCTATTTCAATTTCTTTAAGCTCATCAACTATTGAGCAGAATTCTTAAACAAATTCACTTTTCTCGATGCTGTATCTGATTTATATAATGAGTTTAATACATACCAATACATTCAAAAAGAAACACGTGTGGTTTTGAAAGGATACGAAAGAGAAGTAAGTAAAAATTTTATTGTAATTAACAGTGTTGCCATGTACAATAAGTATTTCATATAGTATAAAAAGTGTTGTCAATTAATTTTAGGATTTTAACATTCTCACTTAAAATTTATTCAAATACATTATTTCAAACCCATGTTTTCAGTAAATTGCTTTATCTCTACATTTGGCAGTGGTTTGGTTAAAATGTCTGCAACCATCTCTTCAGAACATATGGAATTTAGGATGACCTTTTTAGAAAGAATATTGTCCCTTACGAAGTGGTGCCTGACGTCTATGTGTTTGGTTTTTGGATGATATGACTCATTTAAGGCAAGCTGGATTGCGCTCTGATTGTCACAATACAATGTAGTTGGTGGCATCTGATTTTTAGTTAGCTCCTCTCCAAGACCTCTTAACCAAAGCATCTCTTGAACTGCCATGCCCATCGCCATGTACTCGGCCTCACAAGTTGAAAGTGCGGTGGTTTGTTACTTTTTGGAGCCACATGCTATAGCTCCACCTTTCTTCATCAACACGTACCCACTGATAGATTTTCGCTCATTAGGATCAGCTGCATAGTCAGCATCACAGTAGCATAAAGTATCAAAAATTTTTGATTTCTCAAATGACAGTTGAAAATTCATCGTACCCTTCAAGTACCGCAAGACCCGCTTTGCTGCAATCCAGTGTTGTGTTTCGAAGCTATTATTAAAACGGCTAAGCAAATTAACGGCATAGCTGATGTCTGGCCTGGTAACTTGTGCTAAAAACAGTAGACTGCCAATAAGTTCCTGATATGGATAGTTGCTTTTTTCAGAAAATTCTTTTTCATCTTTGTTGCATTTAAATTTTATATTTGGATCCATTGGAGTCATAACCGGGTTACAGGAAACCATATCGAAACGTTCTAATATTTTTTTTATATACTATTGCTGATCAATTTTTAATGTTTTTCCAACCTTGTAATTTAGCCTTACTCCCAGAAAAGATTTTGCGCGCCCTAGATCCTTCATCTTGAATTCGCCTTTCAAACTTTTGATGAAGGTGTCTTTTGTACTTTCATTTCCCCACAATACTATCATATCGTCTACGTACACCGCTAAAATAATTATGTTCTCACTGCATTGATTTGCAATGTAAACACATTGATCAGTTTTTAGTTGTCTCATGCCCAAAGATTTTAATTTTCCACTTAACCGCTTGTTCCACATTCTAGAGGCTTGCTTTAAGCCATACAGTGGTTTATTCAGGCGCAAGATACTGCCATCTGAAACCGATATTCCTTTTGGGGCTGCAATATAAATTTCTTCTTCTAAACTTCCTTGAAGAAATGCTGTCCAAACGTCTAGATGATTTAACTTTAAGTCGAATTCCAGAGCAAATGATAACAAGTATCGCAGTGTGTTGTATCTCATCACTGGTGAATAAGTTTCGGTAAAATCGATGCCGTTACGCTGCGCACAACCTCTTGAAACTAGCCTTGCTTTAAATTTGACATTACCTTCATCATTTATCTTTTTTTTTTAAATCTATTTCGTCGAGAACTTCTTAATTTCAGCTTTATTGCTCACGACGCTCCATGTGTTATTTTCTAGTAAGGAGTTGTGTTCACTTTCTATTGCTTTCAGCCAATTATCTTTTTCTGTGTAACTAATTGGATCTTCAATATTACCTTGGGCTATATATGTGATATAATCATCCATGCGTGGTGGTTTTCTTTGTCTTGCAGAACGTCGCGATGTTTGATTCACATCTTCATCACTTTCTGGGTTTTGTTCTTCATGATCTGAACTTTCTTGTTTTGATTTATCTTCAACCTCATTTTCAGGGCTCTCTTCACAATCTGAATTTTCATCTGCTTTTATCTCTTCACGATCTGAATTTTTGTTTGCTATTACCCTCACTAAATTCGGATTATTTAATGATTTTATCGGCAAAGGTGTGGGCATAGATTTATTAGCAATACCTGGTTTCGAATAAAACATTTCATCCTCAAGAAATACCACGTCACGACTTATGCGTATTTGTTTCTTTTCCTGATCATATAATCGATACGCTTTTGAATTTTTGCGAAATCCCACCATAATACATCTTTTTGACCTGGGATCCCATTTTTTTCTTAATTTTTTTGGCGTCATTACCATACATGCATACCCAAAAACACGTAAATAATTTATGGTTTGCTTCTTACCGCACCAAACTTCTTCTGGAGATTTCTCATTAAGATTTTTTAAATATGTTGCAGTGCTTGTAGCTTCAGCCCAAAAACTTTTATTCAAATGTGCATCATACAACATCGCTCGTGCCTTTTCAACTAAAGTCCTATTCATTCGCTCGGCTTTGCCGTTTTGCTGTGGACTGTAAGGTGCTGATGTTTGGTGTACTATGCCGCTGTCGAAACAAATTTGCCTAAGCTGACTATTGCAATATTCTAGCCCGTTGTCAGACCTAAGTGTTTTTATTTTTTTACCTGTTTGGTTTTCGACTAAATTCTTAAACTCTCTAAACAACTTGGAAGCCTCTGATTTATTCCGCATCATATACACAAAAATCTTGTTGGAGTAATCAACAAGAAACAGAACATAATAAACTGCACCTCCAATTGATTTTTGCTCCATGGGGCTACAAACGTCTGTATGAAAAAGTTGTAAAATTTCATTGGTTTTTGTTTCAGAAGGCTTATACTTCAATCGTGTTTGTTTGCCCTGTAAACAAGACGTACATGTATTCTCACCAGCGCTTTTGCTATAATTCAAAGCTGACAATTCATTGGGTTCAATGGGAACATCACACGATAGCAATTTTTTAACAGTAGTGTCTGTTGTGTGACCTAAACGTCTATGCCACGTTTCACTACCAACAGCTACATAATTTTCTGATGATACACTGAGTTTGAACATGCCTTTTTCTAAAAACGCTTCTGAAAATACTTACACCCTTTTTTGTAAGCTGAATCAATGTTATCAAATTGGCGCAAATTTCTGATACAAGTAAAACGTCATTTATTGTAATGAACCCCATTTTGTTATTTAGTTTTTGTTGTATACGAATATTGCCAATGCCAGTTACTACAAGTGTGTGGTTGTTAGCTACTGTCACGTAGTCTTCTTTTTCAAACTTTTTAAAATCAACAAATGCATCTTTACAACTTACCATATGGGAAGTAGCACCAGAATCAATTATCCACATATTGTTACCACTATCGAATTTTGCAGCAAAACTTGCTGCTAATGTTTTTTCATAGTTGCCGCCATTTTGCTTGTTCTTCGGCAATTTACAAATTTTTGGCAATATGGCCCTCTTTCTTGCAATTGTAGCAAACAATTTTCTTACCTTTTGCAGGAACTTTCTTACTTTTCTGTTTAGAGTAAAACGATGCTTCTGTAGTTGTTTAGTTGTTATAGCTATCAAAATCTTGTAACAGTTTCGTTTTTATTGTATCGGTTGTAACTTTAATGTTGCTGCTTTCGATGGCCATGATCATGGGTCCGAAATGTTCGGGCAAACCGCTTAGCAAAAGACTACCTACCCACTCATCGTTGACTTTAAAACCAATTTGATTTAACTTTTGAGCAGTGTCAATGATAGTGTCCACATACTCACTTATGTTGTCACAATTTACTAATTGTGTTGTGGTTAATTTTCTTAATAAACCACATCTACGACTTAGACCAGAGTCATCATATGTGGTCTCGAATTTTTTCCAAATATCTGCTGCAGTTTTTACATCTTGTATGTGTACACATAGACTTGGTGAAATATACAATACCAGTCTGGAAGTTGCCTTCTCCTTTATTTCTGTATTCTCCTCTGTACCTTGAACCGCTTTCCAGTAACCTTGCAGTTTCATTGCGTGTTCTACTGCAAACTTCCAGCGATAATAATTTTCCCTCCCAGTTAACTTCTCGATCTCAATAATTTTTTCCATCTTGGCGTATAACTGGGCCCATAACCTGTTGTAATTTATAACTTCAAAAAGAAACACTTGTGGTTTTGAAAGAATACGAAAGAGAAGTAAGTAAAAGTTTTATTGTAATTAACAGTGTTGCCATGTACAATAAGTATGTCATATAGTATAAAAAGTGTTGTCAATGTGTTTGAATTAATTTTAGGATTTGAACACTTTTGTACAATTCTTAATGTGTATCAACTCACTTGGTTTTACACTAAGTTATTGTTGCCAAAGCCTTGCTATGGTTGGTCAACCATGCACTTTTCTTCGGATCAGTATCTGGACAAGGGTCCACTAGTACATTCCACAAATCCATTGTGATCAATAAACTATTTACCTGGATACTCCACGTTTGGTAATTCTCTCCATTTAATTTCTCTATGCTTGCAATACCACTGGACATTTTGATTTGTTCCTCTTCAGCCACAGATGAAACAAAAAATACCTTTGGCTACTTAACCACACTATTGTTTGTTGAAAACCGTATATCTTTATTAACTACAACTTTAGTTACCAGGGTTCTGGGCCCATAACCTTTGTTAGTTAAAAAGTATGCAGGTACGCAGTAGTGAAACGTAGCCAAATAAAAGAAGGCGCTCTCTTGATATTTCAAGGTTAAAAATATACTTTATTCATTATAATTATGCGCTTATATCTAAATCGTAATTCAGTTAGTGACCTTACAAAATAAATCAAAGTAATTGGAATAATTTATAAAAGTTTTTGCAACAGTTATTCATTTGACAAATATAACAATGATAAAAATAGAGTTGCATATATTTGGCTTGAAACAGTGTTGTAAATTCTCAACAGAAATGGACAATTTATGGTGCATTAAATTTTTACATAAAAAAATTAAAAAATGTACGATGTATAACCCATTAAATTTTGTATGTAAAGTCCATTTAATTTTTTCCATGAAAAATAGACGATGCACAGTCTATTTAATTTTTCGCATACGAAAGGGGCGATTTATAGGTCATTAAATTTTTTCATAAAAATTTTTTTTATGAAAAATGGATGATGTGTAGTCCATTAAATTTTTTGTACGAAAAATAGACGATGTATATAGTCCATTAAATTTTTTGCGTACGATGTTGTCAATTTATGGTCCGTTAAATTTTTTCATAAAAAAATTAAAAATTGGATGAAATTTTGTATGTTTGGACCTTGGATTTAGGGCTACTGTTATCTGTAGTGATAACTTGGTTATGAACACGAGCTCAAAGCGGATGATGTCGCTGAATTAAATAACAAAGTACTAGGCAACTCTTATGTTAACGAATCACTAGTTGGCATTTGACAAAGCGAAGTTGATCGCTGACGAAAAAGTGGCTTTGCCGTTAAAAAGGCTATCATCAGATTTTTTATTTTTATTGTTTTCATTAAGAGTTTCAGAACAGAAAATGACAATAAGTACTCAAAAAAAATATGCATATGTAAATAATCTTAATTTTAGCAACTGCGTATAATTCTAATTGTAGCACAAACAATTTGTACACTCACATATTTTCTCTCAAACAACTATGACTTAAGCCGATTCCAACATAAAAGAGCATCTCTACTTTGTGTATGCAAAAAACGAAACTACGCTACAACTACAAATAAAAAGACACATGCGTATTAAACTTATTAACTCTCTCTCATACTTTCATTCTGACTATTTTCACAAAGAGAATATTAATATTTATTCGGTCACAAAAAAATAAAATAATACAGTCATACTCGGAATATTTATTGATCATTCGCCATTGTATACAATCATTTGTATACATGAAATGGAAGGGAAATGTGTGATTGTTTGTGTGCCTGATTGAAAACATGCCTTATGTGTGTGTGTAAATAAAATACCTCTGTATTACGCATGTGTATTCGGTTTAATATTCAGAATATTTTTATATTCAGAATATTTTTATATTCACACAGTGTATAAATTTTAGTTGTTTTCGTTTGTGCCCGGTAATTTAAAAAATGTGTATACACATAGTTGTTGGATGCTTATAGTTAAACGCATTCGGTTTACAATTAATGTGTGTGTTTGTATTTTGCGGGTTTTTTATTTTTAGCTAGACGCCTTCGTAGTTGTTTGACGGCCAACACTCAAAAAGTACTTAAAACGATACTTTTGTGATTCTCTTTTTCAGAACTCACAGTTTGGCACATGGCACACAGATGTAAACTCAACCTTAGTTTGTTAGCATCGTTTTGGAAGTGGCAGTAGAAATGATCCATCTGTTCTGCTTAACGACATGAAGTAAAAATAGTTTTTTTTCTTCATTATTAGCGAGTATCGTATTGAAATCTTCAAATTGTTTTATCCCTCTCCGCGGTGTCGTTAACCACACTCAAATTTCTTATGCAACTTTTGCCTTGAAGGTGAACATAAGGTAATTGATTGCCCAAAGCAAAGTGTAAATATTTTCGAAAGCATTATTTAAATCAATCCAATAAAGATCACGGCCCGTCTTAGCTTCGAGGAGAGTGCACGCTTTAGTGTTATAGGCAATAGTATTAAAACTAATACTCGCCCTTTATTTGTGTCATTCCAATATTCCATTGTGTCAAAAATAGCATTAGACATGTTTTTCCCGTTCCTGCAATAAGTTTGGGTACGCCTAACAGTTTTTTACAACATCATTACCGGAGACGAGAATGGAAAGGCGTTCTACTTTTTTATTAGTATTATTATTGGGCAGCATTTTCTCATCCCAATGTATTTCCAGTGGATACTTCGGGTCGAATAGTTGCTTTATATTCGCACTGAATTCTGCCATTGCTCTTTTTCTTGCATGTCGAATTGGGCTTCGAGAAATTGGAAGTGCAGCAGGATAACAACCAAATGTGGCAGACAATGGAATAATCAGTCGCACTGCATCTCTGTCAGTTATTTTGTTGCGATCCAGGGCTCTGGTAACATGTTGTGTAAATATACTACTAGTCGATGGCGCAACTACACTTTTACTTAAAGCAACTTGAACCTTTTTTGGTAAAGTAACCACAAAATCATCTTCTTGCTTATACTTCAAAGTGGTAGTTTCACTCGAAGTGCTGCTAAAGCCTAAATCATATTATATTTCTTGCCTTGAAACTACTGAAATTGAAGCATTATGTTTAGCAGAATTTTTTTTTTAGTTTTTTAACTCTTTGCTTTCGTTTGAGAGAACGTTCTTTGGTCTTTTCTAGCTTCTTGTCAATCGATGTCACTTGTTTGAATTATGAGAAACACTCTGTCTTGCGGAATTTTAATTGAATTCAAAGCGTTTGCATGGGCGATATCGAAAAGTTTGCTTAGCTTTTCTGTAAACAAGTGCCTCTATTTATCTGTGCTTGAGAAACTCTTGTGTTATTTTTTTTGTGTTTTAACGCAGTGATTGGGTTGCATAGTTGATATACCAGATTTGCTTCACACTTTTATGCGCAGTATCTTTCACATTCCTTGATTCATTTAATGTATGATGATAACGAAGTGGAACTTGCCTAAGAGTTGAAAGTTGATTAATCCTTGCCAATGACTCTAGATCCTGACACCCTAGTAGAAAAATATCGTCTTTTTTCGAGTTAATGAACTCATTTTATTACTCTGATTCACTGAGTCTGACCTGGAATAAAACAAGAATATCAAGAAATTTTTGAAAATATACTTTTAGATTAACCGCGAGAAAAAATCAAATCGTGTAAAAAATGATCAAAATGACAGGAAGCCGATATAAACATAAAAACAAACAGAAAAATAGAGTTAAAAAATTTATTTAGAAATAAAAATGAAGAATTTTGCTCAAAAATTTCAAAATTAGCTCTCGATTGAGCACGCGCTTCCGGTAAAGCTACACAGAAAAAAATATCATCCAAATGCAACCAACAAAACAAATTGTTAATATTTAATTTAAAAATTAACAATCATCATTGTTGATACAACAAATTAACATTTTGTGGTCAATTAAATTACTCAACAAAATTATTTGCTAAATTATATCATAACAGAATGCGCTTATGTAGAAAAAAATAAAATATAATGTTTTGTGTGTATTCATTATTAGCGTATTTAATAAAGTGTTGCTCTTTAGTTGAGAGTTAAGTATGTTAGTTTATTAGTCCTAAGGTTGCCGGTTCAACTCCGCGCAAACATATTTTGTGTTTTTCGCAGAGAAGCAAAAAATCTTTTCGAGGATTGGCATGGTGTATAAAAAACATTGTTAACATAACAATTATGATAATCAAAACTTGTATAGAAGTTCAACAATTCGCATTGTTAATATAACAATAACTTTAATTGAAATAACGTTGAAATATAAAAAAATTAATGTTGAAAAAATTAATATATTTCAACAAATTATTTGTTGATATATTTAATTGAAAATATTTTTCAGATTTTCCTTTAACTTACAATTTCGTTAATTGTACTTAAAACATCGTTGTAGGTTCAAAATCAATTAATTATTTAATTGATATAACAAAAAATTAATTGTATTTTCAAATAATTTCTTTCTGTGTAGCCAACTGATACGTTATACGTTATAGATACTTGTTAAAAATTTAACCGGTGGCCAATATGAAAAACAAATAAAAAAATTTCGACCACTCTAGTATACACAGAGAGAATAGATTGGTTAAAAATCTGTTAGAGCAACATCTATATAATTAATAGGCGAACATGTTTTTTGTAATCCCTTTTACGCTGGTACCACCGCACCGATTTTAAAAAGATTTATATGGTTTTAAAGGATTTTTTATACAGATGTGCAGAATCTATATTTTATTGAAATCGGTTTAGTATTTTGGGAGCTATAAGCGTTTAAAGTTGCTACTACTACATACACACATATTATACACGCATTTATTAGCTTACAAGTAAAAAACGAACCAAAACATGAGTGTGTGTATGTGTGTGGGTATGTAGTATTTCTCTTGATCTAACAATTTTTTTCTTTCTTATTTTTTGTTGTATGAAAGCCATAATACTTAAAGGAAGAGAGTTGACTAAATTGAATTAGGTTGGTTGAAGGGATATTGTTTATGTTTTTTTAATTTCATGTATTATTTAATTATGCTTGCATATGTATGTAAGTATGTCTCTGGCTGTGTTTTAATGAATTTTTTATGACGTTTAGATACATTTTCTTTGAATCTTAATAAAATTATTTACATTTTGATTCTAGAATACGGACGAGTGTGTCGTCCGTTTGGTATATCTAGTATATTTAATTATGTATTCCATTATTCCATATTTGATATCGATTATCAATCAAATGTACGGTTTTTTTGTATTTATAAACAAAAAACCATAATTACACTGCAAATAGAATTCTTGCAATAGTTTTATTAGTAATAAGAATTGATTCCGTTCATTTCTAATAACCATTTAAGAGTATTAGTAGACACAACTGAATTAAATATGAGTCAGAAAGTAACGTAACAATCTTTTATTCTGAATACAAAAGGAAAAACCTATTTGTTAGCTTATTCCTTATTTGTGGAAAAAAATTGAACATGCGAAACAAGGCACATTCACCATATAGTAGCGGAAATGCAGCTGAGCTATTTTTTTTAAATTATAGTTCATCCGAAGATTCAAAAATTATTTACGAAGGAGAAGTTAAAAAAAAAAATGTTAAAAAAATTTCAATATGAAAAATATTTTATTAAAAAAATTATGTGAAAACATATTTAAAAATGTGAAAAAACTATTAAAAAAATTGTGAAAAGTGCTAAACGTTACAAAATTTTGTTAGTAGTAGCTGCTGTGGAGAAATTTTTACAACTTTATTGTGTTACAACAAATTCTATTTTTGACATTTTGGATAAACTAAAAGCTACCTATGTTGTTTTTTCCATTGTTGTATTTTTTCATTATTCTTATAATCCTGATATTACCTGGAAGTAAATGTGCATAAAAAATGTGTTTTGCAGAATAATTACATAAAATCCTGGCTTCAAATCGTTACATACGTGATCGTATCGGCAATCGTACGAAAACAAAATAAGTGATACCTCAATCGTAGTTATAAACTGAATGGGATTTCAGTACATTCACGTATGTCATAATCCGAAAAAGGTATTTTTACGTGACAAGTTGTACGTTCACGGATGTGACGATTTCACCCCTGATTTAACAAAAAAGGTAAGGAAATTATTATAGACATATATCGCAAAATATTCGAAGCCTTATTACTATTATTCTGAAGTGAAATTATTTGTAGTTTCTTGATAGCAAAAAGTCTATGATTAATAAAGCCGAACACCGGCAAGGAATGTTACAATGCACCCCGTTGATAAACAATGTGCACATTTCACTTCAGAATGTAACAAATTTATAATAATTTGCGATCAACATAATAATGCACTTACCTTTCTTATTCGGCACAAATTGTTTTTATGTATTTATGTATGTATATGAGCCATATCTAGCAATGATTCCTTTAGCAATACCAATTTATTGGTTGTATCAATTAATTATTTATATATTCACAATTAAATTTTTCTGTTGGAGTAATCATTTCATTCTATAAATTCACACATTGCTAATGAAAAATTGGTGCTTACGAAAGCTTTATTCGTTCACTATCACAGAATTGAGTGTTAGTTGGTGGAACCGACAAATCCGGCTATCACAACAAATCTATTTTCTCGGTGTACCTATGCGTTTATTGTATTAACCTCGACTCTGACTTTTTAAATTTTCGGTAGCAGAGGTATGAGTACAGGGCCCTATTCCAAAAAACAACTTATCAACTTTTCACTTTGCACTTATTGAATTTTTCGACAATTTGCAGAACTTTTCGTTCCGCAGAACTGTAAAATTTGATGAGTGAAAAGTTAAAATTGACGAGTGTAATTTGCAAAGTTTTTGCAATTTTTATGCTCTCTTTGCGATTCCTGTTCCACGTACGTTCTCTCTTGCAAAGTGCCAAGTTAATATTGAAAAGTGTAACTTGCAAAGACTTTGCAAGAAATTGTGCTTTTTCGTTCCACAATAACTGTAAATTCTATTTTTGCAAAGCAAATTTTGATAAATTTGTTAAAAATTTGCAAGGTAAACGATCTCTTTGCAAATTAACAAAATAAAATTCGTTGATAAATATTCGAATATTATCAAACATAATAATCATAACAATAGAATCTCACATTGCGTTCGTATGTACATATGTATATATGAAAAAAAAAATATTTCGGCTTTAAATTACATATGTTATTAGATTATATTTGT
The DNA here is from genome assembly GCA_949987645.1 of Tachina grossa. Lineage (NCBI taxonomy): Eukaryota > Metazoa > Arthropoda > Insecta > Diptera > Tachinidae > Tachina > Tachina grossa. The sequence goes on along the minus strand of OX465276.1, from coordinate 64,127,722 downwards.
ATAAACTTGTTTTAAGCGTTATTATATATTCTATTAAAGATAGTAAAACCAATGTAGAATAACACATTGAAAACGTTACGTTCAAAATTTGGATTAGGCTTTTTTAAAACTTCCTCACAAGCAGCCTGTTTATCTAATAATTAGATTCTAATTTATTAACCTTCAAAATAAAATGTAAACTTTAATATGTTCTAACCATCATTAGAGCTGGGTCCAAATCGTTCATTCGTTCATTTTTGCCACAAACCTATGATCAAACCCATGTAATTTAAATGAGTTTGTGGCAAAAATTAACGATTGAACAAGTTGGACCCAGATCTAATCCCCATATTCATAAAATTTAAAATAAATTTGAAATGTATTTTATTTTAAGTTTTTCATACAAAGTTTTCTAAAAATGGATTTCAAATAAATTTTATTTTTTATGAATATAAATAATATAATTTTATAAAAAAAAATTAATTTTTTGGTTTGAAAACTAGCAAATAAATTATTTTCATTTTTATTTTGCGGATAACTTTAACAAGTTCTATTTAGGAATGCAAAGTGAAAAGTTATAAGACAGAAATACAAAGATGCTTAAGCATTTTCAGGAACACTTTGCACACTCACTTTGCAGGAGAACGCAAAGACTTTGCAAAGAGCGCAAGAAATTTACAAAGAGAGCAAAGTCTTTGCAAAGATATACTTAAGGTAGAATTAGTAAAATCGTATCATTCTACTTTACAGCTTGCCGTATCGTTCAACTTCGTGCGCAAGTTATAGAAAATGTAACAGTTTGCACAGCACATTTTTTTTGTCTGGCTTTGAATGCGACTGTTTTGACATTAGCTACAGAAAAATCTGTTTTCTGTAGATTTCTACGTCAGCAGTGCTACCTACCACCACATATTTTATAACTAGTAACATGCATTGTATATGGTACGGTTTTTGTCAGCTGACACGCAACATCACGATACGATTTTACTAATTCTACCTTTAGTGCAAAGTGAAATTTGCAAAGAATATTGTGGAACAGAAACACTTATCACTTTGCCAAAAAATGCAGTTTGATAAGTGCAAAGTGAAAAGTTGGTAAGTTTTTTGTGGAATAGGGCCCAGGTGGTTGTGATTCTGCAGTCAAACAATAAAATGGTAGAAGAAATAGCACAATTTTACGACCTTTCTTTAACACTGGTTTTTTTAATTAATAAAATTTATATTTTAATTGAAAAACTATGAAATAATTGGGAAATTGCAACGGTAGTCATAGATGTGGAACTTTCGTAATGTTTTATATTATTTTAATACAATTGTTTTTGCTAATGCATTATCTATCTTTCTTTCAATTTCAATTAATTTAATTCAATTAGTTTAATTTCAATAAAAAAGTATACTGGGGTTATTTATATATAAAATTTAATTTTCTATTTCCCAATTTGAAGACCAAACACACCACAGTATAGTAGTAGAGGGTGGCATAGAATGACCTTTATGGTTTGAATTCTTTATAACGTTTTTAATTATAATTACTTCTTTGATTTTTTTTTTCAGCATTTTGTGAAGAAGACTTTAAGAATTAAATATGAATTAATTCACGATCGAACAACGTAAAAAAATAATTGAATTTTATTTTCCAAACTAACAGTCTATTGTGTTGACACATCAAATCATCGTCATTTTAATATGCATATTGCACCCACAGCGTCAGCACTAAACCATTTGATCATTTTCATCAACATGGGTCTGTAAGAACCCCATTATTTTGCGCGCAAGCGATTTTAACTGGCCTCCACGTTCACCAGATAATCCAGCTCCTGACAGTTTTCTTTGGGGATATTTGAAAGAAAGAGTGTAGGTTAACAAACCAAGAACGATACTCTAACTAAAGACCAGCATTCGAAATTAAGTCATGGCCCCCGAAATTTAAGTTATGTTATGGAAAATATGAGATGTATACTCCTCTCGCTAAAAAGAGCACGTATATGCGAAGCAGAAAATGGACATCACTTACAGGATATTATTTTTTAAAGCTAATTGCAAAAAAAAATCCATAATAATATACTGTATTTAAAACAAATTATAATAATCGTATAAATAAAAAAGCTATAAATAATATAAAAATAATATAAATAATATAAAAAGCTCATTCTGCGCCACCCTGTAGTATACGTGTGTATGTATTGTACATGTGTGTATGTGTTTATAGGCATACATATGTACATACATATACAACAAAAATGCTCATATGAAATTTTATTAGCGAAAGTTCTTTGGAAATATAGTAAATGAATGACGAAAAATATTTTCCATTAGATGAATATTAGACAACATTTTCAATTCATTTATAAAGAACGTAATAACCTGTTAAGGGCTTTTTTGAATTCCCAGAAAAAAAAGCAGCTGAACTATGTTTCTCATGGGTTAGGTAAAAATATGTATAATTATAGCAGAAGTATAATATTTTATTTTGTGAAGTTTACATAAAAATTATTTCAGTTTTTCTAACGATTTTAATTTGTATTCTACGTTTAGTTGCTCCTTTGTTTTATTGTTTTTTTATGTGTTAATTTCTAAAGCAAACTAAAATAACATTCTGAAACTATTGCAAAAATAATAAAATTATACTATGGAATAATTTTATTTCTTCTTTTACACAAACATTTATACTGCAGTTGACCTAAATGAAAATGTTAAAAAAATATATAAAAAAGCTCTGCCATAAATACAACTGCTAACGGTTAAAGTAAAGTATTAATTCAATTGTTAAATTGAAAGTGTGCAAAAAAAATTGTGAAGTTGTTAAATTAAAACTGAGCATTAAATGTTTAATATAAAGTTTAAAAAACATTAGAGGTAGCTTAATTATAGAAATGCCCATTGGAGTTTTATTTACAACATTAATTTTTATTTTCAAAGGAGTCATAAGTTTTAGTTGAAAAATATTATAAACTTTTAACCTTTTTTCATGTGCTAAAAAAAATTAAGTGGAGCTATTTTTCGGTTGCTTAGATTTATAATATGGTTTTAATTACTTCAAGTGAAGTTAAATAAATTTTTTTGCAAAAATTTAATATTTAAAGTTTCTTGAACTTTTAAAAATGAAAATATATTTAAGAGTATGTAAAATATTAGATATTTATATGTTTAGACAGCTAAACGATCAAAAGTTATATATTTGGGCAAGAAAATTTCACAGGGCAAGATGACTTGTAAGCTTATGATCCTTCATATTAAATTAACAGTACATATATATTTTATCTTTCGATGTTGAAATATGACCTCGCACAATGGCATCAATAGTTCTTTTTTAATCCCTAGTCTCTCTGATATGACCTCTTTTTGGTCCCATCTTACAGACTTACTTACATATGGGCAATTCCACAGAATGTCACGTGACCAATCAATTAAGCTTGTATTTCAGAGAAAATTTAAATTTTTCTTTATTTCCTTATGTACCATTGAAGAAACTCTGCTTGTGGGGAAAAAAAGGAAAAATCTAACCGAATTGATCAAAAAATAACCTCAATTGATAAGTCAACGTTCGTGACGTTGTACGTGAAATTCTGTGGCTTAACATATCCTGCGTTTGTGGTCATCCGTAAAAATAGAGGTGGGTCATCACTTTAAAGTACTTCTACGCTTTACTCGTGGTGTCAGAGAGTCTGTGTAGTGTTTTGTTGGCCTTCTCTGTGAATTTGTGTGTACAAAGGTAAAAATTTATTTTATGAATCATATAATAACACTCTGCACAAAAATATAAATGTGAAAAAGGCCAAAAGCCTATTAAAAATTTCGGTAGTCCAAACTGAAGAGATCCAAATTTCTCCATCACCGTCGGGTTGCCACCTAATTTTTAGATAATGTATTTTATTTTGTAAAAGATATATCTCGTTGTAGAAGTAAAAAGGATTCAAGGTAACTATTTTGTTATGGGTATGCTTAATTTTATTAATATCCCAGCTGAGACCTTCAAAAGTAGTACTAGCTTTATTTTTTTAATTCAATGAAATAGTTCGTTAAAAAATGTGAGATCAACGTCACTTCACTGTATAAACTAAAAAGTTTCATTGCAATGATTACATTTTTAATTTAAATATGAAAATGTACGTTGCTAAATAAAAAACATGTCGTTACATGAATGAAAATATTTAATTTTTTCAGCTGATGAAACAATTTTCATAATGCGAATAAAGCTTTGCATTGGTTGAAAAACAATGACAAAATCATAAATATAATGTAAAAAATCATTGCATTTATAAAGGTTTTTCTGTCAGTGCAGTGGTTATATGTTGGGTCAAAGACCCACCCAAAATATAGGAGCTGAAAATTTCAGCTCCTTATAGTTCCAGAGATCATGCGTTACAAACACTACGATTATATATATATATAAATATATAGATTGAGATATGTATATTTTTTAACTCCTGTACCAGAATCATGTTGCATATTGATAATAGTCAATTTTAAGTCCCGTAGAACTTACGAATGGATTAACTGATATATTGGGCTTACTTTCTGACATTTATGATTAGTATGCTCTAGAAAATCATCAAAAAATAATTGATAATTAATAATTATCTTGATCTGGAAAATATTGAAAATCAGTCAGGCAGTAACGAAAGTTATAGACACAGTGGGGACTTTTGTCAAAAAATTTTTTAAATATTTCTACAGTTTCTCAGCAGAACGTCGGACTTTTATAGAATTGCATACAGCATTTGAAATGGCGTTATAAATTTTAGGTTTGGAATTAATATTTTGTATCATTTAAGGTGACGGAGCCACAAAACTTCAAAGTGGACCACCACGAGTAAATTCAAACCTATAGGTATACATATGTCAAGCTGCTGTTTTAAGTCTGCTAAAATACTTTTGTCACTAGTTTTTCTTATCGAAGATCTAAATAAAAATATTATATATGTATGAGTTTCAGCTAGCAGTTTAAGAAATATTTTAGAGAATCCATTGATATTTTAGCAAAAAAAAAAAATATGCATTCAACTTTTTTACCAACCTTGGTCCACTGTTTTCCTAATTGAGATTTCGAATCCTGTCCGATTTGCAAAAGCAAGTTTTTCGAAGTCTGTAATACCTTTTCAAATGTTGGATGAAATTTCATAACAAGCGGACTTTCCGTTTAGAAACTGCTGAATTATCTTTTTTTTCTTTTTTTGCAAAGATCTCTCACTGTGCGCTGTATTATCGCGAAATTGTGTTCAGCGATGAGGCTTATTTTTGACTTAACGAACTGTTAACTGAAAAAAAAATTACGCATATAAAGTGAAACAAATCCGCAACACGCCCTACAGTCTCCATAATGGAAAAAATACCATTTGGTGCGTTTATACGTTGGTGGCATTATTGGAAATAATTTTCTCATAAATGAAGCCGGAACTGGCGTTGCGGTAATGTATAGTATATGGTTACCGCACCATGTTTAATTATTTTCTGTTTAAAAAATATGGATGGCAGTGATCTGAGCGATATGAGGCTTCAACAGGATGATGCTGCTTGTCATTCAGCGACGGCAACTATCGACTTCTTGAAGTCAAAATTTGGCGATAATTTGATTTCGAGAAATATACATAAGTGTCAATTGTTCTCAAGTCTCGTGCGATTTGACACCTTTCAGTTATTTTCTGTGGAGTTGTTGGCTTATGCTAACAAACTGGTCACAATTGACGCTATGGAGACAAAAAATTTTTAATTTTTTCGTTATATATGGCAATGCTCCAGAAAGTGGCATGAAACTAGAAGTCCGGTATACGCTTCGTAAGGAACATGCGTCGACTTTATTAATTTTTGTTTGTGTTATTTTTTGCAATTTAAAGTTTTAAACAATAACAAAATATAATTTTTAAGCTTTCAAAGTACATATCGTTACCTTAATATAGAATGGCACTAACTTATTTTTTTGGAATCGAGATTTTTGCATTTTTCGATACATTAGATGTTCTTCTATCGAAGTTAAATCGAAAAAAGGGCTTGATATAATAATATTGATTAATTGCTTTGGAGGAACATCAATTATATTTGCATCATTCCTTAGATTTACTTTCTATATACACTTTTGCCTACCTAAAAAAATACTATTTATATACAAAAAAATTTCAAGGCATTAACAACTTGTATGTACGAAATGGCATCAATGCCTGCAGCCATTTATGAAAGTATAACATTTTAGTCTCAAGCAAACATGTATGCTGGGGATTTGCATAATCAGAGAGATTATCTTCAACAGTATTGCAATATGGGAAATGAAAGAAAAGTAGGCATAATATAATATGCAAATAAGCAAATATTATATATTTTGTGCAAATCATGTATAAGTGAAATACATTTTATTTCTTTGATGTTGTTTGGCTTTCAAAAAAAAAAAAATCCTAATAAAACAAACTTTAATGTAGGTGAACCAGACAAAGAAATACAAAACCTTTGCAAGAGATTATTTTTAAAAGTTTAATTTATCATGCAAAAGGATTTACTTAGATAATTTTTTTAAGTCGTGTTCGTCGTTGATGCGATACTTATCAATCTCATATACTAGCAAAGCAAAAAGTTTGATTGCACGAGATAAAAGGCAATCTCATACTGAGTAATGGGCACAGGTAAAAAGAAAAGAATAACTAAACTTTTATTTTCTGTAATAAAAACTTAAGCAATTTGTCAAAGGACTTTCTTGGAGGACAATATCATGAACTATAATTTGAAAGAGAAGCATGACTTCATTATATTTAAATAGTTTGAATAAATTTTTGCTTTTTGCAATTGCGAAGTAAAATTGTCTAGTATAAAGTGTAATATGAATAAATAATTATTTAACAAAAAAAAAAAAAAAGAAAATACAAACTCTTCTTAAAGAACTAATGCATCTTTTCTGTTTTGTAGAAACTTGTTTTAAAATAATTTGGCAAATAATAATAAAACTATGTCTTTGTTCTAATAGATATTAGAATTGAGAAGCTGGCGAACAACAGCACACTAGTTCCGTTAACTGTTTTTTACAGGACAGGCAAAGAAAAGATAGTTTTCGTTATTTTTTTGAGGTAAGGTCGAACTAATTTTGATTGAAAATATTTCGTGACTTCATAGATGTGTACTTGGACAGCCAAAAAAAATATTAAAACAATTATTTACTGAGAACATGTCTAGTTTTCTCGCCAGCTCCTCAATTAATAACTATAAGCGTTTTCTCTTCACATAATCGATTAGCAAACACTCTCCAAAGCAGTGAAAGTCCAACCAAATACAAAATGCGACAAATGAAGACTTTAGGAAAAACTCACTGTCTGACCAATAAAGGTTCGACAAAACTACTAAAGCGTTATAAGACCCCATAAAAGCTTAGCTAGATTTCAAATATAAGTGCGCCTTCCAGAAATAGTTTCATCAGTCCTTATCCAACAGCTAATTCAGACTTGCTGATAGCCCCAAACTATATATTGCAATTAAAAGTCTACCGAACTAACCTTTTTAACATTTTACTCCAAATATAACACTATCCAAAAAGGTTTTGGACTGGAACAACCAAATATCTTTTCTAAGATAATTTTATAAGCTGAATTCGAATCTGTAATTGTTTTTTCTCTATCACGTCAGGTTTTCGAGATATAAACAAACTTTGTTTTATTAGTTTTTCACAAAAAAAAAACATCATTAGTTTATTTAAAAATCAGTAAATTTTCAAAAGTGAATGGCATTAATTAAATGTCGTTTATATTATGTTGGTTCGATTTCACGAATTAGAGTTCAGCAATCGATGGGACATTCGAGTACGTAATATCTCTTCGATTTTTTATACTGAATCCAGCAACTTTTGTTAAACAGAAATAACAATCGGTTTGGTGGTTATTTGACTCTTGTATAAAACAATTCCGAAACTATTGCAAAATACGAGTATTGTCGGTGTCAATGAAGACTTAGAATGAATTTGGGCTTCGGTCTGATTAGCACTTGTGAAATTGAGGTGTGAGTATTGACCGTTTTACAGTACTGCCAGCATGCGATTAAAAATTAACAATTCTTATGCTAAATTCGAATTCAGCAGATAAGTTAAAAAATCATGCTTCGTTTCTGCAGTTGAAGTTCGATCAATAATAATTAAATTAACTAATAATTGAATTTTATTTTTCAAACCCACACACAGCGTGCACATCGTCGTCATTTTAATGTGCGCATTGCACCCACAGTTTTCTTTAGGGATATTTGAAAGAAATAGTGTACATTAACAAATGAAGAACCATACTCTAACTAAAAACCAACATTCGAAATGAAATCATGGCCATTACATCTGAAATTTTGCGAAAAGTTATGGAAAAGACGCTAAAAAGAGCACGTATGTGCGAAGCAGAAAACGCACATCACTTACAGGATATCATTTTTAAAAACTAATTGCAAAAAAATTCCCCAATAGTAACCATACTGTATTTAAAAAGAAAAATTATAACAATCGCATAAATAAAAAAGTTATAAACCATTTAAACCATATAGCTCATTCTGCGCCAGCCTGTTTATACAGTTTTAGGGTTATTTGAAAGAGTGGAAGAGATTGAAAAATTATTTTTGAGAATAGTTTAATTAATTTTTCGATTAATTGTAATTCTTCTTTCGATTATTTGATAGTTATTCTATGCAATGCATATCATCAATCAAATTACATATATCTTCCTTCAGATATGTGTGCGTAAATTTGGAAAAGATGTTCGAAAATTTTTTGGGGGTGTTTGGAAAATTTCTAAAACAGATTGTTGTTGTTATACTCATCAATATATCTACCAGAAAAATAATAACACATCCCAGTATTTTTTTTTTGTCACACAGTGTTATTAACATTAGCTCACATAAATTTTTATGAGATTTGTTTACAAGAGGACAGAGCTACGTGCTATACAATGCACGCTATAATTAATTTAATCAAAGAAACTTTTGTTGGTTGTACATTAAGGTAATTATCCAGTTAATTCGCCACAAAAATTGTGTGATTTAATATAGGGTTTGTCAAAAACCGTGGAAATTAAAAAACCGCGGTTTCCCGTTTTAAGCTATTAAAACCGATCGGCTTCGGTTCGGTTTCGGTTTTAGAAATATTAATATGTTGGTTGTTTTGTTGTTCGCTTTTTTATAAAGTACAAATTCTGGTCCAGGAATGTTAAAATTATCGTCTATGCTTTACATCTGCTAGAGCTTTTTTGATAACAGATTACAATTCTTCCTGCAAAGAATTGTTATAATTTTCTTAAAATTGTACAATTTTCTTACACCCTTATTCAAAAGAATATTTTACTTGAGCTTTAAAGTTCATAGTAGCTACGAAGCACTTTAAGGCTAACATTGCTTTGTTAAGATATTGTATTCAAAAGACAACTTTAATTATTTTGTGATTTAATAATAAATTCTGGTAACACCACCATGTTCAACAACCATTTCACAGCTTATGATGTAAGACATCGAATAAAATTTCATTCGAGTATTCAAAGAATTTTTTATTTTATTAAATACATTTTTATTATCTTGAAATTAAGCAAACTAATTTAAAAAATATAAGCTTCTGACATGGAAGCAAAACAGATAAACATTTTTATGACGTAAAAGTAAAAAAATATGATAAACACAGAAAAATTATCTCAATTTATTTTATTCGAACGAAATGAGTATTTGAATATCCAGCTTTTTTCGATTCGTTTGGTTTGAATGTACATCACTAAAATATTTTTGTATCATTGTATTTATAATAAATTAAAAATAAGAGCTAGCACTTTTAGCTTCATTTTCAGATGTATCATGAATCAATATGTGCTATATTAACAAAAATATTTGAGGTACAACTTAAAGAATATATAATATAATAATATAATAATAATATAATTAATATTAATATAATGACATAATAATTTTTTTTAATACAACTTTACTTAACATTGCTTTTGAAAGCTTTATTAAGTTTTTTCGAATACGACCCTTAAATTTTATTGTTACAGAATGCTCACTTATGTATAAAAGTCTTCAATGTAAAGTACATTTGCTGTATTTTTAAACAAAATTATAATGTTAAAGTAAAACTTAAAGACCGACGCTTTTTTGTCGGTTTCGATTTCAGATTTTATGGGTTAAAAACCGCGGTTTCGGTTTCGGTTAAAACCGAACGGCAATACCTAATTTAATACCACTGAATTATTTTCTTTGCGGCTTTGTGAAATCACTCGTCTTCGCCCATAAACCGGAGATAATGGAACACCAAGCAAACATCTACGTTCGCAGATTTATTGGCAAAATGCGACCAAAAATGCAGCTAATAGTGCGTGAAAATTGGAGTTGGCCACCATGGCTGGCCATAGGGCCCAAATCCGATACACACATCTTATTTTAAACAAATTCATTTTATAATTTTTATAAAGTATTTCCTTAGATTTAAATACTGTTTCCAAAAACTTTAATGCCATGCAAATCACGTACTCCGCTATTGCGAGAAAGACTTCACGAGTAAATGTATTTTTGTAACAAAACAATGAAGTGACACTTGTATCAGAAGTCCTCGTCCAGAATTGCAATTTTTGTTGCAGCAATTCTTGAGTTTATAGGTGAGATGGGTGAAAAGATTTGGGAGGGGTACACAATTTGATGTGTTCGTCAATTCTTTTGTTTTGAAATTCGCTGTTGATAATTTAAAGTTTGTAGGTGTATTTGACGTTTCATTTTATTTTATTTGTTCAGTTGTATGAAAAACATAAAATGTAACAATAAGTAAAAATAATTGTTAATTTTTCAGGCAAATTTGTTGTGAAATATAATTTTTTAATACTTAATTGCAAAACTATAATTTCGTAATGTGGACAATGCAATTCCAAAACAGAATTTTACAAAATTGCAAGGCTGAACGAGGACTAAATAATATTTTAGAATTTATGATTATATTTAGTAGTTGTGTTGCAAAAGGTTTCAAACAAATAAATTAATCACGTTTTTAAACTACAATATGGTTGCCATAAGAAGAAATATTGCATTTTTGTCTTAGGAAGCTTTTTGTTCTTTACAAAAGCTTCATGAATGTGCGGAAATTTTTTTCTACAGATTGTGTCCGAAATTCGATATATCTTTTATAATAATTTTAATTTGTATATTTTTACAAAAAAAAAATTAAAAATTAATCTATTAATGAATTTTTGAAATAAAATATTACTTTAAAGGGCTATTTCACCAACTTGTTTAAAATTCAATTCATATTTAAAAACTATTTTTTTCAAACAAAATTTAGTGAAAATCGGCATTTAAATATAAATTGATATTTAAATAGCATTGGTGAAATCGGCTCTAAAACGCATTTTTATACAGATTGTTTAAATGAAGAGTGTGCACGCAAGCAAATTAAAAATTTTAAAAACATATGTATATATACTAAGCATATTATGTATTTTTGCATTGAATTTTTCTTTACATAAAATATACACATATTATTTTACAACATAACGCTTTATTTATTTTCATACAAAATATAATTTATTCCACTCATAAAATATTTAAATGCATATGTACGTTTTTTGTTAAACCAGAGTAAAAACAAATTTTTATATTCAACGCATCTAATTTATAAACGTGTTTGTAATTGTAAAATACTCTTGCTTGAGTTAGTAAGATTTTCAAGTCACGAACGACAACACCTTAAACAAACATTTCAAATTTCTAATCCATTTAAAATACAAATTTGTTTGAAATTAATTACCACTGCAATGGGACATAATTGTTCTCCTTAGAACAATCTGGCGAACAAACAAACAATGGTGGCTTAATTAAACCATTTTCTACGACAGCAATGCGTAAAAGGAAGAAAATTCGCTTTTTTCTTGTTGCCTTATTTTGTGTTTGCATAACAAACAAAGTAAACATTTATTAGACAAGTGAAAGTACGGTGCGGTGCACGCAATCTAAAATTGCATAATTTGCCAATAATTAAAGGTAAAAATAATTTAAAACCAGGTCACTCAAAGAAAGTGTGAATACACGTGTTCCATAATAAATAAAGCAATGGGGAATAGTTTTTGCATTACACAAGAATGAAGGGGAGACATATTTTTGAGGGTACCATATACCAAAGGTGAAAAAGAACCCAATTATTTTAGCCACGATACACAGAGAAAATAGTGCCTAATAATTAGCTCATAAAATATAACAAAATTAATAAGCAATATCTATGGTTTTTTTTCAATAAGGAAATCTTATTAATTTCATAGAGAAAACCTTTTTGAAAAAATCAAGAAGAAATCTTGTAGTTTTTATGAGGTTATCTTATTGATTTTTTTAATAAGGTTTTCTTCTTGATTTTATAAGGCGACCTCATAAAATAAAAAATAAAAATTATGTCTTTCTTTATTCTTTGTGATTTGCTTATATATTTTTATTTAAATTCTATACCATATACTTTGAAAGGAGACAAGTATTGAACCAGGAAACTTCTGACTGATAGACAACCACTCTAACCAATATGCTAACAAGCAGTCTAAATAACCATTTAAATAATTTTGCAAACATGCTTATACAAAAACGAAAAAGATCATAAAAAAAATTGTCTGTGCCTATTTATAGATATGAAATAACAAGACACCTCATAAAATCAAGAAAATTTCCTTATTAAAAAAAATCAATAAGATGCTTTACACATAATCATATAGAAACCTAATAGAATCAAGAAGAAAACCTTTTTAAAAAAATCAATAAGGCAACCTAATAAAATCAATAAGAAATCCATATAGTTTACAATTTATAAGAAAACCTAATAGAATCAAGAAGTTTTTCTCTATGGATTGTTTTTTTGGTGCCAAAAATAACGGAAATTGAGTAAAAAAAAGTTGGGAATAATAAGATTTCTTCTTGATTTTATGTGGTTTTCTTCTTGATAAAATTAATAAGATTTACCACATAAAAACAATAAGGAATCTCTATGAAAAAATCTTCGCTTCTTTCTGCTGGGATACGCCTTAGCCTAAAAACGTTTCATAGAGAAAATCTTATTGATTCTATGAGGCAGTTTTTTCTCTGTGTGTACACAGAGGAGTATTTGACCCAAAAAGCTGGTAAAAAAAGGCAAACATGAATGTGAATAAATCTTAAGAATTAAGTACGCAGTTCGATACACAATAAAGTTTACATCATATTGTAAATTTTGAAGATTTTAAATTGTGATTTATAGCTGATAAAGTCGGGAAAGTGAAGAAAATTACATAAGTTTTTAATGTTTTTCCTGTTTGAAAATATTTATAAGATATTTTTCGTGGCTAAACAAATAAATTTATTACGTTGATATTTGTTTTTCCTTTTTTTTTTTTTTTTTTTTTGATGAAAGATTTTATCAGAAGCTACTTTTAGTATAAAAACAAAACAATTATCTAGAATATTAATGCGAAAATAATTCCTTTAAAAATTAAAAAAAATTATACACTTCTTTTTGCAAACAAAAAACAGGAAGAAGATTTTTTAAAGTGAAAATAATTTTGAATTATTTTTTATATTATAATTAAACTTAAGGTTTCTTATTTTAGATGCAAGAAAAAAGTTTACTCAAGTTTGCTCCATTTTTTTGGGTGATATTTTTAAAATTTTACCTTTTTTCCTGTTTTTACTTATCTTGCATGGATAAATATGAAATACTGCTCTGTCTAATGTCCGCCTGTCTGTTAGAGCTAGGCATCCAAAATTTTCACACAATTTGTAAAACCTTAGCCACACTCAAAAAAAAAAACTACCTAAAACTTTGGAAAATTTTCTAAATTTGAGTAAAAAAAGTTGTCGTATGGGCGCCAAAGCTGTTTTTTACTTGAAACTAGTAAAATATTCACTTAATTTCTAGTTCATTAATGAACTAGTTTATAGTAATTATATTTTTATATTAGAGTAAAATTTTTCTAAAATTAAGTAAAATTTTCCCACAAAATTCGGAGCTTTACAAAAAAAAAATGTTCATCTTTGATCTCAAATTTAGTAAATTTTTGAAAGTTTTTTATGTCTTTAATTATGGTACTAATTTTTATTTTTAATTAAATTCTACACCACAAGGTATATTTTTTATTATATCTTCATATTATTATTAATTCCTTGAGAGGGGACAAGTATTGAACCAGCAACCTTCTGACTGATAGGCAACGTTGCCTAACAGGGCAGCCTGAATAAGCATTGAAATTTTTGAGTTTTAAAATTTTATTTTATTTTCAAAAAAAATATATTTCAAGTTCAAATATTCCTCGAAAATATGAAAAACTTACTTAGATTTTTTCCTTAATGCAAATAAAAGATATACTGCCTTATTCATAAAAAAATATTTCAGGTTTATTAAGCGCTTATTTGACATATTTCTATGAAATTTGTCAAATAAACCTGTAATAAACCTAAAATATTTTTTATGAATTAGACCGATATTCTATAATTTAAAGAAAAAATACGTAAAACTGGTAAATATTTTTCTAAACTTTAGAATATCTTTTTATATCTTTCAGGTAAGTCAAATTTGATGAATTAATCAGGAGTAATGCCCTAATTCAGTAAGAAGATTTATAACGTTTTTGTTTGAAAATACTTTTGAGTTCTTGTTTTTGAATTCTTCAAATTAAATTCTTCAAAAATGATAATGAAAAATAAAAATATTATTACCATGTTTTTAAAATATAAAAATTAAATGAAAGTATTATACAAATTTTTGAAAAATATATGAAAAAATATCTGTTGGATATAATCTTTGAAATAAAATCATAAAGAGACTATTACTAATAATTGTTTTAAAGAATCACAATTGCGGCTTTTTTCCGTCGAACAGAATTAGGGCATAAGTCATTTTCTAAAATTTATTTTTTGATTTAAAACGAGGTTGACTAGTTCTTAGAATACAATTTTCCTAAACTTTTAAACCATTTTCTAATTTTTGGTAAGCATATCCTGTAAGCCAATAAGCTTGTCCTTGAATTTGAGAATTTTCGTGTGTATTTTTATGAACTATTTTTAGGGATATACATTTTTTATTTTTTACTCATATTAAGTAATTTTTCCTAGATTTTTGTAAAAATTTACTTAAACTTAGAAAAAATTACTTATAGGGCATTTAGACCTGCACAAAATCTAGCAGATTTTAATTAAAATCTTCATGAAAATCTATACCATTTACATAATTTTTTTTTGACATTTATAAAGATTTTTTTATCCAAAACAAAACCCATTAATTGAAAATTTTCCAAAACTATAACTATAAATTGCAATGTAGCCAATTCACACACCTTTTTAGACTGTAGCTAATTCACTCATCTTTTTTTATAAATATGGGCGCATACTCATAGTCAAAACAAAGTATACTTTTATGTATTTAAAACCAGTATTACCATACAAAATACTGGTTTTAAATTCTTAAAGTATACTTTGTTTTGACTATGAGTATGCCCCATGTTGTACAGGGTAGTAAAAAATCAATAAAACTATTTTATTTTGATTGGATTACCTACAAATCTACTGGCAAAAGAGATTTTATTTTGTATGAGAAATCTAGTAGAAAGAAGCAAGATTTAGCTCGAAATCTCGTAAGTACTAGATTTCGAGACAGTGTAAATTCACTATTAAACTTAGAAATTTTTTTTACTTAGATTTAGAATATTTTTTTTCCTTAATAATAGAATGTCTTTTTTTTTGAGTGCACTATATAATTAACAACAGTTAATAACTATATCACACTTACAAATTAAGGGGCATTCTACAGCGAGTAACGAAAAAATGTGAAATCCAAATGTAATATATTTTTACGGTTTTACCCTTTAAAAACGCTTTTCATTCAATAATCTTCACAACAAATGACGTTTTGATCGACTATCAGACAATTGAACTGTTAGCAGATGCGTCGACCTTTTTATACTTCACATAAGGCTTCCAAAACGTGACAGCAACCAAACACAAAAGAACGCTGATGATGAAGGTGTAGTAGCCTTCGAAAACAGCTAGCTAGTTGTTCCGTTCAACTATGTGTTGTCAGAATATTTACAACTAACTTTGGTGTTATTTGTTCATCAATAGTTATCACATGTAATTTGGCATAAAAAGCGATACGAACTTTAGCCTGTTCAAATCATAAATATAGAAACAAATGAAGTTCGAAAAATAATAATTAGAAAAGGTATTATTTTTCTTTTTTTGTAATTTACAAATTTTCTGCTAACAATAACCTTTTGCATTAGCATAAAAAAAGGAGAACGGAGTGAAATAAATAATAAAAAATAATGAAAGATTATTGAGTTTGTTTTAACTTATACCTTAATATCGCATCTAAATAAGCATATTGTTGTTGTTTAAATTATTTTCAATTAAAATTTAATCAATATTAGCAAAAAAAAAAAGCGTCCGCCTTGTCGCGTTTGTATTTGTACTTTAACCATTTAAAACAAATTCTTCCTAAAAATTCGCTAAATTATGTATATTTCTATATTTACTCCTTTTACTCCTGCAAGGAGCATAGGGCCTTGCAGAAACGCACAAAAAATAACGTCTATTTTTGTCCCTATTTCTCACTGAGACATTTTCTTATATATATTTACAATATTATTGATATCGCCAAAGATTTTTTCTTAAATATACTACTATTTCATTGCTTTACGACTGTCGCGTCCTGCTACTGGCCATCGTTTGTACATCCGCATTCAGCAAAGATTCTTATAATGCATTTGCATTCGAGCAAAGTCTACTACTTCGTAGAATATCTAGTAGATCTAGGTGCACGGCAGTGCGCCAGGCCAAGTTCCGGCCAATGCACGCAGTGTGTATATTTACAGGAAGCCATTCGAGCTGTTTTTACCCCCCTCATAACTTTGTTCCCCGCAATCGTAAAATTATGATATTTAAAACATAATTAGAATAAATTCATATAACCTCATGTGCTAAGTTTGAAAGTTATACAATGAAAGGTTCCGGAGATATGGAGGTGCAAAAAGTACATATGTTAAGACAAACTCACTGACTCACTGATCACTCATCAAATTGATGAAGCACTTCCGCAATAGCTAGAATGCTAAGATTTGGTACACGTGTAGATCTAGGTGAGCAATGAACTAGAAAAATCTGAAAACCCGAAAATTTTAACCAAGGGGGCATAAAAATTAAAATTTGTGCTAGTGAGCTGAAATTTGGTACAGAGCTAGGTCTACGTGAGCAATAAACAAAAAAAAAAATTTTAAATCCCAAAATTTTGGCCAGGAGGGCGGGGCTGCGCCCATAAAGGCTAGAATTAAAAAAGCAAATCTAAGGCGCTTAATGGAAGCTATTTTATTGAAATTCGGCATACATACTGCGATAGGGCAAGCCTAAAAATTTTTCAGCGAAACTTAACACAAATAATTAACACTGGCCGAAAACAATCTTAAGTTTGGAAACGGGGGCATGGTTACGCCCATAAATACTAAAAATTAAAAGTTGCGCTAAGGAGCTGAAATTTGATAAACGAGTAGGTATAGGTGAGAAAACAACAAGAAAAACCTGAAAACCAAGACATTTTAGTCAGAGGGGCGGGACTGCGCCCATTAAAATTAAAAATTAAAAGTTGCGCTTATGAGCTGAAATTTGATACACAAGTAGGTCTGGGTGAGAAACCAACTAGAAAACTCTGACAAACCAAAAAATTTTACCACAATGGGTAGGGCCACGCTACTATTGCTTGAACCTGCAAACTTACAGCCTTATTTATAAAATTTATTAAGGCTTTTTAAAAAAATTTTTGTATGAAAATTAGTCTTATAACCCCTTTATAAAGCCTTAATAAGTTATAAAAATAAGGCTGTTAATATACAGCTTTTAGCTCAAGCCATTTAGTGAAACCTTGCATATACGTTACACGTACAAAATACTTTAAACTATCACCTAAAAAAGTGGGCGTGATCACTCCCATAAAATTTTAGCCTTGTGTTTAATCTACTTCGGTCTAGCATATTTTAGAAGAAAATTAGCATGAATTATAAACGCTGCTCACAAAAATATTGTGAGTTTAAAATAGTGGGAGGGGTAATGCTCATAAAATTATAAGGTATAGTTCACGCTAAAGAGCTGAAATTTTCTATACAAGCAAGTGTAGATGAGTAAACCAATGGGAAAATCTTAAAACCAAGAAGTTTTAATTTGCGCTAGAGAGCTGAAATTTTGTATACAAATTAATCTAGATCAGAGATCACTAAGAAAAAAAACAAGAAGTTTCAATCAGGGGTTGGGAACAAGCACTGTAAACTCAAAATTAAGTTAAATTTTATTGAAACTTTTCATACACATTGCACTTGTCCAAAGTAAAAATTTCGTTTTGAAATTGGTCTTGATTACTTCCATAAATCTTAGCTTTTTTTCATGTACTTCGGGTTAGCAGTTTTTGGTCTATTACTCATGTATTACTCAATAGCTTTTTTCTACAAAAGTTTACATGTATCATAAGCACTAACAGATATAAAAGTCGGTGGGGCTAGGCCTATAAAAATTCTACGTAGTATTATACTGTAGAAAGCTGAAATTTTGTAGACAAATAGTCCTAATTGATTTACTCAATCGGAAAATCCAAAAATTAAAGCACAACGTACCATATTGAAACTTTGCATGCACATTGGGCATATCCTTTTGATTTATGTACTTCGGCTAACAGACTTTAATATGTAAATATATTGAGAAAATAGGCGGGATCACTCCCTCTAAAATTGACGCTGTATTTTACATGTTTCTTTCCAGACGACTCTTAACAAATTACGTACACACTGGCGACCCGTTGTAATAACACAATAATTCATTTTTAAGGTGTACAATCCAAAACTCATCACGCTCTAACCCATTATTTTATGTAACTATGAAATTTTTAACTGGCACAGTGATCATAATAAGAAATAAAACTCCCTAGAAATTTTAAGTTTAAAAAGTGTTATGATACAAAATTTTTCAACAAGTAGTCAGATCCTCACAAAAACATCAATGTAAAAAAAGGCCAAGTTCCTATCAAAAATTTCGGCCTTCAAAATCAGTGAGATATAAATTTTGACCAAGTTCTTCTTTGCCACAAAAGCTTTCACTGACATATGCTATGCATTATATACATTTGTAATCGTAAGGGTGTCATATAATCTTTAGATAATCTGATAACTTGGCAGTATTTTTAACTTTCTAAAAAAAGGAGAGAATAATGTTCATTTCTTTATATCGGTAAAAATGTTGCCAAGTTAGCTTATTATCTAAAAATTATATGACACCCTTACGATTACAAATGTATATAATGCATAGCATATGTCAGTGAAGGGTTTTATGGCAAAATTTATATCTCACTGCTTTTGAAGGCCGAAATTTTTGATAGAAACTTGGCCTTTTTTCACATTGATGTTTTTGTGAGGATTTAACTTACAAAACAATCACCCTTATCGTGAACAGTTTTTCCCTCGAAATATTTTCCCTTTTCCCCAAATTGCAATCGTGAATAATTTTTCCCATAAAATGTGTTCCCGTTTTTTATTCCCCTTATCGTGAATAATATTTTTCACATTTATTTTTTCACTTTTCCCTTCGTTTTGTTCACTTTATTTTTGCAGTTGAACTGAATTAATACACTGCGTAATTTCAATATTATACTTGCAATTATATAGTAAAACTTATAAATAATTGTTTTTACGGCAAGCTCAATAAATAATGCCCACGATTAATAACAATAATTCCTTGGAACACCTTTTTCCATTGAACACGAATCTCATTGGTTCACATGCCGTAAATTTTATGGCTGTGGTATATTAAAAAAAAACTTTTGCACGGCGCCTAAAACAATTAAAAACGCAACTTTACACTCCATAACTTTTCATTTAAAACTCAAAATATGTGTATTTCTTATTATTAAATTTAATTTGTTTGATTTTTAATTAATTTTGAAGCTTTGCAAGTCTTCTTCCCGTTTTTTACATTCACTACGCATTGATAGCGGGAACAAACGTTCCCATGAAATTCACGATTGCAAATTCCCCTTCATGGGTAATGAAAATTTCATGGGAACAAAAATTTCACATTTTATTCCCGATAGGGGTGAATATCTAATATTTCTAAACTCTGTTAATTTTTTTTTAATTTTTGCTAAAAATTTAGTCTGTGTACTTAAAAATATCTGAGAATTGGCTAATTTGCAAATGTTTGGTTGTGGTTTTAGAAAATTTTCAGCTAATGGGTTTTGTATTTGATAAAAGATCTTGGTAAATGTAAAAAAATTTGTGTAAACGTCAAAGATTTTAATTAAAATCTGTTATAGTTTTTGCGGAAGTCAATGTCCCATGGGACAATTATTTAATTTTAATCGTTAATTGCTATTGTTTGAAATAGTTTTTTCAATACAATAACAATTTTCTCAAGTTTGTTTTTATTAAAAAATTTTATAACTACAGCAAAATGTGTTCTCTGAGTTTATTATTACTTTTTAATTATCCTTCATTACAACGAAGCTGAACTTTTCTGCGAATTAATTTCATGCTATTTCCATTTCTGCGAAGTAAATAAAAAAAAATATGCAATGCGAAACCCTAATAAAAATAAGCTAAAAATTTATTTATAAGCTTTATTGAAAGCCTAATTGACCGCAATAAATTGATATTGTATATTTGTAACTATAATTTCAATTTAATTTAATTGCATATTTTAAATTCACATTAAAGTTTTAATATCATTAGCCAAATACTTAAAATAAATAATATACATATTTATAAATGTAAGTAATTGAATTGTTTAGACATTAAATGCTCTCGAAACCATTATTTGCAAATGCAATTTATTTAATGCACATTTTATTTTTATTTTAAAGCCAAATGTGAAATGTATGTATGTAAATATCTCTGAGGCAAATAAAATGAAAATAAAACAAAATTTTATTACCCTTACACATTCATATTTATTTACGCATTTAATAAGTAAATAATATGACAAATAATTGATAAGTCTAAAAAAGCATTAAATTTTATTAAATTTTCATAAAATTTATTGCATTTAATTTTCCACACAACTTTAAATATTTTAATTAAATGAGAACAGCAGGATGGTAATGCATTTAATAATAAAAAAGTAGGACACAAGAAAAATTTTAGTTTTCAAAAAAAAAATATATATATAAATTAAAATCCAAAAAAAAATT
Organism: Tachina grossa; assembly: GCA_949987645.1. Classification (NCBI taxonomy): domain Eukaryota; kingdom Metazoa; phylum Arthropoda; class Insecta; order Diptera; family Tachinidae; genus Tachina; species Tachina grossa. Next base: position 64,106,607 of record OX465276.1, on the reverse strand, counting down.
ATTAATTTTAATATTTAATGCAATGTCTGATTTGATTGTTTTGACAATAAAACGTTGAACAATTTTTAGTACTTTAATAATTTAAAGAGATAAAATATTTACTAATTTTTTTTACCTTTTTAGCTAACTTGTATAAAATTTGGCTTGAAGGTCTTTAGGTGTTTTGTGACGAAGAAGAGACCAAAAGATTAAATTTACATTATGAAATTGTTGCTTTGAAAAGTAATATCAAACTTTATAATTTGTCAATTAGAGATTCATACTTCGGCATTTCTTCCGAGTCAGAAAGTTTTGAGGAACAAATTTCATACAAATTCATGAAAAATTTTCCCTTTATTAATACTTATTACAGATATTTTATAGACTATAAAATCTCTATAGAAACCAATAATTAGATGTAATTATTCATTTTATTCCAACTCAATAATTATGGTACAATATTTTCTTTTCAAACTGTGAAATTAATTTTTAATAAAAAAATTTTTAAAACTTAGGAATCCCATCGAATACCCTAATTTGCCCCAGATTAAGAGTAACCCTACCATTTTAATTTCTCCGGCAATAAATAATAATGGCTTAAGTTTACATAAGTGCCTTTTCATTTTATTACATATTCTTATTCTATTCTTCAAGGTGTATCACTCAACTAAATTTCAATTAAAACATTTCATTTTTAATAAAACTATACGCATTTATATTTTAACTTAAGTCTTCTTGGAAAATAATAAGTAAGCCATAACATCTTACCTCTTTTTTTCTGTAGCTACATCAATATTAAAATATTTGAGCATGAAAGCTTGTATACACTTAATTAAGTTCAATAACTAACATCCCATTCAAATTATTCTTCATTAAAAAAAAAAACTTATATTTAACTAAGCTTTTAAAAAATTTTCTTATCTCAGGTTTTCTGCATTTTTCAAGTTAACCTAAAGCACTTATCTCGACTTACCATCAATAAAAATTATTTTGTCTTTCAATATAATAGCTTAAGTGCACTTTAATTTTTATTTTTCTAAGAATGGATTTTTTCATAACATCTTAACTAAAAAACAGCGAATATTAACTAATAAAATGTTTTCTATTTTTATAAAATTAACAGTTTTGTTCTAAATAAGTGTGCATCTTTTTCGGAGGATAAAAATTTTATATAAAAACCAAACACAATTAATTTTAAGACCATTGATATATCCAAACATGAAATTTCGACTCAAGCCATTATTATTTATTGGCACAGATTTAATCAATTTAGCCGTAGTGCAATTTTTTAAAGAATGATGTTATCGGCATTTTACTTTGTTAAATTTTGCAAATGTTCAAGTTAATTATTGTTTTAATTTCAAAAAATGTAACCGAGATTGGAATTAAGCATTTTTAGTGGAAGCTATTCTATACTGGAATACAAATTTAATGACTTTAACAAGGCGTGAGGCCAGTGTTGCCAGAAGTAGGAGAAAATCCCTATATGTAGGTGTTTTTGATACTAAAATAGAAGCGTAGGGAAAATCGGACAGATTTTTTATATTCTCAAAAATATAGGGATTTTTTCGTCATTTCGCTTTTTTGTGAAATTAATGCAAACATAAAGTTTTTTTTAGTAATATATTCTATATTCTATTCTATTTCAAAACCGTTCAAAAATGTTCTTTTCGTTAAAATCGTGTTTTAAAAAGTTGGTGACATTAATATGTATGTATTTATATGTCAAGGCGAGTTCATATACCAGGTGGTGTCAAGCCTGCAACAACAAAATCTGCCTGGGACCAATGAAAAATCACATATCAAACTTTCTAAAAATTTTATTGCAATGAAATTTGACAAGCTAAACTTCTTAAAAAATTTGTCTTGGTATATGCTTTTTCTAGCATATCATTCAATGTTGAAAGATGACTTACGTTTATTCTTTAAAATTTTATTTGAAAGAACTATGTATTCATTTTAATTTTTTAAAAACTTTATGTTGTTCTAATTGAATTTAATTAAACGTACATATCGAGCCATTACCGCCAAATAAGCTTAACCAACATGATTTTCGAAATGCGTTTTTTTATAAAAATCATTAACTTGTTATCATTGCCATTATATGTCAAAAATTTTACAACCATAGGATATACCGTTTCAATTTTATAGCAAAAACAATTTAAGCTTAAGTGCACATAATTTTTTGTTTACAGTTTTTGTAACAGCAACATGTTACTTAAGCTAAAATTTCCTTTTGAAATTAAGAGTACTATATTCGGATTAGCCGAATATTATATACCTTCACCAACATCGGACGACGTATATGCATACATACAATGTTAATTACATATATATTTGTTTTGTAAAAGAAAAATAGTTTACTTATTTTTTGGTCTATTGCAATTTTTCAACTAACCAACTTGATTCAAATATTTTTATTTTCGATATTAGCAATAGTTGAATAATATATTTAGCATTTTTTGCATTGTTAATATTTATATATTTTTAAAATATTTAACTAGAGACGACTTCAACATGGCATAGCCTATTCTGATAGCACACACCACCACCAAAATTTCCCAAAGTATTTATGTTATTCGCTCCACCGGCAGTTTCTGATAGACTGGCCATAAAAAATCACATGTGTCTAAAAATTGCACTGATACCTCGCGTACCTACCGGCCATGCGCATTGCACTTTTTGCTTAAAAAATAACCTATCCTGGGCTATAAACACTTTTGGCACCATAACTTTTAAATGCGGCGATTTTCGGAAAATTTTTTATAACCAGTTTTGTTTAGAATAAATTCCGCAACATCTTTCTTCTGCATAATTTTCCCCTAAATATGGCCTATCATAGTCCTTTAATGGGATGAAGCTAAGTTTTTTCGGACAGACTTTTTTCAACGGCTCTCGCTAAAAATTGAATAGCGATAATTATAATTCGTTTTCATTATTTTATAAGGTAAGATGTGTATATATAGACGATAGAGGAAAACATATTTTCGTGGAAAGAAATCTGCATATATACTTGTAAACAAATATTATGTAAATCCACGAACATATCATTAGAATACTTTCTACAAAAAAATAAAAGTAAATAAATAAAGTATTTTTTAATCTAGAACCAATTTTTTTAGTCGAAGTCGAAATACGCGAATCACGATAAAACCCATTATTCAACTCTACACCTAATCCAAAAACTATTATTGTATTGAAGTGAGTTACCATGGTTTTAAAGGCTATGTTTCCCAACTTGAAAAGAAAAATCATCCATAAGTCTTAAATATGGTTATTTTGATAACTCTGAAACAGTTTATTTTGATTTAAATGTGATAACGCGCGATCCAGGCAAAGAAAAACTGCGATAGTCGCCAGTACAGTTTAGGTACGTAGCAATTTATTAAAAATTTATTCACAGAGTATATGGACTTGAAAATTCTTTCCATCAGTAAAAGTATACACAAAAATTTAATAGCGAACTCTTTAATTTGAAAAGTCATAAGTCTATAGAAGATTCATTACATGGAGACGATCAAGAAGCCAATAATTAAGCAATTTGGAGACAAGTTTACGTAAAAAACTGATATTTACTTCTTCTTAAAAAATGTTTTTTTAGCGTAACCAACACAAATATATACACATTAGGTTGTCAGGGAGACAGCAAAAAAAAGCTTAAGGGACAAAAAATACCGTTATCATAGTAATATTTATTTAAAATTCGTTGCGTTACTTATATTTAGCATAATAACACCTAAATACCAAAATTCAATGAATTAACTGAAATAATAGCGAAGATAATTAAAAAAAACCTTCTGCTGTAAAGTTTTGTTTTTGTTACTTAAGCTTTTTGTGCGGTTATGGCTCGATATGTATGTATTATTTTCTTTAGTTTTTGGCTTATTTTTTTACCAAAGCTTCTTCTTCTATTTTAATGACAAAAATGCGTAGGGATTTTTGTAGGGGAAATTTTTTTAACGTGTAGAGAAATCTGCTGGCAACACTGCGTCAGACTAAAATAATCGATTCGTAAGAAGTAGTTATGTTGTTTATTATAATTATTTTTTTTTTTCGTTATGGGAAATAGTAATTTTTTTCTTAATGGAACTACTTTTTTAGTAAACAAAAAAAATTATTTTTTTCCATACGCCGTTTTTTTGAGTAAACGGAAGATCTTGATTAAAAACTCAGTTTGATTAAACAAATAATAATTTTCTAAGAAAAATATAAACTAATTGAAAAACCCATCGTTTTACCGAAATTTCTTTTAAAAACTCAATTGAAGTGGGTTATATTTTCTTCGTGCTTGTATAAATACTATAAATACATACTTAATTTAACCTTCATAGGGTCTTTGGGTCAATTTTGACCCATTTCAGGAAAAAACTTTGATTTTTTCTGAAAATAAGTGATTGATCTATGTCATATTTTCTGACTTTTATTTAATTTTATATCTTAACAGATATAGTAGGTTTGCGGATATATAAACTTGCCAAAGAAATTGTACGCAAGATTTTACACTAGAGATCTTCGGGTCAAATTTGACCCGTTTTAAAGTTTGGTAGTGTTGTATCTGGTATTTCTTGTAATATAATGAAAGATAGTGAAATAGAAAATGGCCTGAATACATTATCAGACGATTTCAAATCTATCTATCAAAATCTAACACGACTGCAGATAATTTTTTTACATCTTATCGGTTGGATAAGTTTTGTTTTGTTTTGTTGTACTCGTACCCTTCTTATATGTATTTCGATAAAAAAAAAATTTCAATCTTCTTAGTATAATATGGTCACTTCTGGCTGCAAATGGGAGAATAAATATTACTTTTTTGGACAACAGAAGGGAATCACAATGGATCCAATTGGGTCTCCAAGTGTGGAGGTGCGGTAAAGCACCACCCTTCCTAACCTAACCTAACCTTCTTAGTACTTTGCATCATATCTCTAAAGTTAGTAATCGCCAAGACAAAAAACTGCAAACATTATTAGATTACAATAAATAAAAGGGAAGGGTTTATTTGCTGGATAAAGTTAGATCATGTTTTACTTGCAAAAGAAAAACTAATCAATGTTGTCAAGTGGTGGTGAGTAACATGCTAGTTATATAAGCTCACAATGCTTTTGTGATATTTACATCAGCTAATATCGGCTGGAAATAAACTGTTTTGCAAAACGTAGACACTTCTATATATAAAGCACCAAAAGACGTTATCAATGTCAGTATTTTCACAGAAAGGTGCACTAAAACTACGTGAGGTAAATGAGTAGCCATAAACTTCAACTAAATCCAAATACTTGAACAGGGTAAAAACAGAGCCAAAAAAGTCATTGCCAATTATTCCTCAACACAGAAAATAAAACACCATTAGATACTATTATAACTTGCAAAAACTTTATATGAAACTGCACTCTGAAACAATTGCTTTATGTACAATTAATATTAATATCGATTTAATATTACGTTTTTATGTATCATGTATTAATCTAATTAAATCTATGAAATAATGTTTTCGTTCATTGGCAATAAATGAATCAAAAATAAATGAAACCAATACATAATTTTCAATTTGGGTCAAATTTGACCCGAAGATCGTTAACGTCAACGATTTTAAAGACCCTATGAAGGTTAAAAAAAAATTCAATTGTTTTGAATGATGAACTTTTATTAAAAACGAAAATAAAAATATATAATTGGAACTACATATCGAGAGCCATTGTTCAAAACACGTCAACTCAAATTTGGTCAAAATGAGTTTCCGATGGCAAATAGCTCCTTTATGCTATATTCATCTGTGGTATAAATTTCGAATCAAAAAAATGATTTTTCCCCCTTTTATATAAATTTTTCTTGTTCTACTATCTCAAACTATTTTTTTTTTGTGAAAATAAATGCTAGCACCCACCTATTTTTAATTTATAAGAAATCTACCTCATATCTGATTGCATTTGGCATGCTGAACACGAATCTGGTAAAGATTTTGATATCCTGTGGCTATTTTTTGAGATATGATCACTTTTAAATTATTAGTACAGAGGGGTTCCAATAAAAAAAATTCGTAATGTATGTATTTATAACTTTTAAACTGTTAATCGAACAGAAACATTATTTATGGACCGATTATAGTCAATACATAAGGTTTCGAAATTGATAATTTGGAGTGACCCTGTTACACTAAAAAGTGAGTTAGATAGTGCTAAAGCTGACCACTTCGAGATTGAAGAGGCTTTCAGTCAGGTTTAAGTTATTTTTTATGGTATTTTAAATTTTTTCTTGAACATTTTCAATTTTTATATCTAGTATTGAGTAAAAGATTACAAAATTGATTAAAAAATAAATATATTAAAAAAATGTATGCCCCAATTCAGTAAGAAGATTTAGGACGTTTTTGTTTGAAAATACTTATGAGTTCTTTTGTTTAAATTCCCTAAATTATTTTCATCAAAAATGGTTACTGTCATTGATAATGAAAAATAAAAATATTGTTGCCATGTTTTTAAAACGTAAAAATTAAATTAAGCATTATACAATAGTTTGAAAAATATATGAAAAATTATGTGTTGGAAATAATGTTTGGAACAAAATCATAAAGCAAATACACGAACCTTAAAGCATAGACAGTAAATAATAATTGTTTTAAAGAATCACAACTGCGGCTTTTTTTCGTCCATAGACAAGACGATACAATCGTCGAACAGAATTACGGCATTAGTTTTTTTCCCACAAAATATGCTAACTCTAAAAAAATATTTGTTTTTGATCGACTAAAATATGATATCTCATAAAACTTCCCAAACCAGTATTTTTGCAGACCTATACAATAGTAAGCATATTTAAACCATATTATGTGAGACACATCATTTATTTTTACAATAATTAGCGAATTATCTAGTTTTTTCGCTCTACTGAAAAGTTAGCTTTTTTGTGTTGACCTATTTTGAATATAGGCTATCGATATATTAAAATAATAATTTTCAAAAATGTTAGTACTTAGTTTTTAGTTTAAAGTAAATTAGTAAACAATTAAGATAGTAAGTCATTATATGGCAAGTAGTTCAGACAATAATGTCTACTTTTTTGCTGGGTAGAAATTCAACACTCAGCCAATATGGTGCTATGGAATTCAGTTGTGGGCACTGCATCAGCTTCAAATATTGAGACATTTTACGTTTGATAACAGTGGCTCCATGGTACATAAAAATCAAATTTACATCGTGATTTAAACATGCTACAAGTGACTGAAGAAATTTCTAAATACGCAGGCAAATATTTAACAAAACTCGAGTACCCCACTTATCATATTGCTAGTAATATCTTGAACTTTACCAGATATATCCACTTAAAAAAGGGAGACACAAAGCCTCTAATACTCAACACTCTATATGAAACTGAAAATACTTCGGTTAGCTGACTCTTATGTATTACTAATTTTTATCACTGGTCGGGCCTAATAATTATATTTACGACCTGTCCCACGATTTTAAGATTTAAATACTTGCTATGAGTTAATTTTTGAAGATTAAATAAATATTAAAATAAAATAATAACTGCTTTTAAGTCCCTCAATTTTTTTAAGGTTTTAAAAAAATGTTATGGAAATCTGTTTTATAAACCTTTTATTTATCAAAATAAAAAATTAACAAGGCCTAAATTTGTATAGCTATGCTATTTATTGCGCGATAAAGGAGTCAGGACGTGATAATCGAAACGAAAATAATCGACACTATTACAGTTATAAATTTATTTTTGTTTCGATTTTTTGTACAAAAAACCAGAGTACGACAACAAACGAAAGAAATAGTTTGAATTTGCTTTGTTACGTTCTTTGAAGTGAGTAAAACAATAACAATAAAAAATAATGATAACGAACAGAAACCAGAGAACATAGTCTATCGGCTGTAAGCCTGCTAATAGCCGCCACCGGCCAGAAACAATACATTTATTTACTCGTACTCCGCTAGAAAAGAAAATAATGGGAAATAAATGTAAACGTTTTAAAATATTTGCGGAGAATTTGGCATCATCATATAATGTAATTTTATTGCATTGTTATTTCACACATGATATTTGTTTTATAGCCACATAGCTATAATGGGGTGTATTTGGACATCTCTCTTCTGTTTTTAATATTTTTTTTTTAAATTTTACTAATCTTAATGTAACTGTCTATTACCTAAAAATAAAATAAATAAACTTAATAAATTAATATCTCTTCCACACTGGCATATACGTATTTATTTTATTTCTAAGTTTAATTTTCTTTGTTCTTTATGTTTTGATAAATTACATCTGTTCGAAGTGATTTAGCGAATATGTGCTTACCATGCTTAATACACCTCTATTGTGTGTTCAGTCACATGGAATTTATTTTGAACTATACAACTCATTCAAAAAAATGACAGCAAGAACAATTTGCTATAATCTTTATTACAAATTAAATAAATGTCAAAATCTACAAAAATCATACCAAGAAAATAACATGCAATCGCATAAAAATTAAATATGATTTAAATGTGTTTAATAGCTTTGTAATGGCTGATCAATTTGAAATATAGTCACGCATGAATGCAGCTTTTCAATAGCAATTTATGTCACTTTGACTTATTTTAAAATACTTAATGTACTTAAAATGGAATTGTGTGTAACATATTATTAAGCTAATAAAAGATGATTTAGCTAGAAATTATGAAGTGTTAGAGCTTAACAGATTACTAACAATAGACGCAGTAATAATTATAAATTATACTGCGACACAGTTAAACAAACATACACACTTGAAATTATAGACTCGATTCTAATATAAAATGGCGGCAAAACACTATAATCAGTTTGTTGATTGTGTTGACCATTTTCTATGGTCCTCCAAAGATTTCGAAACTCATTACTCCCTCATAAAAAAATTTTCAGTTTTTGGCCTACAGCTGTCATAATTGGTGACAGTTCCAAGTTATATAAAGGCAATAATGTAGCTAAGAGTCTAGCAAACAAATCTTGTTAACATCTTATGCAAAAAAATATAATTTTTCCGATAATTTTTTTTTTGCAAAAAAAAAAAATAGGTTTGGGTACACAAAAATTAGTTATTTTATAATAAATAAAGTCATGAACTACAAAATTGAGTCGGTGGAGTAAGGAAAATAGCTCCTCAGTTAGGGCAAAGTTAAGCATGGAGGGCAAAATATCTTAAAAGAGGCTCGCAACTACCACAAAACTCCCTTTTGAGACAGCTTACTTACCTCTATCTAAAACTAAAGAGATTTTCTATACGAAAGCGCACTTTTCTATTCCACAAGGTATAACTGTACAAGTAGTTTACCTAAAAAACTCAAGTGTATCGCCAATATATATATGCCTGCACAGCACAATGTCGCTGAATGGTGCAGTCAGAAGAAAGTGCTAAATGTATGAGAGTTTCTCACTAACTTATTATCTAAAACATTTTTTCCGAACATAAAAATATCAAAACTCACTCAGGTGACTTCCATATCATCGCCGTTTTAACTAACCGTCAACATTGAAATTTTTTTGAAAATGAGTTAAGTCCAGTACTAGACTTTGTAACAGACATTGTGTAAAATTTTTCTGACTGTAAGCATTACTGTTTTGTCTATAAAAGTTAAACATTTAAGACATATCTATAACAATGTTGTCCTGTAAAATTTAAAAAATACTAGCTAGTATGGGCAAATAATTGAAGCAGCGACGATACAAAATTCAAAGAAATTTGCAAAGAAAATTTCTCTGACTACTCTAAGAGTTTGCCTAAAAGAGGCAAACATATTTTCAAGCTCAACATTTTTTCAAAACATACCTTTCCTTTAATTTCCACTATTCACGGACCTGTTTCTTATAACTTGTATAGTGTACGTATACTTACACTACAACAATGTAGTAATTTAACAACCTTATTAACCTTGTTCTGTAAAATTAATAATGGTACTGTAGACGTATTTAAAATCATACACGATAATTTTCTTTCAGATATGACTGCCGCGGTAAACCTATTGCTTAGCATTTTTTATCAACTTATGCAAATTTATTTAAAAAAATAAAAAACCTACGAATTGTCTGTTTGTTTGTGTTTATCATTTTATGTCAACCACGATTGCTCTTAAGTACGCCACATTGTGTTTTCCTACATGTAAAAATCTGGGGCCTAATTCCTGCACTCGTGATCGGAATTGCATTCGAATAGAAATTAAGTTCGACGGCAAGAAATTTTCGGTTGATGTCACTCGCTACCAAGCGAATCGAGTTTTTGTTTCAGTGTTGGAAAAAGGAAAATATATTTATTCATAAATTCATTTCACAACACTGAATAAATTGTAAGCAAAAACACATGCGTGTACGTATTTACATACACACGTATATGCAGAAAAAAGAAACGAATATACATAAATGTTATTTTCATTTTAATTTAATTAATAACTTAATAATAATAAATTAGTGTCAAGTTAGAGAATAGAGCACTAGCTACATTTTCGATTCTTTTATTAGTTGACCAGAAGCAGTTAATTTGTTATTTAGATGCTCCCAGAGTTGTTTGATTTTTTTTTATTTTCCCCGACAACTCTTAGGCAAAATATTATTTGCAAAGTCAGTGTGTTTTGTTATATTGAAAGTCAACTAGACATTCGTTAATTTGTATATTTTTACACGTACATTTGTACATTCATTCATTTATAAATAAATGAGTCAAATATTGAACATACACTTACTTTTTCTTCGCTTTTTCTATGTTAAACATGATTTCGAATGCATTTTTGCTTGAGAGTAAAAACACGAAAGGTTGCATTTGAATTAGAATTTTTCTTTTCCCTGAATTTTTCATTTCCCGGGAAAGCGGGAAAGACTTTTCGGTTTCCCGAGAAATCCCGGGAATTCCCGCGCAGTGCAAAACAATACAATATTCTTTAATTTAATTTATTTTAACAAAAAAGCAAATTGTAATTCATGAGATCGGTTAAATAATAACGTTTTATAAACAAATTAAGGCTTCGTTAGCCTTTACTTTCTGTTGCTGTTCTGTGCTCTGACGTTCTGCTTCCAATTTGACTACTTCCTTTTTCTGTAATAAGTTATCAGCAGTTTCTGACCAAAAGGGTCGCAGTTTTCCACTTAAGCGATGAGTTTTGCATCGTCTATTAAATTAAATTTTTTAAGTTCTTAAAGCACAATCACAATTCATTTCAAAATATATTTATTTAATTTATGCTGTCACTTACAATTACTTACACATTTTTTTGATTTTCACAGGTTAAACCGAAACATAACAGAACGAAACAGAAAAACTAACGACTTGTATTAGATTTCCATAAACAAAAAAGATTCAGCTGATTCGAAACAGAACAGAAAGTAAAAACCAATTCTGCCTTTAGTCAAAAAATAATAATATTTCAGTTCTTTATATAATAGTTATGCATAAATATCAATATTATATGTAAATCCAAGGCCAAATGCATTGACATAACACAAAAAGAAACATATTATGTTATTAAAAAAATATTCCAAAATATTTGCTTGGGAATAGGACTTTAGTAGAGCATTAATAGAATCGATCATTTTACCAAAGAGAATCTGTAATTATTTTGTAATTTTTCTTTTATTGTCTTGCGCATTTCTGTTTTAACTTTTATGAACAGTAAAAACAGAAAGTCGCGTTCCGCTTTTGGTAAATAAAGGCCTCTAAGTCTCGCAGCACATGTGTGCCAGATGTAAACTCGGCCTTAATTGTTGTAAGGTTTTAGCTATTGTGCTAGTGTCATTACCTTATTATTACACCATCGCATTCATAAAGTTAATAACGACACTAATCAATGAATTTGTATATGTAAACTAAAGTTGCCATAATAAAATAAAAAAATCCCGGGAAATCCCGTATGAAAAACACTAATTCGAATGTATGCACGTTATCGAATGCTGTCATTAGAAATTTCGATATGTGTTATTCGAAACCGAATGCGAAAATCCCAAAAGTTAAAAAACTCGCACATTCGAGTAAAAACTCGCTCGCAATCGAATGCAGGAATTAGGCCCCTGTTCTACCAATACTGTATATTAATGTAATGTACTTTAGGGGTTAACATGCACTGGGCAATTCAAATAAAACTAGTCTTAGGTTTTTATTTTCGTTACTGAATTTCTTGATTCGATAGACACCCTCAAAGCCTGCGATAAAAGCAATGCAATAGCTTAAAAATTTAAAAGATCTAAAAAAATATTTTTATTGTCGCAGTTAGTTTTCTTAAAAAACGTGCGGTTTCAAATCGATCGATTTACAGAACAGGGCCGATTTTTTTGTTTTTTTTTAAGAATAATTTCACATACATTTAATTATAAGTTAATGAACATTTTGTTTGGTCAGCAAAAAAAAGGAGTTTCAGTACATTTTAAGGCCAATTAAATTATTATTTGTGAGAAAATATTATTTTTATATTCAGCAATAATGTGTGCTATGCGAAATTAATTTTTATATAACATATTTTGGCTTGCAAGCTGCCACTTTGGTCAATAAAATTTAGAATTAATCTGACTATCAAAATAAATTGAGTAATTTTTTCTTAAAATGCGATGAAATATGACAGGAATGTTCATGTGTAAAAAAATGAATGTAAAATTGTTTGAGAGGAATGCTTGTAAATAAACATTAGTAATTTTTTGCTATCACCTTATAACATCAAGCATATAATTTGCAACTTTACATTGTAATTATAAAACAATTAGCAAAATATTATTACACAAGTGAATGAATGGGCAGCTTATTTTTTCAAATATTGAATAATTAGATACAAGTATTTAGTATCCCTTCCCTTATTGAATGTTTTCCCTCTACTAAGATTTTTTAACTTTAAAATATTTTAGTCTTCGGTTTATCAAATAAATCCTTTTTAGGGTTCCGTACACCAAAAGTGAAAACGAACCCTATTGTTTTCGCTACGCTGTCCGTCTGTCCGTCACACGGTATTTTCTCAGCAACCGTAAGAGCTACGGACCTGAAATTTGGACAGAGTATGTAGAACCTTAGCTGCTACAATAAGAAATACATGAGAATTAAAAATTAAAGGGTGTTCCAAAACGAGCAACGAAAAATGTTAAAATCCCATGTAATATAAATACATACAATTGTATGAACATATGTATATTGAAACTTGAAATTTGTAAAATTAGTGTATTTTTATACAGACTACAACAATTAACACTAAAATTTAAAAAAATTAAAATTAAAGGGTGGTCCATCAGTTAATGCAATTTTGACTATGTAATTTTGACAATTTGCTATATCTTGGAAACCGTAAGAGGCAAACACTTGAAATTTTCAAAAACGGTAAAACTAGAAAAACCGAAAATTATAAAATCGCCAAACCAAAAAAAATCGCCAAAAATTAAAAAAAAAATCGCCAAAACGAAAAAAATCGCCAAAATTAAAAAAAAATTCTAACACTAAAATAAATCGCCAAATTCGAAAAAATCGCCAAAATGAAAAAAATCGCCAAAATGAAAAAAAAACGACAAAAATCGAAAAAAATCGCCAAAACGCGAAAGTGTCACCAAAATTAAAAAAAAAAATTATATAACAAAAAAAACGCAAAAATTAAAAAAATCGCCAAAAATAAAAAAAAAATCGCCAAAATGAAAAAACGCCAAAAACTGAAAAAAATCGCCAAAACGAGAAAATAAAGTGTCAAAACTAAAAAAAGAGCCAAAACTTGAAAAAATCGCCAAAACCGAAAAAACGCAAAAACCGCTAAAACAAAAAAACCGAAAAGACCCCAAAAACGAAAAAAATGCCAAAACTATATATTATATAGGATGAAGTTTGTATTAAATTACACATCTAGTGTTCGTACGGAATCCTTCGTGCGCGAGTCAGAGTCGCACTTTACTGAATTTATTTTCATTTCTCGTAAATATTTTTTTTTTTTGTAATCAGATTACTTTTGCTTTGTAAAAAGAGTTTACAAACTTTAAAACGTACATAAGTGTGTATATGTAGACATGTGTGTAAGAAATTTACACATGTGTGTAAAACGCTAATCTTGAATACGAGGGTAAACATTTATTTTAAGGTAGGTGACAAGTTAGAGTCAAAGTCTATGTATATCCGCAAATGTACTTGCAATAATATTTTTCTTTATTGTTCTCGTTTTATTGTTTGTAACTATAAAGTTCCAATCTTTATGTCAACAGTAATATAAGAGTTTTAGTTTATATATAATTTCAACACTAGTTATATACTTCGAAAGAGAAGTATTTGAAAAAGTTAAAAAATAAATAAATTATGCAGAATTAATCCTCACATTGTTTTTCACATTGTGTAAAAATTTCATTCAAATATCCTGTTTACTCAAATCTTGGGAGAAATATATAATTTTCTTTTTCCATTTAAGTTGTGTGTAAATTGAAAATTTAAAACGCGTTTTCTGGCAAACTATTTTTTTTTTAATTATGACGTTCCTTGAGTAAATGAACGATAAGCAATCAGAAAAAGGTATTTTTTAAAATAAGATAACTCCACAAATTGCTGAGTAAAGTTTTCGAGCTTGTTACTTGTCCAAATCTGGATATTTATTATTTATTCAGCGAAAATATATACTATGATTTAATTTGGTAACATCTTCGAAAAACTTTAGATATATTTAGGTTAGTTTGACAGGTTACTGAGAAAAGAAAGTAAGTTTTAAGCTCACTGGGGTCCAAAAAAAAGTTCATTTTAATTATCCTGAGAGTAGAAAAGGGATAGTACAAGTACAGATTGTAAAGCGACAGATATATGTATAGAGAGAGAGAAGCTGAATTAATTTTAAAACTCCGTACCCCAAATTTAAAAAGGATATCCGTCGGTCTGTCTTTCTGTCACAAAATGTTTTCTCGAAAACCGCGAAAGCCTAAGAGGACCTAAAATTTACATAGAATATGTAAAACTATTACTGCTACAATAACAAATAGCTAACAGTTAAAAATTCAATGGTGTTCTGAAGAGAGCAACCAAACTCGTTGAAATTCTAAAGTACCCACAATTACATATAGACACTTGGTATTTTTATGCGGACTACACCTATTACAATTGAAATTTAATAAATCAAAATTAAAAGGTATTCTTTCAGTTATTTCTATTTTGACTATGCAATTTTGACAACTTGCTATATCTTGAAAACCGTAAGAGGCAAACTCTTAAAATTTAAAAAAACACGAAACTAAAAAAATTCCAAAATTAACAGTGTCGAAAGTAAGAAAAGTCCAAAATTATAAAAAGTGTTCAAATTAAAAATACTACGGAGAATGAAATAAATCGCTAAGATGCACCAAAATCACCAAAAGTAAAAAGGTGGCCAAAAATCTTAAAAAAATCTCCAAAAACCGAAAAAACGAAAAAAGCACAAGCACGTATTATAAAAACAGAAAAAATCGTTAAAACCCGAAAAAAATCGCCTAACAAAAAAAAAAAAAATTACCAACACTAAGAACAAACGTCAATACCAAAATAATCTCTGAAAAGCCGAAAAAATTGCTAAAACTTATATACGCAAAAACAAATAAAAAGCGCAAAAATTAAAAAAAATCTTCGAAAACTGAAAAAAGTTTACCGAGGACTTTTTAAAATATCTTCATCAGTTAAGACATTCGATTAAATAGGCTAAAGTTCGTATAGTATTACATACATATGTAGTGTCTGTACGGAACCCTTCGTGTGCGAGTCAAAGTCGCACTTTACTGAATTTAAATTGATTTTTACAACTCTATAATTGTGTGTTTTGCTATATGTTTTTGCTATAATCTTTGAAGCGCCTCTGGTGTTAAGTAGCAGCATTACTTCAGCAATTATATTAGTTATTTTACTTGGCCAACGATTAATTCTTATAAATATCAAGAAAGACATTTACACACAAGTCCTTCAAAAGCTCTGAATGCTATAGTAGACCTTCATTTGTTGCTGAAATTCTCAAGTAACGCGGTGGATATCAAGATTTTATGGCCATGCCAGAATCCATGATCAAATACCTTTTACGCTGAGGAAATCTACTGATTACATGGTGCCTCATTTGGACTTTGAGAAGATGTTTAAAGTAATGATTCCATCCAGACGGGAGTGAAAGAGAGGCACAATAAATTGTAAGAAAATATGACGTCAGCATATACACTGATGGATCAAGAATGGTCTGCGGTGTCGTTTCTGGAATCTTTTCAGACGATCTTGGTAAAGAATTCTCCTTTCGTCTCCCTAACAAAGCCACTGTACTTCAGCCTGAAATTTTTTTTGTAATGGAACATCTCGAGGCTTATTGCAGTCATGACGGTCGACAGACAAACTGGTAGGATAGGTCTGCCCTATAATGAGTTCTGCCGAAGCTGTCGATAAAAAAGCAAAGACAAAACAATCTTCCACTTTCTTTGCGAATGTCCAGACTTGCATCTCTCGACACACACACCTTATACGATTTAGACATGGTTCTACATAAGTTGACACCGACGAGTGGAGTGGTTTTTCAAAAATTAATCATCTAGATTGTACTCGCATACTTAAGTGATAAAGGCAGCCACGCAAAACAACCAACCAATCAGGAGAGTGCGGCGATATACATTAAAAAAAAAACTATGATGTTGATATGACTGAGTCTGACCAGTGTTTGAAATCGGAGTTTCGAACACCGGCAGTTACTTATGAATACTTTTTGGCAAAGAAATATTTCACACATTCAAGTTTTTGTTGAATATTTTCAAATGCAAGGAAAAATATCAAATTATCTTGCTGTTATTTGTTTAATGTTATACAAAATTTTAATTTTAATTATATTATAATTTTTCTACTTCAGCAGTATGTCCTTAGCATATCTATCTTTAATTTGCATGAGTTGGTATTGCCTGTTTGCACCCACAATACCGAAAAATTTTCAACTTCTAAATTGTTTGGCAGTTAAAACTGTAAGTACGAACGAAGAATAGAGACGAAGTTATATCAGCTGTAAGACCAAATCAAGAAAATTTAAAGGGAAACGGCAAATTAAATTCATTTATAAAATCGTTAAGTGTTTCTCTAAGAAAG
Organism: Tachina grossa; assembly: GCA_949987645.1. NCBI lineage: Eukaryota > Metazoa > Arthropoda > Insecta > Diptera > Tachinidae > Tachina > Tachina grossa. Next base: position 64,089,605 of record OX465276.1, on the reverse strand, counting down.
TCTTTCATAGTCATAGACATGATTGAATGATTTTTGAAAGGTCACTTAACTTTTGGGAAACATTATTTAATGCCATTGATCTGCTATCGTATAAACAATGGTTTTATATAATATTGATATTGCCTCTTAGCTGCACATACAAACATACACACATATGTACGTGTTTTAACACACAGAAAACAATAGAGGTTTACACTAGAGACCTGCGTAACCAGTCTTGTAATGTAAATACATCATGATTTTTATATGTATTCTCGTCGCATGTATCATACTAAACCAATAATAAATGCTGTCGTACTATCAGCGAAGCACGATGTTTGTATTGGTGTACGTGTATATCAGTGTTAACAAGCAATGTTGCCAAGACAGCTTGTTTGTAACAAACACTCAAAAGAAGTACTGTTGATTAGTGTATGCTTGTTATTTTTCATATTGTACGTTTGAGTGTGTGTAATATGTAGATGGTAAGCTGTTATGTGATTAACCGCATACAACTAATGTTAATGCATGAGTGTGCCTTTGCATGTGAGCAGAAATAAAAGATCATACACACATACATGCATGACGTTTGTACACACGCTCATGTGTAGAAAGAAGCAAGTATCACAAATTCTTCCGTCACGAAGTGTTTTCTTCTTTACTTTTATAGCTACAATACTAAAACAAATTTCTTGCAAACAGTGTTGTTAAGGTTTGTTTTATAAGATTTCGCTGTAGTAAAGTACTTGAATAATCCCTCATGTCTTGAAAGTTCTTATAAGATATCTTGTGCAGGACACTAGTTTTCAACTTTTCTTTGTTTTTTATGCTTCGTTATTTTGCTTACATATTTTTCTTTACTCATTCAATAAACATGCCTATTATTCATTCCGAAAGAATATGTAGTTTGTTCACACGTATTGTAAGTGTTCGTACCAGATGAGCTAAAATCAACATGATAAATATGTCTCTAGGTAGTAATTTTCTTTTCTATGCGTGTTATGTCTGCAACGTAATCATTATATTGAATTTCTTTAGTCGGTATAAAAACTCTATTACATTTTATGTGTGAAGGTGGAAATTTCCAACGAGATTTCTTCAAGATTTAATTTAGTTAAATTTATGTCTTGTTTAAAAGAAAGAAAACTCTTTAAGTTCATTTAGAAATTTTGTTCAAGACATAATAATTTTCATATTGTTGATAATAAAATGGCCTCACTACCGCTGCAACAACAATATTTAAATTTCCATGCCACAAAAAGGTTATAAATGAATGAGTGATTTTAACTAACAAAGTACTGCATTAGTAATTTAAGTAAGTTATTTTAAAACGAGAAATAATAGCCACTCAAGTCTGAATTCTATAAAAAGGGCGGTGGAGGAAGCAGGGGATCTACTCTGTAATTCGAAACGAAAGCAAATACTTTCGAAATGCAGTGCTAATAACATACAAGTTCGAAAGCATTTTCTTTCGTTTCGAAATACAGAGTAGACCCACAAATCGTATTCCAGTTTATTGATTATTTTATGGAAAATAACTTTTAGCTTGGCCAAGTACGGTCGTCTTTTGTTAAAATCATCATTTAATCGATTCAATAATTTGTCAAAATATTTTCTATTGATTGTTTTAGCTTTTTGATCGTAGTCAATGTGGATAATACGAATGTACACCAAAAAACGGCTCATACACTTAGGAGAATTTAATACAAAAAAAATTTTCAAAAGCAAGATTAATTTATCGTTTTGCCTCCATGATTTTGCGTTATATGTGTTCCATGTTAATTCAGCATGATTTACAATAATCTCCAAAAAAAAATTTCATTATAAAATAACTTTATTCCATGTTGATTTTACATTCCAGTAGTGTTAAACCAAAATGAAGAATCACGTTGAATCAAAGTTATTTCTAGTCGAAACAACATGAATTAGATTACTTAAATAACAAACTTTTTTATTGGCAAAGTTATTTTAAGTTTGAGCAAAATTGATTTGATTTATAAATTTAGTCGTTTTAGGTATTAATTACTTAAGTCCCTGTCCAGACTTGCAATTTTTGTTGCAGCAATTTTTGAATTTATTGGTGAAAGAGATGAAAAGATTCAGGAGGGGTAAACAGTTTTATGTGCTTTTCAATTTTCTTTTGTTTTGAAATTTGCACTTGTAAATTTAAATGTATTTGACGTTTTACTTTATTTTCTTTCTTCAGTTGTATGAAAATCATAAACTATAATAAAAAGTACATTGAATTGTTAATTTCTCAGGGAAATCTATTTTTTTTAATAGACTTTTGCATTAAAAATAGCAAAAGTAGAATTTCGTAATATGCACGCTAATGCAATTTCGAAGCAGAATTTTAAAGAATTGCAGCAACGAAAATTTCAAGTCTGGATGAGGACTAATTCCGCGGCCGAGATTTAAACTCGATGTTATATTTGGCAAAATGTTCACAAGTGCATGTCTTTATTGCCTCAATTTCAAAAATCCACACTGTTATAAAAAGTTTTAAAAAGTTCTCAAAATAATGTGCCCTTTCTTATATCGTAATAATTTGGTCTATGAGTGCAGCAAGCTGAAAAGGAAAACTTAAATACTATAAATAAAGAAAGTTTACTTGCTTTCTTCAAGTTATCCTATCAAAGATTAATATCCTTAATACAATTTACAATAATTGCGTCAAATATTTACATTTCTGATCTCATTCCACTTTAAACTAAATCATTGCGCTCACACATTGAGCAAATAGCTTTACCAATTCAGTGTTTATATTTACATATATATCTATGTCTTTTCCCTTCTATAGTTTATTGTTTTTTTTATTTCAAGGATATTAAAGTCATAAGTTACAAATAACAAATTGCTCCATTTATTCTGAATAGTATTTTCAGCAATTATGTATATTCAAGTACACAATCTACTTTCCCTATCGTTTTAATTGCAACTTTAATGAACACGCTATAAATAAAATTAACCGGAAAAAATAATGAAAAGAGTGTTTGAAACAAACTAACAAACAAGACCAGGTAAATGTAATTTAATTATTATTTATACTCGTACAATCCAAGTGACTTTTAACATTTAATAAAGGGGATGTACTAAAATGCCCATTGAATTTGCTACACTTTGTGTACTTTGTACTTTGAACCTTAAGAAGAGATTATTGTATTTTGAGTAGCAAGAGTGGTAAGAATTTAACTTAAGTGAGTAAATAAAATAATATTAAATGCTGGATTTTATACTTTAATTGATGAACTAAGTGGATAGGTATTATTAAAATGTAATGTGAGTCTTTTTAGACTTAAAAAATATCTTTTGAAGTATGTATCGTATCCATTTTAAATACATATACACAGAAAAATATTCCTGCAATAAGAAACTTTAATTAAAAATAAAACCAAATATAAATTAAACATTTATTTAAGTCAATTAAACTTCTGTTTAAACATTTAATTAACTACAAAGTGTAATTGACTCAATTACATTTTTAATTGATTTTTACTTTTATTTTTCAATTAAAGTTTTTTATTGTAGGAATATTTGTTTTCTGTGCAAATAATGGGATGATCGACTCGGTTTTTCAACCGGTTTTAAAATCCGGTTTTTTACAATTCGGTTGTCGGTTTTTTCAAAATGTTAATTTTTCAAATTTCGAATAGTCCGGTTTTTTTAAAATTTATAAACCGGCTGAGTCGAATACTTTGTGTTTTGTATATTTTTCAATAAAATTAGTTTTTACCATGTTAACACTTAGATCAACGTGTTCTGTTTATTTTCCTAAGTATTTTTTTTTAGTATAAAATTCAAAGCGTTTTTTCAATATGGCAACACTTACTGAAGCACGAAATTTAAGCGAAATTATGTTATGAGGTCTTATAGTGTGCAATGGATGTCGAAATTCAGTTACAAAAAGTGTGTTTTAGTTTTGTTAACATTTTGCTTCATATTTTATATCGTGATCAGCATTACCATATTAGCTTATTTTGGGCTAAATTTAGCTTATTTCTTTGGATTTAGCTCCTAGCTTATTTTTTTACCTTTTTTTTAAACTAATAAAAAAGTTATGAGAATGGTAATTTTTTACTGCCTTATTCATAAAAAATATTTCAGGTTTATTAGGCGCTTATTTGACATATTCCTATGGGAAATTTGTCAAATAAACCTGTAATAAACCTAAAATATTTTTTATGAATTAGACCGTTAATATTTAAAGATAAAAATGTTTTCATTGAAAATTAGATTAAACAATACAAGGTGTAAATTGTTTATTTATAAGAGAAATGGCAAATTTAAAAATAGAGGATTGCAATTTTGGAGTTATAATGGCAAATGTTAAATTAATATTACCCATACGACTTTTAAAGAGTTATCTTTGAGTCAGAAAGGAAGGAAGTGGCAGAAATTTACTTAAAACAAAACTTTGAAATAGATTTACTGTAAATAGCACTAATTCACAAAAAAAAGTTTTCGAACATCATAAATGCTGTTACATTTTTGAAAATTGGTTAAGCTTATTTTGGAAAGTTTTTGTTTTGTTTTTTTTAACTAACATATAATAATGAATTCATATTTTTAATTAAAAAATTATTGACTATATTTGAGGAGATAGCGAACAAAACCAGATCGAACTGGTTATGAATGAAAATATTTCTCGACTTCATAGATTTGAACTTGGAGAGCCCGAAAAAAAATTGAAAAAAAATATTTACTGAGGACGTGTCTGGTTTTGTTAGTCAGCTTATCATTTTTATTTCAAATTATAAAAAAAATGTTTGTGCATGTATATATTTAACGTCATTTTAGCAATAAAAAAATATTGCAAAGTGAAAGAAGTTGAAAAAAGTTTAACTTTATTTTTTGACTTAAAATTTAACTTTCTAGCTTATTTTAACTCTTTTCCAAACGTGATTTAGCTTAATATTATTTTAAAATCTGGTCACACTGATAGAGGTAGGTATCCAGCTTGTCCATACATTTATATTTATACTATACATGTGTGTATACAAGTTAATTTTTATGTTTTACCTTTAATTTTTGTATTGTTTTGTTGTATTTACATGAACTGTTAAGTCGTTTTTCTAATAAAGCAATTTAAAATCAAATCTTTTGTATAATAATTGTCTTACTTAAAAAAACCGGTTGACCGGTTTTTCCTCAGTTGTAAAAACCGAAACAGGGTTTTTCATAATTTCAAATATTCGAACTATTCGAAAACCGGTTTTTGGAAAAAGTCGAATAATCGATCACCCTAAAAAAATAAGCAGCTTTTGCCGCTGATCCAAGAGTATAAGCTTTATAGATCTATAAAGGACAGTTCTGAATAATCAAAGAAGTAAGTATTTCTTTGATCAGAAAGCGAAAGTCGTGAAGCTGGAGTGCAAGACAGGGACACAGATTGAATACTATTGTCTGCATTTTCGCTTCACCTAGAAAACAAGAAGACTATTTATTAAAAAGGAGACGATTATTTATTAAACAGGAGGCGCAATAAGTTGGAAAGGGGATCTTAAAATACATTGCGTGACCATAATCACTCACAAGCTTAGACAACTATATCATCGAGAGCTTAAGACAATGCATTATTCTGCTTGTCGTAATGCGAGTCCTTAAAAGCCATAAATGTTCATACCCAGAGTCTTAGCTTCCTTCCTAAGAATGTCATATGGAATATATGGGCATGTTCTGAAAACAAAGGCCATTTTGAATTTTGAGTGAATTTTTACCTAGAACATACTACAACTGTCAAACAGTTTTCATGACCCTTTCATATCCGATCGTAAAACAATAAACCGCAGCTCCCGCTTCTCTCTCTCTCTGGCTTGGCCGTTAAGCTTGCTTTTCATTGCTGTATGAAATAACGATCAACAAAAATCGTCAAAAATTATATAACTCTTAAATAGTTTGTCTGACCCTTTTATTCCGATTCTAAAACAATTCTATGGTTAATATCGGTATTTCCCCTAGCTAATAAAGTCTAGTTTAATTTTTTCTCTCTTCTTTAGAAACTCACATTAATTAATAAAAATATTTCATTCAATAAGAATTGAAATTACTGAACTTAAGCGTGATTAAGAAATTATTTCTGATTATAATTTAATTAATTTTGTTTATTTTGTAGAAAATAATGAATAATAAAAAGGGGTGTTTTGCACTTTAATAATTTTATTTATTTTGTAGTTTTTCCAAAACATTTCGTTCAATACATCTTAAATCACAAGCTCATAATTTTATTTTGTTTTGAATTTTCTTAAATAAATTTTGTGAATTAGTTAATGATTTTAAAATCCCCTTTAATTGGAAGCTATTTTATTTACAACTTATTTTCATTGAAAATCATTTCATTAACCATATTTAAATGCGTTTTGTTGTATCATAACAAGCAAATTTTTCTACAAAAGACTCTTAAAAGTATTTAACTTTCAAGGATATTAGAAATTAGAAAAGCAAGTAATAATATATAAAGTCGTTGAAATTTTCTTCTACCCTTACTTCAAACTAATTCTCTATTGCTTTTCTCTAACCAAATATTTGAAACAATTTTAAGCCAAAAGTTAAACACTTACTCTCTTTATATATATATTTTTCATTAAGCAACTTAATTAAACCTTAAGAAACAACATTTCGTTTAATTAAATGCTTACATTTATTTTATTTCTAGCAAAAAATATATGTAATTATTTAAAATCAAATTGTAGATCCACGCCAAATAGCTTAAGGTCAAAATTGAATGTTTAAATGGTGTTTTGAAATAATAAAAAAATAAATAAAAAAATACATTTCATACACCTGCTGAAAACGAAAGAAAAATAGAAATAGAAAAAAAAAGGAAATCAACGAAGAAATTAAGTTAAATAATTGCAAAATATAAACTCTTGGAAGGAGAACGAAGCATTTTATATAAATTTGTGCAAAAAACCAATACAACCCAGCAAAAAATGACAATACAAATTATTAGTTGCTGCATTGATGAACTCAGCTCCAAGTAGTTCCATTTCTGGTGAATCATCAATGAATTTAACACATAGTTGTCATAGGATGGAAGTCATCCAAATAACTGAATACCTTAAAAGGTTGTCTACAATAATTTTTTATATAAACAACAGCCTTAGAATATTAAATTCAGTACCTGTGCTAAGGGGCAAACCTTTGGAACTAGTTCCATTTTTTGATGGGAAAGCAAATACAATGGCTCACTTAAATCAAATTTTTGAATGTAATACTTATATTCATGTACCGACGGTACAGAAAATTAAAAACAACAGAACATGAATAGTGATAATTACAACTGTATTTACTAGTGTCGTCATTCGAACAAAAATTGTTCGAATATTCGAACAACTTTTTTTCGAACGAACAAAAATATTCAATTTAGAATAAAAAATTATTCGAATAATTTTTGTCGAATATTCGAATATTTGAACAATTTCCTTAATTACTTTATATAAAAATTATTTTACATTTCATTACTTTTTAATTTGCTAACAATATGATATTAAGTAATCAAATTACTCCAAATTATAAACAAAATTATGTTCGCTAAACTCATCTTTTTTCTTTTTGGGAAAAGATAATGCTTCTTTCATGGAATTAGAAGGTGTCTTACAATTTCTGATAAAAAGATTAGAAAGAAACTGATCTTCTCGAATCAAAAGCGTTAAAAATCGAATTATTGAACGACGTAAAAAAGCATTAAATACTAACTTTTTAAAATACGTCACAAAAAGAGAAAAAAATTTATAAGTTTGTAGTGTGTGTCTGTGTATCTGTTTGTACAGACCAAACGGCTTCAGCGATTTTGATTTAGTTTCTTCTGTTTGAAAGGTGACTTGATCGAAAGTGTTCTTAGCTACCTTTAAAGAAAATCGGTCCAGCCGCTTAGAAGCTATCACATCATTTTTAGATATATTCTGTTAGATCTGTGTGTCTTTGACGCCGTAGCTCCCAAACGGCTTGACCGATTTTAATTTGCTTTGTTTTCGTTTGAAAGGTGACATGATTGTATATCTTCTAATTTATACTTGAAGAAAATCGGTCTAGTCGATTGGAAGTTATCTTAAATTTTCTATATATTAATTTACTCTTTTCTTTTTTGCGATTCTGTTACTTCAATAGTATTAGTGGAACATAGGGTTCTTAACTTATACTACAGCGTCAAGTGCGGCATATTTAATTTTTGTTATCAATATTTTGTTATCAATATTGAAATCATATGGTTTTCGTGTGTAATGAATAATTTTTCGTTTGTTAATAAAAAAAAAATTAAACTAATACACATACGTGTGGTTTTTTGAAAACTTTTTTAAGATTATTAGAGTAAATTTTTTTATTCTTTGTTCGTTCGAATATTCGAACAAAAGTACAAAATTATTCGTCTGTTCGAACAAGAAAAAAATTATGAAATTGTACTCGAACAAATATTAAAGACGAATAATTAACAACACTAGTATTTACCCAAAGAAAATCAATAATTTTATAAACAGTATAATCATTTCTCATATTCATTTTCATTATAAATTCACATTAAATAGCTGATGTTAAAAGTTTCCCCATATATAATTTCTAATTCGGGCTTAAGTTCAGTAATTTCAATTCTTATTGAATGAAATATTTTTATTAATTAATGTGAGTTCCTAAAGAAGAGAAGAAAAATTAACGAAAAAATGGAAAAACAGTTATATGTATATAACTGCTGAAAGTCTCACGAAAAAAATTTAAAGAGGTTTCAAAATTTAATTAACTTTAAATAATTTAACATTCAAAATTGTAAACAAAATGTTTAAGTGCATATAAACACAGATGTAGACACGTCGCTTAAAGCTAATATTCATCTTGCAACATGTTATTTTTAACCGCTGCCCATGACAGTAATGAACATTTTTGTACAAACACAGCAAATTGAATATTAGATGCAATATAAGACAAACACAGGTAGACGAGCAATTATGCCAGCATCACACTTTCGTACATATTTTGGCTGATATCCAAAACAAAAGCAAAAATAGCAACAGTAAAAAATACTCATACATGCATAATACCAAATTCATATTTTTTGAGTATATCTCGGGTATTATCGCTTGTATGAGCAAATGTCTTAAATGGTATTTTTTAATTTTTGGGAAAATAATAAATAATGTAATATTTTTAAGTTTTAATATTGTATAGCTTAAGAGTGGTAGTTAATCACTGATTTTATCTATCCATTTTCTTTGCAATGATTACTATCAGAGATATTAGAAATATGATCCTTAAAAGTACTATTTTTCTTATACAAAACAAATATGCATGTATGTAATATAGTATGTATGCATATACGTCGGTGAATGGTATATAATATTCAGGTTATCGGACTGTATCACTCTTACTTGCTCTATTTTCAATAGGAAATTTAAACTAAAGTAACAAGTTATGTACTTAAGCTTAAATAATGAAAAAATGGAAAAACATAAAATGAATAATTATACTTACAAATGTATTTACCAAAGGTAAATCAATAATTGTATACACAACAAACATTTCTCATATTGCGTTTTATTAAAATTTACGTTAAATAGCTGATGTCAATAACAATCTCTACCCAAGTAGATATTAAAGGGTTACATTTGTATACTCGTTTGTATAGCCAAAACAAATATACCATGGTATGTACCATATAATTGTAGTGTGAGCGACAGAACTAGTATAAGAGTTATTGTGTGTGTGTGTGCTTTTCCAAATTACAATACAATTGAAAACAAATTACAATTGCTTATTGTATTGCTGCTGAGCAACTCTTTGATCTGTTTTTGCTCAAAAGTACATACTGTAATCAGGCCTGTCAGATATGGCGATTTCTCGCCAAACGTGGCGATGTTTCAACTTGTTTGGCGTCCAAATTTTTGGTCTGGCGACATGGCGATTTTTCTGGCGATAACTAAATTTGTTGGCGATTTTTCTGGCGATAAATAAATATGTTGGCGATTATTATGGCTAGTTTTTTAACAAAATTGAACTGCAAAATTTTTCTAATTCAGGAAAATTAGTTTGTTGAAGGAGTAGTTTCAAAAATAAATCCTACCAAAACTCGTCTACAAGAAGTTAACACAATTTAACTTTGATGATTTTTCTTATATTAATTATAGTTATTGATGAATTTTGTATTTGGATGAGAAAAATTTACAAGAAATAATTTTTGGCGATTTTATTTCTAATTTTGGCGATTTTCTGATAAATTTTGACACGACCATTTTATAAAAATTTCTGTTAAAAAACTGTTATATCAAAACAAATTTATTATCAAATATTTACTAAGAAAAACTACATAAAACTGATTTTTGGCGACTTTTGGCGATTTTTATAATCAATTTGGCGAAATAGGTCGGAAAAAATCTGACAACCCTGATTGTAATACAAATATATGAAAAAAACCACTATTGAAACAAATACATGATGTGCCGATGTATATGCGGACGTTCGTTATATTTTTTTGTGGCGCAGCCAAGTATACAGAGAGAGATAGAGACAATTTTGCTCTGAGAGTAATTACACATGCATGTGTTTCATGTACATGTATCATTTACTTACATGTGTATGTGAAATTTTGCTTTCATCCATTCATTCATCAGCTATGGATATTTTTTCTCAACACATCATAAGGCACTTACGGTAAAAGCAGTTTTTTGTTTTAGAAAAACAAAACAAAAAATAAATGTGCTGTTTTCATTTGCTCATTGCCCAACCATACAATAATTGCTTAAAAAATCAACATTTACAACTACTAACAGAAAACGCTTAATAACATATTTGTTCATACCAGAACCAAAAAACACTAGTGCAAACAGATGTATATGTGCAATGCTATAGTAGATATATCTAGATATAGATAGATAGATATTACCAAAAAAATTAAACGTTGCGTCTAAATAAAGAAATACTCTCATGATATACATGAATAATGTTGTTAATTCAATGAAACAGTTCGTTAAAAAAATTCAAGACTAACTCAATTCATTTTATAAACTAAAGCTTCATTGCAATAATTACATTTTTTATTTAAAATATGAAAATGTACGTTGCTTAGTAAAAAACATGTCGTTACATGAATGAAAATATTTCGTTGTATGCATGACATTTTTTCAGCTAATGAAACAATTTTCGTAATGCGAATGAAGCGTTGCATTGGTTGAAAAATAATGACAAAATCATAAATATAATGTCCAAAATCATTGCATTAAAGAAGGTTTTTCTCTCAGTGTAGCTGATGAAGTGCATGGCTACACAAAAAAATATCGGTATTTCCCCCAGCTAATAAAAAGACTAGTTTAATTTTTCTTCTCTTCTTTAGAAACTCACATTAATTAATAAAAATATTTCATTCAATGAGAATTGAAATTAAGAATAAGAAATTATTTATAATTACACTACGTGACAGTTTTTTGACCAAATGTATTTAATACCCAATCTTAATGTAAAAAATGGTTCGCTTAATCCGAATATGAAGTCAAAATAGTCGAAAGTAGAACAGTTTTTGAGATATAGCCAAATTACCGTTTTTGGGTTTTTTAAAAAAGATGATGTGGCTTAAATGCAAATATTTTAAAATATATTATTCGTTTTATTCACTTTTTATTTAATTAAAAGATAGTAAAATTACTAAAATAAACAGACATCGCATGTCATGATTAGTCAATAAATGATGGAGATACAATGCACAAAATTTCAAACTTCATTAAGAATTTTAGGATTTTTTGCAATTTTGCTGTTTCAAGTTTTCTTTTTTTAACCAAACAATTAAAAATTTTAAGATTTTTGTTCATAGGACATTAACTAATTTTAATAGAAACATTTGGCACTCTACAAGGGCCAGATTGGTGCAAAAATGACAAAGCTACAGAAGATTTAGTGAATTAACCCACTTTTCGGTTTTATTAAATCAAAAACCCAAAGGAAATAAATACGCAGCAAGTTGAGTTTAAAAGGAGTTTTGTTGCACAAAGGTAATAAAAAAGCCCTCAATTCCAGTGGCACTCACAGTTAATGTTAAATAATCAGATGAGTCCATTTCTAAATTAATGGGTCTGATAAAGTACGAACGGCATAACTGGAAAATCTGTGCCGATCTAAAAGATGTTGCCATGGTGACTGGTGACTGGTTTGCAATAAGGCTACACAAAATATTCCTGATTTTTGTGCAAATGAGACAGCCGACCGCATCACGAACACTATGTTTGTAAAGATTGGACGAATAGAATTAATTTTACGCTTGGCCAAGATAATGTCAAACACAAAGCTCTGGTACAATATTTTGCCGCCGCTACATATTAAACTTGGCTAGATCAAAAATTTCGCCAAAGCTTTGCTAAAAAGAGAAAACCGTGAAGCATTTGAATACCTGAAAACCATTTCTCCCAACCTATCAGATACCAAAATTAAAGAAGGTGTTTTTATAGGACCACAAATTACTAAGTAGCTTAAAGATTCCAAAATTTATTCGATTTTGTCAGAAAATGAATTAAAATCATGGAAGTCATTTGGTTTAGTTGTATCAGGCTTTCTAGAAAATTTCATTACCCCAAATTATAAAGATATAATTCAAGACTTGTTAAAAAATTATGAGAAAATTGCTAAAGTTTTTAACACTATTTTGTTTTTATTTATGTTAACATTCATTTTTATGTCTTTCTTTAAAAAGGAGTTAATCTGTCTTTAAAAATACACCTTCTGCATTCACATTTAAATTTCTTCCCAAATAACCTTGGCGATGAGAGCGATGAGCATGGTGAGCGTTTTCACCAACAAATACAAGAAATGGAACGTCGGAATCAAGGGGCGTATAATGAGGCGATGTTGGGCGACTATTGTTGGTTCCTTGTGCGAGAGGTAGAAAAAATAATTACAACAGAAAAAGCAAATCAACAGTTTTAAGCCATTTTTAATTAAATTGTTACCTATATAAATATTTCTATATTTGCTTGCTTTTTTTTTTTTTTTTTTTTTTTTTTTTGTTGATTGATAAAAGTAGGATAATTCAATTAATCTTCTGTAACTTTATCATTTTTGCACCGATCTGTATTCTATTGAGTACATAATGTTTTTATTAAAATAATCTAACGTGACAAGTGATAAAACTTAGCAAAAATTAGTTATTTAGTGTAAAAAAAAACTAAGTTGAACAAACCTAAATTGCAAAATATCATTAATTTTTTTGTGAAATTTGAAAGTGTTATCATCTTTTTTTACAATGTCTCGAAATCTGTTCTATTTTTGACCATTCTGAATTCAGATTCGGATTTGGTGAAAAATTCTACATTAGGAACATGTGTCAAATTCATTTGGTCACGACTTTGTTGAATTTTTGTTATATATCTGTGGCAATAAATAATAATGGCTCAAGTTTACATAATTGCTTTTTTATTTTATTACATATTCTTGTTCTCTTCTTCAAGGTCTATCACTCGACTAAATTTCAATTAAAAAATTTCCTTTTTAATAAAATTATACGCATTTATAATTTAACTTAAGTTTTCTTGGAAAATAATACGTAAGCCATAACATCTTACCTCAACTTAATATATTTTTTTCTGTAGCTACATCAATATTAAAATATTTCAGCATAAAAACTTGTATACACTTAAGTTCAATAACTAACATCCCATTAAAATTATTCTTCATTTTAAAAAAAAAACTTATATTTAACTAAGCTTTTAAAAAATTATCTTATCTCAAGTTAACCTAAAGCACTTATCTCGACTTACCATCAATAAAAATTATTTTGTCTTTCAATATAATAGCTTAAGTGCACTTTAATTTTTATTTTTCTAAGAATGGATTTTTTCATAACATCTTAAGTAAAAAACAGCGAATATTAACTAATAAAACGTTTTCTTTTTTTATAAAATTAACAGTTTTGTTCTAAATAAAAGTGCATTTTTTCAGAGGCTAAAAATTTCATATAAAAACCAAACACAATCAATTTTAGACAAAACCCTTAATATCTCAAAACATGAAATTTCGACTTAAGCCATTATTATTTATTGGCACAGATATAAACATGTAATTGAACTGGAATCAATTTTAATAAGTGATAATTTTTTTAATCCGACTTCAGTTCAATATTTTTATATCTTACAGAACGAAATATTTTTATTAATTAAGATGATTTTCTAAACAACACAAGCAAAATTAAATTAAACTTTAGCCCACATACCGCACTCAGTAAGATCTGGAATTCTTCCAGAATTTCTAAGGAGCAAAAAATCAACATTTTCAATTCCATCATAAAGTTGGAAAATCATTGAGTTCATAAAATTAAAACTTAATAACCAAAAAGTAAAAAAATATTTAAGCCTGTTTTCTCCCGTCGCCCACAAAATGAGCTGCGGAATATGAACGTAAATTGGCCAGACGGTGAGCAAACAACTTTCTAACTCAGCCAACGTGAGCTACAATGAAATCCAGTGGATTTTGCTGCAGACACTTCGTGAACACGTTCCCCTAAAATAACTCTACGAATATTGTTTTCTTTATCTTTATTTTATCATAGAACCATAGAATTTGTTTTATTCTTTATTCAATTTACTCTTAAATAGTTTTTTACTATTATAACAATAGAAATTCCTTCTCTAGAGTAACACCCCATCATGTGTGAAAATAAATAAAAAATTATCCATCTGGCCATGATAGTAAAATTAATTTAATTTATAACTTGCAGAAACATATTACAAAACCGCAGTATTAGTTGAGGGCTTTTTGCACTTAGGTCAAATTGTCATACAAGGGACAATATGGCTGACAACAGTTATGATTTTGTGAAATGTTGTTTAAGATTGAAACCCTAAAAAGGTAAATATTTAGCAACACAAAAAAAATAAGCCTCAATAAACATAATAAGAGTATAAAGTTAAAATAAAAATATTGTTTTTATATTGACTGTGTGTGTGTGCAACGTTAAACAAACTGTGAGAGAAAATTTAATAATATTTTGCACAAACTCTCAAATAATTTATATACTGAATTGCAAATATGTAAGTATGTAATACATATACACTCTCATAATGACTATAAGCATATGCGGTCAAATTGTGTTATATAAAAATATAAAAGAAAATATTGCTACAAATTTTTACCCGTAAGTTAATATGTATGTATATAAAAATAAACATCAGGTGGACTATGTACAAAGTTTGAGTTATATATGTATTTAATTGTAATTTAATACAAAAGTGGGTTTTATATTTATTGACAGGTTTAATTAAAACCTACATGTATTTCGCTATTGGCCATAATTTTTTTTGCAAATATGTGGGTTTTATTTAAGTATTTTTATGCAAAAGCTGTGGAGTTTTTGTTCATAATTTTAAGTATTTTGCAGCCAGCTTTAATTGTGGTCTGAATAATATTTCATTGATTACATTGCTGTCATGTCTTTTAAAATTAATATAAAAAAAATCGTTATAACTTGTATAGGTATAGAACTTTGAAATGAAATAAAACAAAGATAAAATTTTTAAATTGACATGAATTTTACTTTATTCGAAAGATGATATTCTGGCATTATAATTTAAATATGACTTCTTACAAATTACCCCCACGATTAGGTCGAATGTAGTTTAATTTGGAAGTTCAAATTTCAATGACTTTTTTCATAATTTGTGGCCTACACGTCAATAACACGGTGCATGATGTTCTACAAGTGGTCAATCTTTTTGAGATTACCGGCGTAAACGCAAAGAAAAGATATGGTTGTAGAATGGTTGAGAAAACAATATTATGTTCTCTGAAACAAATGTGTGGTCGTTGAAAACTAGTTATTGTTACTTTAAACATTTATTTCGTTACGATAAACAGGGTAATGTTTGAATTTAATAATTACATTATCACATCCATAAAAAAGTGTGATATGGTTAGAGTTTAACAATACAGTTTTGTTAAAAATTTATGACTACAACATAATTTGTATTATTATTTAAAAATAACATGATGTAAATAACAATATAATGTTATCCAAAACCATACTATTTTAAGTTTAAAAAAAAATATTTTTCAGAAACATCTGTCAGTTCGGTATTTCGTTTGAAAGCTATCGGTAGTGCACGGGTGGTATTAAATAAATTAATAGATAAGTAAAGTATAAACAAAAGGGTTGGCCAATAAAAATATATAAACGTTTGTGTATCTCTTTGTACAGACATATCTGTATGTCGTGCAAGTATACATTTCTATATATACATTTTATGTAAATAATATTAATTTATTTTTATTTCGAATTTAACGCACAGCTCTTTCTACAATAAAAATATGATTAAAAAACAAAATAGTTTTATTACATTAAATAATACTGTGGTTGCATTTAACAACATTGGTGAGTCTCAATTATATTTTAGTCACATCTTACAATAGTGTTGTTATATTAACAATAATAAGATTAGGTACAACAAAGTCAATTGTTCTTGTAGATAATATTATTATTAACTCAGATAGTAATATAATTAAAGTTTGCTTCTCTATTAACAATAATATGATTTGACTGCAACCATATAGTTCAATCATAGTATGTTGCTGTTTGATTATGGTTGCCTCAACCATATTTTTTCTTTGCGTGTAGGCTAGCAATTTCACATATCTCCACAGAAAATAGTCTAACGGCGTTAAATCGCACGAACTTAGAGGCGGATTGATGGGTCCGAAACGTGAAACTATACTATTGCCAAACGTTTCCTTCAACAAATCAAGTGTGGTACGAGCTGTGTGACATGTTACGCCGTTATGTTATACATATTATAGCTATTCAATTGGCGAACGAAAAAGTCAATAATCATGGCTCTATAGCCTGATTATAGACTCTATAGACTAATTCGGGCATTTCCCTACGATACGCTCTACAACAGCAATATATTCTTCTTTACACACTATGCGATGTTTCTGTGGATGTATATTATCATTTGCATTAAAAGTGGTACGAAAACATTACATGGTTAATCGAACTAAATACTCTGATGGATGATTATGTTGACCGTAAAACTGCGATACGTATTTTGAACACTTTTCAAAATAAATTTGCACAAATTTGGAAGCGTTCTTTAGGCTATTCATGCCAAACCAAATTAAACATAAATCACTTCACAGCTGACAAAATGGCCGCCAATTAAGAAAGTGTTGCCAAGTTAGAGTTTTATACCTTAAGAAACTTTGTAAAATATTTTCGAAAGTTAGAAAATGGACTAATATTTTTCCACCAGTTTCATAATTGCTGATCAAGAAGTTGCTGTACGATGAAACAAATATGATTATCTTGCGAAAACTAGGACCGTGGAATTTGCACCATTTCTGTTGAAAATTTTAATAATTTCAGTGCATTGTTAAATCGTATATTTTTCCATTTCTATTAATAGCGTAGTTTAAACCGGTCACTTGTTAAGTAGTTACAGTTTGAGTCGTGACAAGTGGTAAAATTGCAGGATTTTCAAAATGAAATGTTTTTTAACACTCTCCGAATTTGAGTTTTCCATTTGAAGTATAGCTTTTGTCTGTAAACTAAGAAAAAGAATAGATGTCTCTTGGGACACCCGGTCGGAGCTATGCTGCTTGGTTATTTAAAACAAATTTCATGTGTTAAATAGGTTAGGAAGGGTGGGTGCTACACCGCACCTCCACTCGGAGACCCAATTGGGCCCATTGCAATCAAATTATATTATATGATGATGTCTAGTTCGCCGCAAATATTTCAAAATGTTGCCATTTATATTTCATTATTTTCTTTTCTAGCTGCTTACGATTAAATTAATTTATTGTTTGTGCTTATATCGTCGCTGTTTTAACTAACCGACCTAATTGACATTTGAAAAATTTAACAGGAGAGCAGCTTTTATGGTTCTTTTATACATTCATTCTTATGGCTGCGTCAAAAATATTTTACTTATATAGGCACAAAAGTACAGTCATGAAAATTTTCGACAATGTGTATTATGACTTATAAAGTCTAGTAAAGGACTTAACTCATTTTTCAAAAAGATGTTAGTTAGGTCGGTTAGTTACAACAGCGACGATATGCAAAAACAATACAAAAATAAATTGACCAATCGTTCTCGTTTTTTTTTCACACTCGCTTCAAAGAATAAAATTCAGCATTTTGTTTCGTTTGTTTTCAAAACCAAAATAAATTTAAAACTGCAATAGTGGAGATTATTTGTGTTACAATAATCCCATCGTAGCTCCTGTGTCATGGCATAAAGAGCATAGCTCTACAAATTATGTCAAATGATGCAAAAATAATTGTGTTGTTGGTGCAAAGCACAAAGCAACTTGTACTAATACCCAGCAAAAAATTTCAAAAAAGGTAATCGAGTTTGCAATTAAGCATTTTTGGTGGAAGCACTTCCCTACTGGATTACCAACTTAATAATTTTAACAAGGCGTGAGACTAAAATAATCGACTCTTGAGAACTACTTACATTTTTTTTATTTGTCAAAATACCACGTAATCTATTTCGTCTAAAAAAAAAATCATTCTCTTCATTAGCAACTTGCACGTCATTTTTTGTAATTTTAGGTAATGTGATTTGTAAGCGAGTAATGAAAATTGACAATTAGAAAAGTAAGTCATTATATGGCCAGTAGCTCTAATGGTAATGTGTAATTTTTTGCTGGGTATAGTTCAGTTCTTTAAACGTGAACAGTTTCAGAGTAAAAACTAAATACCATATAGCTTAATATTAAACATGTATTGTGAAAACTTTCATTGTGTATGTTTGTATTTTAATTTTGACTAAAATAATAACCAGAATGCAGATAAATCAACAAATAATTTTAAATACAAAAATACTATGATTATTAAAAGTAAAATTAGTTGTAAGCAATTTAAAATCATCTGCCTTATCGTGGTTGGCGTATTTCAAATACGACTACGACAGTTTGGTAATAGATTAAAGAAGACTTTCAACATGTCTGCCTCCCGTATATTCTTGATAAAAGAAAATTTAATTTTACCTGCTGACTAGAGCAGTCGCACTTGAGCGAAAATTTTTGTGTTCATACTAACAGCGCTATAGAATAGTGTGATATGTAAAAGATGACATAGTGTGGATATCTGGAGCTGTTTTGGCAACATTTTTGATATAATTAGGCAAATAAAAAAATGTTCATGCAACTAGTCTCATGAAAAAACACATAAGGGAAGTGAAGTATTAGTAATTTTTTAAAGACTTTTTCCTCTATTTTATTTTATTTTTTTCTTAACAATATTCTATTTTTCTTTGCGCAATCTCTGGTTGCAAACAATTTCGCTAAGTTCTAACTTAATTTTTATAAGGCCAGCTGTTATACTTAAAACGAATCACTGTACGACGTGTGCTACTTTGTTATTTTTATAAAAAATATTTTACTAGACAATACTCAAACCAAGTCACACAAAGACAAATAGATACCACTGTTCATTTGTATGTAACAATATATTTACAATATAACGAAGGTTGCTGATGCAAAAAATAAAAATAAAAAATGTACGTCTTATTTAACAAAATAATGAAGATTTGGCATGTGTCTTGTCAGGTAAAGACATGCGTACATATGTATTTTGTACTTAAGTATAAAAAAATTTATTTAAAAAAACCAACAAATGGAAAAATAATCAAAATCTACTGACAGCAAGTTCCAGCATCATATGTTGTTGTTTTTTTTTTCTCGCAAAATTGTCAGTGAGAATTTAAGGACCTTCAAAAAGCAATATAAGCTGTTTAATAAAGTAAAAAAAATTACAGTTTATTGAATTGCATTTTAAGAGCCAATTAAAACTTTTTATTAAAATAAAAAAATTGTTTTCTTGCAATGAAAATTATATAATTAGATATTTTGGTAATGAATTAAATAGTTATATATTTGTTCCTTTTAGGGCCATTATTACAACTTGCCGTTAGTTAAAGAGAGTATTTTGTCTGCCCAATAAATAGCTTTACATTATTACCAGGGCAAGTTTTTGTGGCATATATTATTTTTTTTAATTTAGCCATTTCTTCAATTATTGACATAAAAAGCCATTTTTAGTCCACCTTGCCATAAAATATCTTCTTTGCACTTTATACGTCTGAGTGTTTTTGTACACAGAAAAAACTAAATTTCGTTTTCAGTAAACAAATTCATTGAATCAGTAAATTTTTTGTGTGAATGCGCACCTACAAAGAAATTTGTATATTCTGATAACAATTTTGTAAAAATTTAACTGAAAAAAAAAACTTTTATTTTTAGTTAACTTATTATGGCATTAGAGAAAAAAGTTAACTGAAACTCAAAATATTTTCAGTCAAATGTATTGGTATGAACAGAAAAACATTTTTGCAGATTTTTTTTGTATTATTCAGCAAATTTTTTTAGTTAATTTTAATTATTATTCGAACTTCATTTGTTTCTATATTTGTGATTTGAACGGGCTAAAGTTCGTATAGCTTTTTAAGCCAAATTACATGTGATAATTATTAATGAACAAATAACACCAAAGTCTGTTGTAAATATTCTGACTAACAACAACACATAGTTGAACGGAACAGCCAGCCGTTTTCGAAGGCCACTAAACCTTCATCATCAGCGTTCTTTTGTGTTTGGTCCAATGTGTGTGGTGTCAGTTGATGTAGATTTCTGCTTTATATATTTACAACAGTTTTACCATTGTCGTTTTGCTCTTGGAAACAACAACCAAATTTTAAAATTTGTTTTTGGAAACAACAACCAAATTTTAAAATTTGTTTTTGTTTTGAATGTAACTGCGCGACAACTCGAACGTTGGTGACACACAGAGAAAAAACTGCCTCATAGAATCAATAATATTTTCTCTATGAAACGTTTTTAGGCTAAGGGGTATCCCAGCAGAAATAAGAAGCAAAGATTTTTTCATAGAGATTCCTTATTGTTTTTATGTGGTAAATCTTATTAATTTTCTCAAGAAGAAAACCACATAAAATCAAGAAGAAATCTTTTTGTTCACAACTTTTTTACCTAATTTCCGTTATTTTTGGCACCGAAAAGCAATTTATAGAGAAAAACATCTTGATACTATTAGGTTTTCTTATAAATTGTAAACTATAGGGATTTCTTATTGATTTTATTATTGATTTTTTTAAAAAGGTTTTCTTTTTGATTTTGCTAGGCTATTTTATAAATTTTTTTAATAAGGTTTTCTTCTTGATTTTATTACACGCAAAGAAAAGACATGGTTGTAAAAATATTGAGAAAACAATATGATGTTCTCTGAAACAAATGTGTGGTCGTCGAAAACTAGTTATTGTTATTTTAAACATTTATTTCATTATGATAAACAGAGTTATGTTTGAATTTAATAATTACATTATCACATCCATAAAAAAGTGTGATATGCTTAGAGTTTAACAATATAGTTTTGTTAAAAATTTATGACTACAACATAATTTGTATTATTATTTAAAAATAATATGATAAAAATAACAATATAATGTTATCCAAAACCATACTATGTTAAGTTTTTAAAAAATCTTTTTCAGAAATATCTGTCAGTTCAGTATTTCGTTTTTAAGCTATCGGTAGTGCACACGTAGTGTTAAATAAATTAAGAAATAAATAAGGTATAAACAAAAGGTTAGACCAATAAAAATATATATACATTTGTGTATCTCTTTATACAGGCATGTCTGTATGTCGTGTAAGTATACATATCTATATATACATTTTATTTTAACAATATTAATTTATTTTTATTTCGAATTTAATGCACAGCTGTTTCTACAATAAATATATGATTAAAAACAAAATAGTATTATTATATTAAATAATACTGTGGTCGTATTTAACAATATTAATATAATATTAGATCATGGCATGGTGAGTCTCAATTATATTTTAGTCACATCTAACAATAGTTTTGTCATATTTACAATACTAAGATGAGATGTAACAATGTTCATTGTTTTTGTAGATAATATTATTATTAACTCAGATAATAATATTATTAAAGTTTGTTTTTCTATTAACAATAATATGATTTGACTGCAACCATATAATTCAATCATAGTACGTTGCTGTTTGATTATGGTTGCCTCAACCATATTTTTTCTTTGCGTGTAGGTTCCTATATGATTATGTGTAAAGCATCTTATTGATTTTTTTAATAAGGAAATCTTCTTGATTTTATGAGGAGTCTTGTTATTTCATATCTGTAGACATAGAGATAATTTTTTTCATGATGTTTTTCATTTTTGTATAAGAATGTTTACACAATAATTTCAATGGTTA
This sequence comes from Tachina grossa, assembly GCA_949987645.1. Lineage (NCBI taxonomy): Eukaryota > Metazoa > Arthropoda > Insecta > Diptera > Tachinidae > Tachina > Tachina grossa. The sequence continues at coordinate 64,067,405 of OX465276.1, read as the reverse complement.
TTCAGGCTGCTTGTTAGCATATTGGTTAGAGCGCTTGTCTATCAGTCAGAAGTTGACTGGTTCAATACTTGGCGAGTAAGTTAGTTAAGAATAAAACATAATGTGTATGTATGTATGTATAAATAAATAACATCTACAATATACTACATACATATGTATATGGTATAGAATTTAAATGAAAATACATAAGTACAGAGAATAAAGACACAATTTTTTTTAATAATGTCGCCTAATAAAAACAAGAAAAAATCAATAAGATAGCCTAATAAAAACTAGAAGATTTCTTCTTGATTTTTTCAAAAAGGTTTTCCCTATGAAATTAATAAGATTTCCTTATTGAAAAAAAACTATAGAGATTTCTTATTAATTTTGTTCTATTTTATGAGGTATTTATAGGCACTGTTTTCTCTGTGCATCGTGCGACAGGCCCTTAATATTAAGTATACGCACGTGATTATTTGATTATCCTCAAAGTATGCTACACTTTTTATATTATATCAAACGCATACGTATGAGTAATTTTTTTGTTCACCTATTGCAGTGTTGCCGGATGCAAATGGCTGTAATACAGCTAAATTGGTGAAAAAAATATTATACGAGCCTTTGCTGCTAAAGAGGCACAATTCGTTATATTTCATTAATGCTCGTACTCGTATAACAATATTGATAATCATATCATTTCTTATATATTTTTAATAAAAATGTGAAAGTTTGTATGTTTGGGAATTTTTTGCCTCATAACGAAGGAATGAAAAAGAGAAAGGATTTTAATCAAACCCGTTCCACAGGCTGGTTGTTTGTTGGATTGAGATATATCATACTTTGCCTCAGTTTGATATAGTTTAACTTATTATGGACGTGTATTGGTCTTAAAAATTTTATAAATTCCAATAAGAGGCATATTTTTGATTACAGTATAAAAAAGATTTTCCGGGAAAAAAGTTTAAAATTGTTGGCATAAATTAACCAATTACTGAGCAGTAATATAATATAAAATAATATTATTATATCCTATTTATTTTGTAACAGAATGAAAAAGATTCATTAGAAAAAATTTATAATATTTTTGATATGAATTAGCTAACTACTGGCCAATAATCCGACTAATATTATATATATAAAAGTTCATATGCTTATGACTTTGGATGACATTTAATAGACAGATGGCATATGGTTGAGATTATAAATAAGGGTACTTTTGAAGCGATAAAACTGGTCAAAAGTTTTGACTATTGGTACTTCTTCTATTTATACTTGTCTTGGTATAATTACAGTATATAGGATAATTTTAGTTTTTTTCGGAATGCAATTGAAGTTGCGGGAAGATGCTAGTTGTATATAAAATTTCTTAGAAATGGTATATATTTACCTCTTGAGAGTTTGATTACAGGTTATCTGACTTTTCAGTTGTTAGAAAATCCATAACTTTGAAGTAGTTTCCTCCAAAACTAGTTAAAATTGTTTTAACTCTCTAGGAGCGCAAGATCAATTTGTTCTGCAAAGTAAAAGTATAAAAGTACTTAATTTTAACATAATCAAAAATTTGGTATTCTGTTAATATAAAGTATGTATTCTGAAATTATACGTCATGGATTCGTTGAATTTGAAATAAAATCAGTAGAGGCATAAAAATATAATTTTTGTTCAATATAATCTAAGATATTGCTTAATTTTGGCTTATCTTTGCTTTAAAAAGGCAAATCTGATAAAATTGAAGTACAGTTTAACAAAAAACTATATATTTTTTTTATTTAAATATAAATTAGAGACTTACATACTTCTATATAATATACTTATTTGAAGGAAGTATTGTTATTATATAATAAGCCAAGAATGAGTGGAAATTATGTTATTCACCTTTACATTCATATTCTGAAATATTTCTTTAAGTGTCGTCGAAGTTATACATGTTTGACTGAACAGAGGCAATGAAAAAAAATTTTATTATTTACTGCACTCTAAGTAGAAATTCCTAACCATTGAAAAGTAATCAAAGCAGAGAACTTTCTGTCAAAACGAGCCTATACAAAAATCATTACATATGATTTTAAGTTGCTTTTAGTAATTTTTCTAAAGGTCTTTTTTCTGGGTATATGGCACTCACTTGTTTTTTTCGAATAGGCCCTTAACTTATTTGGTCAGCTAAATATTTGCGCTGAATTTTTGCATTTAGTATTAAATAGCATAAAAATTTACAAAGAAAAAATTCGGTTTTCCACTTGTCATGTATTTTAATATTGAAGCAAAATAACCTTTATATTCGGTTGTTGCTGAGTAGTGTTCATGCTAGCGTGTCAGTATTAAGGTCGTGGGTTCTATAGCTGCCGTAGATCTTGGGTGTTTTCATTTCGCCTGTAGCGATTGTGGAAAGTAATAAAAGTGGCTTAAAGAAATATACGGTCGCCTGAACGTGAACTTGAAGATGACGTTGAAATATTTGTTGGATGGAAAGCTCTTAAGCTTTCAGTGAGTGCCGAGGCCATTATGCTCGCTATACTTGTGCTCTAGTTGCTTTTTGGAATACAAATGCGAATCAGCTGCTTCTTCATGTGTCTGCGTAATCAGCGATGATTATGCAGTCTATATTAGACACATCAATGACTACAGCATTCGATTGCAAACGTTCGTTCATCCAAGTTGCAGATACAGTTGGGTTTCTAGTAAGTAAAATTTGTCTTATTTACTTAAATTTACAAAGTAGATAGGAAAAAGAACTGAAAGTTTTAAGTTTTCCTTTATGTTATACAATTATAAATAAGTATAAAATTTTAGTGGTAGAAGCTATGTCATAACTAGCGGTCTCCACTGGCCATGAACTTGGTATGAGCATGATGTCGGATATCGCAAATGGCTAATGGAGACCGCTCATGTTTATGTTTTGTTCATGCTCTGACATGGATGCCCGAACATATGTCTGAGCAATAGAAAGAAAAGAAATTGAACAAAATTGGTAAATATTCCATTTCTATTGCGCTAACGCAAAATACTTTGATATGCCTGAACATGACATCGCACATATTCACCACAACAAAGAAGATGAATAATTTTTCACAGTTTCTCTGCATGCGTCATGTCCATGTCATGTCCAAGTTGATGGCTAGTGGAGACGTAGGGTAAATTGGGGGCCAAACGTTCAATTTTTCCCGTTCAATTCCATTCAATTTGCAACACACTTAAACTTTTTTTTTACTAACACAATCAAACTTTTTAAATTGAAAACAAGATTGCTTTCAAATTTACCTATCCATTTATATGGCAATTTAATTTTCAATTTGAACGGCTGGTCACAGCACACATTGACTGAAGATACAAATTTGAGTTGTTTCTTCGTCGGTGGCATCTAAAAAACTGAAATTGTTTATCAATTTGTGTCACAGCTATCAATTTCAAGGAATTTTGACACACAGTATGTGTAATGAAATTGAAAGACATTTATTGGACGTATGGCTGCAGCGTTAGTTTCACCATCAATGTCTATTGATTTTCTGAATAAAACCTTTATTCGATATTAATTAGCAAATTTTAATGTCAGGAATAAAAAAATTAACACCGGTATATACATATTATTATTTTTTAAAAGTATTAGTGGAGAAAAGTTAATATCAGCTGAATGTAAAGTATGGTAATCCTTTTAAACTATAGAACGCTATATAAGTAAATTTAATACAAAACTGCAACGTCAAATTTTACTGTCATTGGTAAATTATTTTTTCAACTGAAGTAAATTTAAATATAACTTTGTAATCCTGCTGCTTTAATTACACTGTCACCTCTAGATTTAATGAGTGAAAGTTCTTCATCGTTATGAAGAAATAATTGAATCAGAAAAAATACATTGTGTAAATAAAATTAAATTCTTTTTACATATGTTAAGAGCAATAATGTAGCCAAGGAAGTGATTAAAGATGATTGCAGCTTACATTAACTTTACGCTATTAAGCACTTAGGTAGAATTGAACAAGGTGAAGTTCATTCAGGCGTTCTTATTTTATTGTTAATTTTTGTTATTACATGTTACTAATTTGCAAAATAAGAAATGATTTTCATTGTTCTTGCACAAACACTCGTATTGTATATTATACTGGTCCTTATTTTCAAAAGCTCTCAATACTTAAGGCAGGAAAGGCGCTTTTAAATTGTTACTTTTAGCAAATAAATTATTGTATAAAAAAAATTATTGCAGATAAAATTAAAGTCGGTAGGTCATTTATTTGGCTGGTAGCTTATTATTTTTGTATGGGAAAAGCTTTGAGGAGTGGATATTGGGATCTGGTAAATTCTGAAAAAATGTTGGGAAAATAATTGGCGAGGGTCGGTCTGACATTTTCAAGGAACAATTCAGGGGCAGTTATGAGACTTTTTCCGAATTCTTAGCCTCTTATCCCAAACTTTGACGTCGATACGGCTCGTGTGAAGGTGAAAATACCAAGTTAGAATTTTTTTTTTGCAATAATTTTTTATAATTTTTTTTTTGCTAAAAGAAACAATTTAAAAGATTCCCGCATTAAATAATGCAACATTTCGAATATAAAAAATAAGTTTTATATCCCGAACTTTGACCTTGATGCGGCACTTCAATAATTCTATTCCTAAAAGTAACAGTTTAAAAGGGTCTTGCATTAAATATTAGGACTTCTTGAAAATAAGGACCACTCTAATGAACAAAAACGAAAAACACATATTTCAACAAAAACAAATACTTACAGGTACAGACAGTGTAGGATAAAGAAATTCACATGTATTGTTACATGCCATAAAGCTTAATTGGAAAATTTTCCAATTCAATGACTAACAGAGTAATTATATATTAGAATATATACAAGTGGTTTAGTTAACTAAAATCATAGATATCAAAATGAGTAGAATAGAGACTTTCTTAATGCCTAATAAACTGATAAGCATTACTTAGTAAACGCAAGCTCTACTAATTGGTTTGGATACACATACACATATATACACACGCATTGTACTTTAAGCAAGTGTTGTCAGTGACTACGGAGGCTTTTTACTTTAATATTGTAGGCCAAATGAAAAAAATTAATTAGTTGCTTTTGCTTCTAAGCAACTTACGCTGCTTTTTGAATATGCATTTATCAGAAACTTATTTTTAATTAGTGTCTTCAAAAATGTCTAAGTGAAATTAAGACTATATCACGTGTACCATTAAATACTTTCATATTATTTATTTATTTCATATTGCTGTAAACATGCAGATAACTGCTACTATATACAAACATATCTTTGTTGAAAATTACCTAGAAATAGCTTAGTGAGTTTAAAGAACAGCTTTAGTTGAAAAAATGTTATAGAAAAGTAAACTTTGTACAAAAATTAAATTAGTTCCACAATGGAAGAATAGACCACGAGTTGGATATATATATATATATATATATATCGATGGTCCCATTCCAAAACATGCTAACGTGCCTTTTCATAATGTCTGGTTAAAAGATAACAGAGACTTTAACGGAAAGTTTTGTATGAAGAACTTGCAGTTAAAAATCACGTTAACTCTTAACCATACATTGTGAAAAAGGACGTAGATCCATATAACATGTTATGCTGGGAATATCATTTCTAAAGTCATCATTTATTAACTTAGATTCTGTAAAAGTTTGATAGTAATTAAACTATTCTATGAAAAGATATGAGCACATATGGTTTAGTTTGGAATTAATTAGTCAAAAAAAAATTAATTAAAATTTTTCTTCAAAATAAAACATGTCATATGTACTTAGATGATCACTTTAGGTGGGAAAGAACCTTACTTAGAGGACTAGGTAATACATTTGTGATTTTAAGTCTCTTTTAACTATGATCTACGACAAATTTATAATGTTCAAATAAGCTAGCAAAAACTCAATTGCAACTATTATATGATTACAAAAAGTCTCAAGTTTCTATCTCATATACATATATATGAGATAGAATATTAGAATATTCTAGAATATCCCTTTCAGACCTGAAGGTAAACTACTGGAAATTTTTTTCATAATATTTGAAATATATGGTCTCGACATCATATGAAAAAATAATCAATGTTTACTTTTTACCGTTTTTATATCTTTCAAGGATTTTCAGGACATGCATAATTGATGCATTTGGTAAAAATTTTTAGCTAAAGCGTATTTTTATTGCAGCATCAAATGACTTCCATTGGCTCGAAACATTAAAATTTATATATTTTTTAAAGTAAATATATGCCTACTTCACTATTTGTTAACGATAAGCACTTTTGTAGTTCAAACCATAACTTTCTTCTGCAGCTCATTTTGGCAAAATTGAAATGTGGTGCAAGAATTTTGCAATAATTCAAGTAACATTAATTAAAACAGCAGAACAATGTGAGAAACAAATACAACGAACAATCAGGGCAATCGATACATGCCAACCTATCTGACATTGTGAAATAGAAACGAAAATATTGAGCCCGAAACTCACCCGCACAATCGATGCATCAGGGTCTGAAAGGGATATAATATACTATAATATATTACGGAGATATCATCAATAAACTTTTAAGGCGTTTATCTCAAAAATAGCTTTTTTGACTTAGCATGTTTTAGAATAGAGCCGTCAATATGTACATATACGAATATAAGAAAATTCATAAAATAGAATAGAAGTCTGTGTATGCTATTTTCGGAGTTTTTATTACCCACCCACCACAATCCCTAATACCGCTTTTGAAACAGTTTTCAGTATAAATTTTTTAAACCGTAAGAATTCCTTTAAAATAAGGAAACTAAAAACCACAACTCCGGAGCTGGAAGCTTTGAACTTTTTTTTGGATATTATTAAAGGTACGGTCACACTTGCTAAACATTTTTTCAAAAAAGCATAACCACTAAATGCTATTGAAAAATCTTTCAATTCAGAGAAAAGTTTGTCAAGTTACAGAGTAGGCAAAAATGTTGGATTCTCTGACATTGTCCATTTTGTGTTCGAAACTGATAAATTTCACAAACAAGTGTATGGATCAAAACTTTTTTCATTAGTGTTTATTGGTGACGCTTTTTTGGGCAAATGTTTGACAAGTGTGACCATACCTTAACATACTTTATAGGTTTTTTTTTTTTCAAAATTTACTAGATATGTACAAGGAATCTGAAGAATCTAAAAGGATGATTCCAGGGTTGGAAATTTATTTGTTTTGTGTGTAAAAGTGTGGTTTGAACTCTTTATAACTTTTTAATTATTATTTTTTCTTTGTTTTTTTTTTCAACATTTTGTGAAGAAGACTTGGAGATTTAATTATTATATATAATTATCATTATATGATCGAACAACGTACAAAAATAATTGAGTTTTATATTTTTCACACCAATAGTCTATTGTATTGACACTGCGTGCATGTCGTCGTCATTTTTATGTTCGTATTGCACCCATTGTTTTAGGTAAGCTCTTGTTTAAAAAATAAGTAAGATTGAAAACTTGGTTAATAGTACCTAAAAATCGCACTTTTTCCCAGTTTTCTACTAGCAAATTGATAGAACTTCACATTCGAAAATATAAAAAATAAATTAAAATTTTTAAATGAAAATAAATAAAAAACAAGACTTTTCTTTCTCTTTTAACGTATCGCTCCCTTACTTCAATATAAAGATATCGCGTGTTTGGAGTTAATAATATAGAAAAAATCATTATGTCGTGTTTAATCATGATTAAGAAATTAATATAAAAGGCTTTTCCACTGAAATATTTTTATATCTCTAATTAGTTGTACGCAATTTTGAAACTTTTCTTTTGAACAAAAAATTGTTCAAATATATGCATATTTTATTGTTTTTAGTGCATATTTTGCGTTATTAATGCCATATTTTAGGCGCCTAAAATACATTTTTAAGCGCATGAAGTCCTTGTCCTTGCTTATTATGCTCTCAGCACAGTTATGTTTAAAATCGTCACTCTTTCGCTTATAGCTTGTAATGATTTTTTATTAATTTTTAGTAAATGGAGATAAAAATAAAATTTATCGCTAAAGAACACTTATAACTATAAAATAAGTTAAAAGATATATTAAGTTTCATTTCCCTGAAAGCGTTCTTTTTTGCTAAAAAAAATCTAAAAAATTATTTAGGAATAAACCGTTTAGATAATACTGCGATATATTTATATTGATTGCAGTGGGATGTGTAATTTGAGACACTACATAATTTTGCAACATCAGAGATAATTAAATACGGGAAAATATAAAACAAGTTAGTTTACTGGGTATGGAGTACAATACTAAGACTATTTTAGTGTCCAATTTTTTTATATTGTATTGAGGTGAAGCCAATGTTGACAACTGGAATAAGAGTGAATGCGAAATATTTCTTAAATACAGAGTGTAGAAGAAAATACTTAAATTTTGCTTATATTGAAAATAAAATATTCGAATCAAATTCTTTAATCGAAAATAACCAAGATTGCTGCCAGAGGAAAAAATTATAAATTTTTTCACAAAACATATATGTATGTACTCGTACTTATAATTATATGTATTTATATACTACATACACATATGTCAGTGAAAGGAGGTACAGCTGAATATAGCACTCGTAGTTGTTTTGTTTTTACTTCATATTTAAACATTAAAAACAAAAGCACTTTCACAAAATATTTTGTTAACAAATTTAAGCAAAACACTTGAATAAATACCTGAACTTGATGCTTTCTTTATTAAGATTTATTGCTTTCTCAAAATTACTTTAGGTAAATAGGATTAAATTACGCAAAGCTTTTAGCTTTTTCCGCTTATTTTTCTAGTTTATTCTCACATTTGGGAAGTTCACTAAAGCGTTTTAAAATATGTCTTAATATTGCAACGTTAACATTTTAAGTCATTAATATACGTTGGAAAGTTATTTTTTTTTTGTCTGTAAATCAAATCCTCACAAAAACATAAATGTGAAAAAAGGCCAAGTTCCTATCCTAAATTTCGGCCATTAAAAGTAGTGAGATATAAATTTTGACCAAGTTCTTGTTTTGCACAATACCTAACACAGAAGTATGCTATAGTTTATATAAATTTGTAATCGTAAGGGTGTCATATAATTTCCAGATAGTCTGCTTACTTGACAACATTTTTTGCAATAGAAAGAAACAAAACAAATACACATTATTCTCTCAATTTTAGAAAGGTAAAAATATTGCCAAGTAAACAGACTATCTGGAAATTATATGACACCCTTACGACTACAAATTTATATAACGCATAGCATATTTCCGTGTAAGGTATTGTACAAAACAAGAACTTGGTCAAAATTTATATCTCACTACTTTTAATGGCCGAAATTTTGGATAGGAACTTGGCCTTTTTTCACATTTATGTTTTTGTGAGGATCAGACTACTTTTTGAAAAATTTTCTATAATAAGACTTTTTAAACTTAAAATTTCTAGTGTGTCTTATTTCTATTAATGATCGCTGTGCCAGTTGAAAATGGCATAGTTGCATAAAATAATTGGTTAGAGCGTGATGGGGGTTGGATTGTTGACCTTAAAAATGCACTATTGTGTCATTACAACGGATCGCTAGTGTATACGCAATTTGGTAAGAGTCCTCTGGAAAGAAACATGTTAAATACAGCGTATATTTTAGTGGACGTGATCCCGTCTTTTTTCTTAGTAAATTTACATATTAAAGTCTGATTGGCCAAAGAACATATATCAAAAGGATATGCCCAATGTGCATGCAAAGTTTCAATACAATAGCTGGTGCTTTAATTTTTGGATTTTCTGATTGAGTAAATCAATTACTATTTGTCTACAATATGTTATCTCTCTATATACAGAAAAAATTTAAAATGAACTTTAATTAATATTTTAGTTAGAAATTTGTACTATTAATTAAATCCTGTACTGATTTTCGTCCCGCAAACAATTCAATAATGAATTCAATTAATGAGTTTGTAAAAATGTGGTTTTCTTGCTGTTGAGATTTTAAGCAAATTATTAATTGGCCAATTAAATTAATAATTGAATTTAGAGATTTTAGATAATTAAATTGTTCGTTGAATGAATTAATAAAAGTAATTGAATCGTATAAAATTTTAAAAAGTAAAAGTATTTTAAAAAGTAAAGCCATTTTTTTATTTATTTACTTTAATTTATTTATTTAACTTACTTATTATTTTATTTATTTGTTTAATTCCGTAACTTACGCTGCAGCCCTTAAACAGGGTACCTCCATTCGAACAGGCTAACACACATCCACTAGGCTATCGTGGCAAATTATTTTTTATTCAATTATTGCACATATGTAGGTATGTGTTCTTATTTTATTTTTTAACTTACAGTGCTGTCATGCTTCGAACTTGGTACTTCTAGAATAACAGGCTGAAACACTGCCATGAAACCATGAACAAGCACAAACACAAACTAAAATATTTTTTTTTTTTCATTAAACAAATTTAATTCAAACAATCAAAAAATTGGTTGAATTTTTAATAATGCGTACAAAAGTTTAATATTCGTCTGTATGTTTGCATATTTGGTAACATCTATACTAACATTAAACTTTTTTGTTTTCAATCAACAAAATTTAATTGGGACAGCTATAAAATTGTTTGAATCAGCATTACTTGATTTAATTGGAAGCATTTTGGTTAAAATTTTTTCTGTGTAGTAACTATTACGTAAAATTCTTATGGGCCAGGCCTCGCTGACTTTTATATCTTCTAGTGCTTATGCTTCATACAAAGTTTGTTATTAAAAAGTTAATAAGAAATACCTGAGTATTAAATTAAAAACTGCTAAACCAAAGTACCTGAACGAAAAAGCTAAGATTTATGGGTGAAGTCACGGCTACTTTTCAAAATAGGAAATTTTTATTTTGGATAAGTGCAATGTATATGAAAGGCTTCATTCAATAAAATTTATCTTAATTTTGAATTTAAAGTGCTTGTTACCGCCCTCTGGTTGAACTGGTGTATCTAATTTCAGTTCTCTAGTGCGAATTGGAGTTTTAAAGGCGTGGCCCCGCATACCGGAAAAAACTTTTTGGTTTTAAGATTTTTCTATTGGCTTACGCAGCTACACTTACTTATGTATAAAATTTCAGCTCTCTAGCGAGAATTAAATTTTATGAGTACTATCCCTCCCACTATTTTCAACTCACAATTTTGTTGTGAGCAGCGCTTACAATTCATGCTAATTTTCTAGTAAAATATGCTAGACTGAAGTAGATTAATCACAAGGCTAACATTTTATAGGAGTGATCACACCCACTTTTTAAGGTGATAGTTTAAAGTATTGTATACGAGCAACGCATATGCAAGCTTTCACTAAATTAGTTTGAGTTAAAAGCTGTATATTAAGGTTTTAGTACCAAACAATTATTAGGTTTTCAGATTTTTCTAGTTGATTTCTCATCTAGACCTACTTGTGTATCAAATTTCAGCTCTTTATCTCAACTTTTAATTTGTAGTGTTTATGGGGGCAGCCCCGCCCCTTTAACTAAAATTTCTGTGTTTTCAGATTTTTCTAGTTGGTTTCTCACCTAGACCTACTTGTATATCCAATTTCAGCTCCTTAGCGCAACTTTTAGTTTTTAATATTTATGGGTGTAACCCCGCCCACTTTTCCAAACTTAAGATTTTTTTCAGCCAGTGCTTATTATTCGTGTCAAGTTGCGTTGCAAAAATGCACATAAATAGTGTATCTAATATGCTGAACCGTAGTACACGAAAATGAGATTTAAATTGTATGGGCGTGTCAACGTCCACTTTTTTAATGAAAAATTTATAGCCCTGCATTATCGCTGTATATATGCCAAATTTCAATAAAATACCTTTTATTAGGCGCCTTAGATTTGCTTTTTTAATTTTTACATTTATGGGCGTAGCCCCGCCCTCCTGGCCAAATTTCCCGGGTTTTCAGATTTTTTTATTTTATTTCTCACCTAGACCTCGCCCTTTTGGTTAAAATTTTTGGGTTTTCAGATTTTTCTGGTTCATTGCTCACCTAGATCAACTCGTGTACCTAATTTTAGCTCTCTAGCGATAGCGGAAGTGCTTCATCAATTTGATGAGTGTGTCAGTGGTCAGTGGTCAGTGAATATGTCTTAAAATGTGCACTTTTTGCACCTCTATATCTCTGGAAACTTTCATTGTAAAACTTTCAAATGTGAGGTTATATGAATTTATTCTAATTATGATTTAAATTCTATAATTTTACGATTGCGGGGAACAAAGTTATGAGGGGGTAAAAACAGCTCGAATGGCTTCATGTAAATATACACACTGCGTGCATTGGCCAGAACTTGGCCTGGCGCACTCCCTCCCGTGCGTCTAGATTTAATTTCAAGTGTCAAACTTAAAAGTCTGCAAACATGTGAATTTTAATATAGCAATAAGGCAATTTTAACTAAAACTAATGCCCCTATCACGGTTTTCAACTTTTAAAATAGTTTGGTTGGGATTGATAAATTTGCATTGCCATTCTCCACTAAATTAACAGTTGTCTTTTCAGTTGTGTTTTGGTACTGCTATTTACAACTCTGCGTAAGTTTGGTTGAGAGAAGCGTTGAGTATACATAACTGCTTTTTAGTAATTGGGTCTGTGGTTGGGTTTTTTCTAGTTACAGGTTGGTGCGATATAAAAAGCAGAAAAAGTGGAAAAATCGTAATTAGAAACATTTTTTATGCATAATATCAAAATTTTTTAACAATTTTAGTATCGGCGGTATAGCGGGCACATACAAAGATTTCTTTAAATATGGTTTTAGGTGATCCAACAAATAACGAAACGTTTCTTTGTTCTGCCGGAATAACCTTCAAAAATTATTTTTTAAAGAATTCGTTCCCTATTTTGATTATTCCTTACCTTGCATTGGGTGGTTCAAGAGGATTGAAATCATCACGAATTTTTCTTCTGATACGTGTCACATCTACAATTGCGGCTTCGTTTTCTTCGTTATTAAATAAATCTACATATATTTGTGTCCATTTGGCATGATTTCTTTGAACTAAAACACTAAAAACGATACTTTTTCTAAAGCTTTGTGTGTCTTTTTTTTTTTTTTTTTTTTTTTTTTTTGTCAAACTTGATATTTCAAGTTGGCAACGTGATGACAATTTCAACTAAAAAACAGTCGTGGTTCATAATACTAAAACAAAGTTTGGTCGTGTGTAAGTTTGGTCTACTCTTAGACGACCAAACTGAATTTAGTTGAGAACCGTGATAGGGGCATAAATGTTAGGCTGATCTTACATCTGGCATTTCATGTGTGCCATGTGCGAAAAAAAAAGCGTAATCACTAATTACGAGTGAAAAACTGTTTGATTTAGACACGTATTTAATAAGTTAAACAATTTCATACATAATTAATAGAAAATTTTATGGAATCCAAAATGATTGGAAACTGTTTAAACCAATAAATGAATGTCTGAATCAAACAGTTTTTCATTAGCAATAAGCGGTTACGCTTTCTTTGGTACATGACACGCAGATTTAAAAACGGCCTTAGACTTAAACTAAAATTGTCAGCGCAGCTGTTATTGATAGAAAATTTTATTGTGTTCTATGTCGTTGCCACAATGAAAATTTTAAGATGGCACAATGTTGCCATATACAAATTTTGAAACACTCATTCTGAATTCTATAATTATTTATTTTTATCGCCTCAGTGCAAAAGCACTGTTGCCTATTTAAAATTTTTTTTTTTGCCTAGTGATGTGGAATTGTATGCACTTTAAGCGAGTACTTTCAGTTTTCACGGTGCTTGAATTTTTTTTTAATTAATCCGTGACATAAACTTCTTTGGTGCCTATGCGTGCTAGTTTTGAAACCACTAAAAAGATAACCCTATATGTATGCATGAATTTCAAAAGAATTAAAAAAAAAACCATTTTGTCCATAATTCATCATTATGAACTTTAAATCTATTGTGCTCTGTTTGCTGGTTTATACTTACAGCTGCCTGCTACAGATTTCAAAATAATGGAAACAAAAGCTTGCAATAAATAAAGATTTGTGAGACAATAAAAAGAAACATTAACAAATCACTTGTATTTAGAAGAATCATTATCACTTAAATTGTTAAAATTTACCACATTTCACCTGTCGTTCGTAACTTGGAATTTTGTGCGTAACTATGAGTTATGTGTTCACGCATACACTTCATCCACTTACTCGCTCAATGTGAAATGTGAATTTAGAAAATCTATGTAAATTTTGGTTTTACACCTTCACACATTCACACATACATACATATCTATACCAAGTAGGAAATCACCGAAAAATAAGCTATATGAACCGAGTTGTTGAACATTTAAAAATATAAGAAAAAATAGCTGGAAATTAATACGAATATTCTCGTATGTATGTACATATGTATGTGTATATACGACTACAATTGTATGGTCATTAGCACTCAACAAAACCAAACAAAGTGAATGAAGCAGCAGTTATGGAAAGAGAAAAATTGTTGGCCCATTCATTCACAATCATTTGATGAGATTTCACAGCAATTTTTCTTACATTTCCTTTTTACAAAATGCATCGTTTGCAATTTTTACGTGCTTTAATTCAATGTGATGTTGCAACATTTTTATTTTACAATCTCTGTGTTACCTTCTAGAGTTGGTAGCCCATGTTCTTGTCCCTCACAACTAAATGACTTACAAATCTGTAAGTAAATGCTTGTGTTCGACTACCGCTTGCATCACCATCTTGGCGAATTGTTGACAACAATGTGTATGTATAAATTTTGGTACATTTAGAAGAATATAGAAAAAGTTTTGTTGCATTTGTATGCTGTTGCTATATCTTGCTTGCAATAAAAAGCATTAGTTGAACGTGAAAACGTTGAGACTTGAAAAGATTTATGATATCCCTGTGGCAAACTTAAGGATAATGTATATGCACTCATTCTTGTGAGAACACGAACATATTAAAACGTACCCTGGGTAAAAGGATATACATATATGATAAAGTTGCATTGCTGAAGGTAAGTGAAATCTAAAAAGTACATTTTGCCAATGTACAATACCTAATTTAGTACTATTGAAGAATATTTTTTAACGATCGGCATTTGTATCTAAGCTGCCGAGAAATAAAGATATTACATAACTCTTCTAAGGATATACTTAGTGCATCAAATAGTTGCGATGGGCAGTACAAGTTGTTATAATGCAAATAAAAAAGCTCATTGAATTTTAACTTTAACATGGCCGTTTTAACCAAACACTAAACAAAGCTTTAAATAATTTAAGGAAAATGCTGTTGTGTATTTTACAAAAGCACACAATTTTAACTAGTACCCAACAAAGTAAAATTTTGTGTAAAATCAAATCTAATTTGCACTGTTTTTCTTTACGTTAATGAAGTATATACATATGCATAAGCAATATAGAAAAAACATACGGCCAGGTTCTACATTCCACTACAATATGAAAATGAAAACGTTTTTAATTCCGTAAAGTCGATATCACTGTGTTCTAGAAAAGTAATGAAACTTTTTCCCACGACGATTTCATTCCCAGTTTATTTCAAATAAATATTTAAAGCAACATAAAAAAAACACATTTTATGCTATAAACACAATTGGAACTTCGCATAGTTCGACGAACTTGCCTTCGAGAATTCTTTGCTAAAATTCATCTTTTAAGGCACAATTAAATTTGTCCACCCAATATTTGCTTATATGTATATTCGCACCAAAAAAATTATGATTATCAACTTGCAATAAAAATAAATGCCAAAATCTGCATCGCTGAAACTGTAAGGTTAATTCGGGAGAAAGCGCAAAATATTATGATAATTCGCCAAAGCTTGCAAAAATTTAAATTTTAAGTCCCTAAATATAAATAAGTAAAGAAATCCAAAAACGTTGCAAAAATTAAAAATAGATAAAGAAAGCCAAAAACGTTGCAAAAACTACATCTTCCGCAAAAATAACAGAAATTTGCGAAAAATTTCAAAATTTTAAAAAAGCCAAAATTTTTATTAAAATTTTTTAAAACGTTAAGGAATGCTAAAAATTCGGTCAAAAAAAATCGCGAAAATTCACAAAACCTTAATAACAGTGGCATAATAGCAGTCTAATATTGTTTAAAATTTGCGAAAACTCATAGGAAGCAGAACACTTGCAAAAACTTCATTGCGAACAATGCAAAAATTTCAGTAAAAGTCGCCAAAGCTTTTAAAAGGAAAATAAACTCGGAAAAAACGCGAAAAATCGCAAGTTCGCGGAAAAATCCCAAGTTCGCTAAAAATGTCTAAACGCATTGAGGAAATCACCTACAGAACCCTTTAGCTAATCGCCGATTTTTTCCACATATTTTAACAACGCTACCTCTTACTTCGGGTTCTTGTTCTTATCCCTTTAAAACACAAATAAAATAAACAATAAAAATATAAAATGTTATTTATGTGCTTACATTTTCGTATTTTTGCAATAAATAGTTACAAATATTTTATTTTTACTAAAAAGTACTTTCTTTCACAATGTTGTTTGCTGCTGAATTCAAATTAATTTTTTTGTAGTGAAATTGGATTACAGTACACTTCAATTTCGTTTGAAACAAACTGAAAACGAAATTTTACTTTTTAAATCACTTTTACGAAATTGAGAACACAAACCAAGAGAAAATTTCACTTTCATTTCATTTTACGAATGTAGAACCTAGGCGATAGTTTTTAATATACATATTGAACAAATGCTCGATGTGAAAAACAAGCTTATATTTTATCTTCATTAAAAGAGCTATAATTTCGCATTTCATCTTCGTAATAGCCAAATCCAATTTTGCGTATATAAATATACATGTTACTAGAAATGAAAAAATAAATTTTTTGTAGAGAAAAAGGAAAAATTTGCTTTAGTAAGTTACTTTTCTAAAAAAAAGTAAGGTTTTCCAACCCTGGAAACGTGTTTTAAAGTTTTTTAAATTGAAATACCAATTTTATTCGTACTAAAGTATAAAATAATTTTATTTATTTAAAAAAAGTTAAAATTAGTTTTCGGTAGTTAATTTTTTATATCACAAAAAGAGTAAGTTTCCTAACTCTGAAATCATCCTTTTTAATTTTTCTGATTTCTTACACCAATCTATTTCTTTTAAGAATATAAGATATCTTTAATTTATAGAGAAAAAGGAAAAATTTTGCTTTAGTAAGTTACTTTTGTATAAAAAAGTTAAAGTTTTCCAACCCTGGAAAAATCTTTTTAATTTTTGAAGGTTAATTTTTAATTTTAAATACCAATTTTATTCGTACTAAAGTATAAAATAAGTTCATTTAATAAAAAAATAAAAATTAATTTTCGGTAGTTAATTTTTTATATCACAAAAAGTTTCAGTTTCCCAACCCTAGAATCATCCTTTTTGATTTTTCTGATTTCTTATACCAATATTTTTCTTTTAAGAATATAAGATATGTTTAATTTATAACGAAAAGGAAAAATTTGTTTTAGTAAGTTACTTTTGTATAAGAAAAAAAGTTAAAGTTTTCCAACACTGGAAACGTCTTTATAAATTTTTTAATTTTTTTTATTTGAAATACCAATTTTATTCGTGGTGAAATATAAAATAAGTTTATTTAATAAAAATAAATAAAAAATTAGTTTACGGTAGTTAATTTTATATATCACAAAAATCGTAGGTTTTCCAACCCTGGAATCACCCTTTTTGTTTTTCTGATTTCTAACATCAATTTCTTTCTTTTAAGAACATTACATATGTTTAATTTATAGAAAAAAAGGAAAAATTTGTTTTAGTAAGTTACTTTTGTATAAGAAAAAAAGTTAAAGTTTTCCAACCCTGGAAACATTTTATTATTTTTTGGAGTTTAATTTTTTATTTGAAATACCAATTTTATTCGTGGTGAGGTATAAAATAAGTTTATTTAATAAAAAATTATTAAAAACTAGTTTTCGGTAGTTATTTTGTATGGCAAAATGAAGTTTAAGTCACCCAGCTCTGAAACCGTCTACTCGATTTTGCTGATTTTCAATACTAATCTTACTTCGACAATTTCTGACCCATCAGTCTAAGAACGAAGTCTGTAGCTTTTCTGGGAGCTTCGGAAAACCGATTTCACGTACAGACAGACGGACAGACGGACAGACGGACAGACGGACATCGCTTATTCGTCTTCCCTATGCATAAGGATCCAGAATATATATACTTTATGGCTCGCTTATTAATATTCTGGAAATTACAAACGGAATGACAAACCTTTTACCATTTTTTGGTAAAGGGTATATGTAAAAACATAGTTTTTGATATACATATTGAACAAATGCTCGATGTGAAAAACGAGCTTATATTTTCTCTTCATTAAAAGATCTATAATTGCGCATTTCATCTTCGTAATAGACAAATAGAATTTTGCGTATATAAATATACATATTACAAGAAATAAAAAATAAATTGTTTGTAGTCTTGTGAATTTTGTGTAATCTTGATTGAAAACACTGTGCATTTGCTTCGGCTCAAAAATTTTAAGCATAAGGTACATTTTGTATGAATAAAAATATTTACTGTAGCTCTAGGTAGTATACTTGTGCTCAATGCTTGAAATCATATTCAGCAGACTTAACTTGAACTAAAGCTCAGTTTTTATGAATAAGACACAGTGTCGACATTATTTGTATCACTCTTAATCAAAATCACTGTGAATATATGTATGTTTATACATATGTATGTATATGGAAGATTTAAGGCTGTCAGGCAGATTCTTAAAAGATCTTGCAACTCTAGTATGAAATGATCGTTCTAAAATTGAAGTTAGTCTTGGAATTTGAATTTAACGATTTTGTTGAGACAAACAGAAGGTAGAAAATTAAATTATATGCAATATTTTTACATCTTTATATATTTTGTAAAAAAAAGCAATGTGAGTCCGATCACAGGGGAGATGTGTAAACATCTAGTAATGAAAAATTTTGTTAAGTTGGAAGAAGTACTTATGCTTTTAGTATATATTTATTAATTAATCAATTAAAAGTATCAAAACTTTCAATATTGTAAATAGGAATTTGCTGGTTTTTTGTTTGTTTTATTTAACTTATTTGGTTAGTAAATGGGCACACTGCTGTTTACTGAAATGTAATGCATGTAGTTATTTTACAGCAATGTTTTTCGAACTATACAGCGCTAGCACAATTATGTATTAGTGAAAATTAGTAGCTGCTATTGCACACTAGATGGTGTTTATATGAAGCTGTTAAGTATCTCTCTACTTCTTGTTGTCCGTATGAATGACAATCTCAAAGACGAAGAAGACTTTTAGTTTGACAAGTTTAGGTTTTTGTTTATTTGCTTTTATTTGCCTACGATAACATAATGTACGACAATTAGTAATAATTTCAGTGAATAGCGACTTTGGCCCGCGCATGAAGGGTTCTGTGCGGAATAGGGTTTCTAATTTCCCGGACTTTTCCAATTCCCGGGAATCGAGAAATAAATTTTTCTATTTCCGGGATTTTAAAAAACATATGAATTTAATTAAATGACATGAATAAAAAATATAATTTTACAAAAAAAAGCATACAACATTTAATACTTAAGAATTTTATTATTTGACATATGTCAGAAGTTTATTTTAATTGAAATTTATTTGCTGGTGGTTAAGTATTGTCTTTAATTTTCAAAAATATTATTCTTTCTGAATTCTCAAACAGTTCTTGAAAGTCTTTCCATAGCATAACAGGTTTGTGAGTGTTGAAGTCTACTGATGATTTGGCTAAGCACCAATGAAATATATCGACAATGCTTAACCACCAGCAAATAAATTTCAATTAAAATACAACATTTAAATTAAAAATAAAACAACTTCATTCGTGTATTTCAAGAACAACAATATTTCAAAAACAAAAATAAATAAATTCATGTGCTGTGAGTTATAGAGTGGATGGAAATTCCATCTACGTCTGCCAACCTACATACTATTTCCTATAAAGAGTTTTTTTTGGTTGAAAATATTTCGTAACTCCTGAAATTGTTGGAGTCACCTCGGAAACTTCTATTACATTTGTTTCCATGCTTTTTTATTATTCCAAAAACGTAAATATTAAATTCCCGAAAATTCCCGCTGAAAATTTCCCGGGATTTGTAAAAAAATAATTCCAGGGAATTCCCGGGATTTTTTCCCGCATAGAAACTCTAGTGCGGACACTAGATATGTAATTCAATACGAACTTTAGCCTATATAACAAATAGTTTTGGCCTTTTTCGTTTTTCGCCTTTTTTCGGTTTTTGACTTTTTTTTTAGTTTTGGTATTTTTCCCCTATTTTTTAAATTTTTCGGCTTTTGGCGATTTTCCATTTTGGCGATCTCTTTTTCATGTTGGTGATTTTTTTCATTTGGCAATTTTTTTTCATTTTGTCTATGCTTTTTAATTTTTTTAGTTTTGGCGCCTTTTTCGCGTTTTGGCGATTTTTTCGGTTTTTTGGCGTTTTTTTCATTTTGGTGATTTTTTCATTTATTAAATTTTTTCGGTTTATCGATTTATTTTAGTGTTAAAATTTTTTTTTAATTTGGTGCTTTTTTCGTTTTAGCGATTTTTTTTAATTTTTGGCGATTTTTTTTTTTTGGTTTGGCGATTTAATAATTTTCGGATATTTTTAGTTTTACCGTTTTTGAAAATTTCAAGAGTTTGCCTCTTACGGTTTCTAAGATATAGCAAGTTTTAAAAATTACATAGTCAAAATTGAATTAACTGATGGATCACCCTTTAATTTAAATTTTTTTTAATTGTAGTGTTAATTGTTGTAGTCTATATAAAAACAAACTAGTTTTACAAATTTCAAGTGCCAATATAAATACATATATGTGTACATTGTATGTATATTACATTGGATTTTAACATATTTCGTTGCTCGTTTTGGAACACCCATTAATTTTTAACTCTTATGAATTTGTTCTTGTAGCGGACAAGGTTCTACATACTCTGTCCAAATGTTGATGGTGTTGAGTGTAAATCTATGCAGCTGTCAAGTTTCTCTGTACTTCTTGTTGTCCGTATGATTCCCCCCAGGGGAGTCTATATAGACTATGGGTGTGGCAACCCCGGGGCACCAGCTGGGGTGATGTGGCTTTTTCCATTGACGTACCTTTGGTACATTACCCATAGAACTTATGTGTCACTACCCAATCTCTGAATATAAACAGAGCAAGGGATGTGCACATATTTATAACAAAAGGAAGACAGGTCTTGTTGATGTCAATTAGGTGCAGCGTCACCTAGAACTGCCCCTGAGTTCAAAAGAAGATAGAGGTGAAGCCCTTGTGGTGGAACTTCGAGGTCTGACCAGATGCTACTTCTGGTGCCACGGGTGCAGGTTGCCCAACAGTCGAGCTGCTTTGAAGTTTTGAGTGCCTGTAGCGGTCGTCAGTTTCCTTTGCTAAAATGCCGAGTTCGTCCTACCCCAATGGGGTATATCCCACGGGGTTAAAGAGATGATTTTGGTATGTGTGGAGTAGGCACTGGTTATTTGGCGATATAGGCATGGGCTCATCTCGGATGAGTGGTTGAGCTGTGCCGGCAATGGTTGAGGAATTCTCTTGGGGACCTCGCTATGGGTGTATACACAACACCTTAGCGTGGAAGCCGGAGAATTATCGTGGTGGCTGTGGTTGCTACCAAAATCGCTGGGAGAATAGTCTTGGCTTCGCAGTGTGAAATCAATGCTAGTGATTGGTCTGACGTGGTCAGCCAGACACTATTTTAGGTGCTGTTGCCATTCAACAGAAGCTCTATGGGCACGGACATAGCAGCAGAGTTTAGATAGCTCAAATTACCTCAGCAAGGTAATTGAATATAGTACAGGGGTAACTATATTCAAAGATTGCAACCTATGTGCCTTATGGAGTGGGCCATAGGTTCATTCTAATAGGGTGCATGGGGGCGTTGGTCTGGCGTCTAACCCACACCCGGTGCTTTGGCACCCGTGAGATAAGGCCGTAATGGCAAGTGCTCACGGAAAGCTATCGCACATCTGTCCGTATGATTGCACTAATACTCTCATACATAGCTCACACCGATTTGATAACGCGGTGTGCATCTTACTCAAAATTTGTGATTGTATTGTGAAAAAGATTTTTAACCCCGAACGTATAGATGTTTACACATCAAAAATTGTAGAAGTCTTAATTTCAAATAGTTCAAGAATGAACATACTAAAAATCTACATATATAGTTCGACATGTGAGTACGCTTTCTTAGAATATATAGAAAATTAACAACTCTGTTGAATAACTTGGTATGTTTACTAATGTTGTAACCCAAAGTGAGACTATAAACTTTAAACTCCATACAAAAATATTGGCATAATCAAACTGTAAATAAGTTTTATGTGTACATGGGCGGGCAGTATAAGATTTACATTATTGATTTATCGAAGTGCAAAATTTACTCTGTATGCTACAGAATTAATATGCCTCCAGAAATTAAGCCTATGGTTCAACCACAGTCCAAGAGACTTAATCGATCTTTATGGCCATATTTGTTACAGGGGGTCTGCTTTAGTTTTAACTGTATTTATAAATAATTTATTCTCGCTCATCCAACGAAAAATAATTTCGATACTATAATCAATTATATTTTGCTTATTTATAAAAACAAAACAAGACAAATTCACACATTTAGTTACAATAGCGCATTGCAGCTACCCTGCAGAAAATTTTGAGACAATTGATCCAAACGTACCCGTACCATGACTTGAGAAAATGTGAGCTTTACAAAAATTAGGGAGTAGTACATGCCGAAAAAAAGACATGTCCTGTAAATGGTTAGTCTTTAGTAAATTTAACTGGGATTTGTTCTAGTATTATAAACGGCACTGAACAAGTTCGATGTGTTTGGATACATGACCTATCAAATAGTATAAATATAATGCTAATTGTTCCATCCAATGATACTGCTAAGCTACTCTGGAAACAGTGCCGTAACTATAGTTAGATTAACCTAAGCTTAACTGGTGTTTATATTTTTGATATATAAGTGCCCGTTTGATTGAGTAGATAGTGTGCAAGCCTGTCATGCCGAAGGTTGTCAGTTCAAATCCCAAAAATATCTGCTTAAAAATAAATTAAAATTGCATTTGTAAGAATTTTAAGTTTTCATTGTTACAGCTAAGTGTGGAAATGGCATTTTTAAATCATTTATAGTATTCATCACCGATTTGATCTGATAGGGATCAGATAATTGAGTGACAAATCACAAGGTGCATACAAAGCATCAATTAACCCCACCTTAGCACATCCCCATGTAAAAGTTACTGGTGCGCTTCATGGGATGTGTTAGAACTCGGACTGGTCCTTCTTATCACTTGGGGACCGATTAAGATCCATTTCCTGCAGGGTATGAACAAAGCCAATAAATAACAACAGATTTAAACAACTGTCACAACATATTATTTCTAATAAATTTAATAGGATTTCCAATCGAAATGATTTCGTGTTGATTTTACATTGATATTTTTTTCAATGTCAGTAGAAAATTTTTCTTAATCTCACCTACAGGTTTAACAAGCCAACGACACATATTAGTATTTTAAAAAAATTCTTAATTCAATCTTGGTACATTTGTGTCAGCAAAAGTACCATTCACTGTGTACATTTTATAACTTCATACTTTAAATTTCAGGACACATAATTCAACATAAAGCTCTATTGAGCGTGCAAACAAGTATAAGAACGGACAGACAAATAGTCAGACATTCACTTAGTATATAAAGGATGCAAACATGTACATGGGTACATGTACTTTTAAACATAATATTTTTATAAGAACTTAAAGCAGATGCAATTTCAACAATCAGCCAGGAGCCAAAACTAAAGTACGGAAATTTTTTTTTTAATTTTCTTATCATTCATCCTCTTCTGCTAATGTTGTGTTAGTGAGCAAACGATTTGGAATTTTGTTCTTATATTTGCTGTTTCTGATGTTGTTTATGGCAAAAAAATAAAAACAAATATTAAATAAAACAGGAAAAGGAATAGAAAATCAACATCCTCCCGCATTATCATAATATAAAAGTTCTTGTCTGTTTTCATTAGTTTTAGTGATCAAAATTGTGAGAAATAATTTTCTACAAAATAAATAAATTGTTGTAAGTTTGCAGGAGTACTAGAAAAGTGTTTAGTTTAAAAAAAAATCTAAAGGTAATTTAAACTTTACCAAAATACTGTAAATGTGCGTGATAAACCATTAAAAATAAAAAGAAGTTAAAGTTGAAGTTTGCTTTGTCATTGCCATTTCTTTTGCATAAATTTTGAATTTTTCTTGGAAATATAAAAAGGAAAAAGTTTTATCTTTGAATTTTTAGTGCTTAATATTTTTTGTAGTTAAATTTTTTTAAGACTTGGACTATTGATGACTAATTTTTTATTTATTTGTTTTTTTAATATTATTATTACTTTAATTCAGTTTTTATATGAAACATTCTGCAGGCAATGAGGCCAACCAATATATTATTCATCTAGGTGTATTTATGCAGGTATCAGCACTCGAAAATTAATTTTTTTTCCTGCCATAAATTCAAGGGTTACACAGCATAAATTATATTAAATTCTTGAAACTCATTTCAAGTTTTCTTTTTTTGATTATTTGGTTTGATGAATTTTTGTAAATTATTTTAATAAAAATATTTATTTTTCATTTAATGAACTTTTACGAATTTTGCTTTTAGTTTCACAAATTCTGTGGTAGGTCTTATTTGAATAAAAATATCTGTGATATTTTTTAATTACTAATTGAATACAAACACAACACACAATTGACTAAACACAAATAAACGCTGATGATGAAGGTGTAGTGAACTTCCAAAACAGCTAGTTGTTCCGTTCTACTAAGTGTTTGTCAGAATATTTACAATTAACTTTGGTGTTAACCATAAATATAGTAAAAAGAAAAGTTATTTCTGTGTGTTTTAGTTTTACTTACAAATTTTTTGATTTGTAAATTTATCTTTGTGTTTTTAATAAATAGCTCTAACTCGAGTGTATCGTTGGCTGAAGTAGTTAGCACTTTGGCTACAACACCGAAAGTCTTGGGTTCGAGCCCGGCCATAAAGTAACAACACCATGCATTTTTCTGAAGTGCATTACTATTCCTTTGTATCAGTTATTATAGAAAAGTTGAAGTGATGAAACCATATACGCTGGTCACTGAATTACGCCAGCTTCAGCGGATACTAATACTAATGTAACAGCAGAGCGTCCTCCTTTGTCGGTATTGCGTACAAGAATCAACGTTAAAGTAAAATAACTAATAAAGTGGCTACTAAACACAACTTCGAAAATTTAATGAACCAGAGGCGCTACAAGACTGCCTTATTCATAAAACTGTCTTTTCTATCACTATCCCTATGCTAATTAAGATAAGACTTACTAATATTACTAAAAAATAAATAAAATAAAACAATACAATAAATCAATTATTACAAATTGTAAAAAGTTTAATATTGGATTATGGGTAATTTTTTTAAATTTCTTGCTTTTTAACCAACTTTAAAAAAGGAAGAGCTCATCGATTCATTTGAACTTTTATTTCTTTGTTTGTGCTTCTCTATAACTCCATCATTTTTAAGCCGATTTTAAAAATACTTTTATTGTCTAAAAGGATATAGGTGTATGTTCTGCATTCCACGTGAAATTAAAACGAGTGGAATTGCCATAGCATTGTTGTTATAATTACATATTTCCAACAACAATTTTATGGCAATTCCACTCGTTTTAATTTCACGTGGAATGCAGAACATACCCGATAGCTTCCATTTGATCTCATTACTGAAACAGTGTGCCGGTATGCGCCCAATATATATTTTTGATTTCATTGTATACACTTGTACTTAACATACTTCTACAAAACTAGTCTCTGCTAAGTTGGGCTCTCGTAAACTAAATAAAATCGGCGGAGCCACGTCCTTTAAAACAAAATGTTATAATTTACGTCCTTTTACTGATTCTAACAAAACTTGCCAAACAGCCCGAGCTATTAAGGCCACACTATTGTTTTTAGGGAAAAAAAAGTGGATAGGACCACGCCAACTAACTCAATTTCAATTCAATTCATCCGATTTCAACGAAACTTAGCAAAAAATTTTCACTTCAAGTTTTATAATGGCAAAAATCTTTGATTTAAAAAAGTAGGCGGGGTCTTTGCTATAAAATATTATTATTCTATTTAGCATGCCTATTAATAGTTAAACATAACTAATAGTTACAACATCATTGACTAATAAAATTCAGAAAAGTAAGCAGTTTGTATATATTTTATATAGTCCACTATATTTGCTAGTTACAGAAATATGTAAAACCACACGCACACAAACTTTTAATCACATTTTTTATTTTGACCTTAACTTTTTTCTACGCCATG
Organism: Tachina grossa; assembly: GCA_949987645.1. Lineage (NCBI taxonomy): Eukaryota > Metazoa > Arthropoda > Insecta > Diptera > Tachinidae > Tachina > Tachina grossa. The sequence goes on along the minus strand of OX465276.1, from coordinate 64,041,093 downwards.
ACTTATATATCCTTCACCACTGTTGTTTTAATAACCAGTCAATTGACTCTAACTGTTCTGGCAAGATATTTTATTTGAAAATAAGTGAATAAAATTAATTTAAAAAAATACAGGGGAAATGTTAAAATAAAACAAAAGCACAATTTTGACTAAATATGTCAGAGCACTTTCGCACACGCAAATTTAACTTTGTGAAGTCTTCAGAATAAAACAGAGAAAAATAAGAGTGCGTACAGACTTCAATGTTCACCCACAGTTTCTTTGTTTTTTTTTCTTTTGTTTGTTTGTTTTTGTTAATTTTTTCCTCTCATAAAAATTTTTTCTTCAAGGTACATATAATGCAAGTTTCACAAGGTAAAGCTTACACGCAAGGAAAAAATATGGTTGAGGTAAACATAATCAAACAGCAACATACTATGATTGAATTATATGGTTGCAGTCAAATCATATTATTGTAAACTTTAATAATTTTTTAATCAGAAATAATTTCTAGTCAGGCTTAAGTTCAGTAATTTCAATTCTTTTTTATTGAATGAAATATTTTATTAATTAATGTGAGTTTCTAAAGAAGAGAAGAAAAATTAAATTAGACTTTTAAGGTGGGGGAAATACCGATATTTTTCTATGCAGCAACGCACTTCATCAGCAGCCTAGTCTATCTACTTGGGTAGAGATTGTTATTAACATCACATATTTAACGTAAAATCTAATGAAACGGAATGTGAATTATTATTAGAATTTACAATTAGAATTTACGTCAAATAGCTGATGTTAATAACAATCTCTACCCAAGTAGATAGACTAGGGTGTTGGTGAAGTGCGTTGTTGCACAGAAAAATATCGGTATTTCCGCCAGCTTAAAAGTCTAAATTAATTTTTCTTCTCTTCTTTAGAAACTCACATTAATTAATAAAATATTTTATTCAATAAAAAGAATTGAAATTACCTGACTAAAAATTATTTCTGATAAAAAAAGTTCACTATAGTTCAATTAAAAATCTAAAAATGTCTAAACTTTAATAACATTATCTGAGTTAGTAATAATATTATCTACAAAAACAATGAACTTTGTTACACCTAATCTTAGTATTGTAAATATGACAACACTATTGTTAGATGTGACTAAAATATAATTGAGACTCACCATGCCATGTTCTAATATTATATTAATATTGTTAAATACGACCACAGTATTATTTAATATAACAATACTATTTTATTTTTTAATCATATATTTATTGTAGAAACAGCTGTGCGTCAAAATCTAAATAAAAATAATTTAATATTGTTGAAATGAAATGTATATATAGAAATGTATACTTACACGACATACAGACATGTCTGTATAAAGAGATACACAAATGTTTATATATTTTTATTGGTATACCCTTTTGTTTATTCTTTATTTATTTATTTATTTATTTAACACCACCCGTGCAATATCGATAGCTTACAAACGAAATACCGCACTGACAGATGTTTCTGAAAAAGATTTTTTTAAAAACTTAACATAGTATGGTTTTGGATAACATTATATTGTTATTTACATCATATTATTTTTAAATAATAATGCAAGTTATGTTGTAGTCATAAATTCTTAACAAGACTATATTGTTAAACTCTAAGCATATTACACTTTTCTATGGATGTGATAATGTAATTATTAAATTCAATCATTACTCTGTATATCGTAACGAAATAAATGTTTAAAATAACAATAACTAGTTTTCGGCCACCACACATTTGTTTCAGAGGACATAATATTGTTTGCTCAACCATTCTACAACCATATATTTTCTTTGCGTTTACGTGTCCAGAAGTGAAAGAAAATTTAAAAGACTTTGTGCAAAACAGCTCTTTCAAAAAATTAATGTCTTAAAATCACAAGAATATAACAACTTCTGTGCGGCCTCTCTACTCAAATATTTGATGTTTTAAAAAATTTTATAAAAGCTTGCTCATAAGGAAAAATGTGCGTATGTGTGTAAACAAAGTGTTGGAAAAATTATATGATAGAATTGCTTATATAAACAAAAGAACATTTAGAAATGAAGCATGCACGTTATACGAGTAAGTCTAAAATACAATATGATGCTTGAATAAATGTGTAGAATTTTTATTTAGTAGATAATAAAAAAATATAATTTTTTCCAGCTAATAAATCAAAATATATTCATTAATATCAATTACCAAACCAACAAATATGAGGGCATTATGAGCAAACATTAATTTTGTAACACAATGCTTCCATATGAATATTAGACTACAGACAAGTTTTAATGTAAATGCCTTAAAGGATTTGAGCATAACTTTTGAGTTGGGCAAATATACAATTTATTTTTGTTTATCAATTTATTTATTTAAGACATTAAAAACGAAAAATTGTGTTTTCATGAGCCGTGATATTAGTTGCCATTAATTTTTATTGGATTTGACTGGCAGATATGTTGTACCTTAAATTGAACATATACATATAAGCTCAACATTATTTAAACTAATACATTTAAAAGAAACTAAAACATTTAAAATAATATAATATAATATAATACAATAATAAACAATAATATAAAAGCATTTTTGTAAAGCTTTCCAAAACAAATTTTCTATGAAAAAATGTTTTATTAACCTTTTATATATCAAGAATTTTTATGAATTAGACCTCTAATATCCGAATTCATTCGTAACTTCTTCTTAATATTTATAAGTTTCCTTATATCAGCTTCACATACGGCAAGTTTTCTTGTTAAAATTTTAATTTTATTGCTGGGATATTAAACAGAAATATTTATATATCGTTCGAATGCCTTTGATTTTTCTTTAACAGTATAAAATTATTATTTGAACAAAAGTACTTCAAGTATGATGCAAGTTATAGTTTTTGAAACTTCTGCAGTATGCTGCATTTTAATCTAGTAATATCGCAACAAGATTTGTTTTTAAACTAATCACTACCATGCGACCATTTATTTCTAAATCTAATGTATTTTAACTAGAATGCATTTTCAATTCATAACATACTTTCAATATTATTTATTAACCCCCGACTAAAAAAAAGGGGTGTTATAAGTTTGTAGTGTGTGTCTGTGCGTCTGTGTATCTGTGCATCTGTGTGCCTGTCCGTGTCCACGTACAGGCCAAACGACTGAATCGATTTTCATTTAGTTTTTTTTTCTGTTTGAAAGATGACTTGATCGAGACGGTTCTTAGCTATGTTTGAAGAAAATCAGTCCAGCCATTTAGAAGATATAACATCTTTTCTGAAAAAAGCCAGGGGTTTTTAAAATTTTTAATTTTTGTTATATTTATATAATGTTTATTATAATTTGTATTATGCTAGGAAAACAACTGGGACGAACGATGAATTTTTCGGTGCGAACTTTCATCATAAAAAATAAAACACATTTGTTCATATGAAAATTAACACAACACCGTCGTACAACGAAATTCGTTTTGCGTGACGAACTCTAAGATAGATTTATTTTTATTTTGTACGCCGACGAACGACGAATAAACAATTTGCTGTCTCATTCTCTCTCTCTTTCTCTTTCTCTTTCTCTCTCTCTCTCTCTCTCTCTTTACATGCACAATAAGCAGTGTGACCAGATTTTAAAATAACATTAAACTAATTCACGTTTGAAAAAATCTAAAATAAGCTAAAAATTTATACTTGAAGCCAGAAAATAAAGCTAAACTTTTTTCTACTTCTCTGATCACTCTTTAATAGTTTCTTATTGCAAAAATAATGCTAAATATTTACATATACACATTCATACAAAAATATCTTTTTTATTATATGAAATAAAAAATATTGAATACCTGATTCTTTAATGGAATTATTTATTATTTATTATATGTATTTTAGATTTATAGAAAAAAACAAACAAAAAATTTATATACCCAACTAAAAAAATTATATATGGTCTATATATTTTTAATATATAAATGTATATAACTATATATGAATATGTATGAATTCATGTATGGAAATGTATGGGATTATACATGGCAAATCTATTATATATGAACTAATATAAGGACTACTATATGAAATGTATTATAATATATCATCGCTGTTTTAACTAACTGTCCTAACTATACTTTATAAGTCATAATTCACATTGTCTACAATTTTCATGACTGTGAGCATTACTCTGGTGCCTATATAAGTAAAAAGATTTCTGACGTAGCCATAAGAATGAATGTATAAAACAACAATAAAAACTGCTCTCCTGTTAAATTTTTAAAATGTTAGTTAGGTCAGTTAGTTAAAACGGCGACCATATGAGCTCATATATGGAAATTTAATTAGGAACTCTTCAAATATGGATCCATACATAGAAATACGATTTAATATATTTAGCCATATAACAATGTATGCATACATGATATATCACATAAGATCGCATTTCCAATCAAAAAAGATTAAATTTTATTAATTCGATATTTTTCCCTCTTTTTTAATCACTGGTGAATTGGAAGTCTGTTAAAAAATACATAAGCGGAAGCAAAATTTATATTCGTAGAGCCTCAAGGTTTAAAAAATAAAAACTAGTGCCTATTTAATAAATCAAATAATCAAAAAGATAATTCAGTCATTAAATTATTACTAGATATACCAAACGGACGACACAATCACCCGTATTCTAGAATCCAAATGTAAATAATTTTATTAAGATTCAAAGAAAATGTATCTAAACGTCATAAAAAATTCATTAAAACATAGCCAGAGACATACTTACATACATATGCAACCATAATTAAATAATACATGAAATTAAAAAAACATAAACAAAATCCCTTCAACCAAGCTTATTCAACAAATAACAACAACAACAACAAATAAGGTAAAAAATTCTTAGGTCAAGAGAAATACTACAAACACACACGCACACACGCATGTTTTGTTTCTTTTTTACTTGTAAGCTAATGAATGCGTGTGAAATAGGTGTGCATGTAGTAGTAGCAACTTTAAACGCTTATAGCTCCCAAAATACTAAACCGATTTCAATAGAATATAGATTCTGCACATCTGTACGGAAAATTCTTTAAAACCATATAAATCTTTTTAAAATCGGTGTAGTGGTACCAGCGTAAAAGGGATTACAAAAAACATTTTCACCTATTAATTATGTAGATTAATTTTATAAAAAGTAACGAAATTCTCACATATATTTAAGAAACAAAATTCATATAACTGCAAAAAAAATAATATTAAAAACTAGTGTTAGTATAAAAACGGATTAATTTTTCTTTTATAATTGCATTAGTTTTTAATCTGATTATATGTTGTGTACGAATGTGTGTTTTGTGTTTATTTGTTTTAATAATCGATTCACATTTTCTATTAAAATGTCGAATGAAATGTCTTTTACTTCATTTTGTATTATTTTGTTCGAACAAATGTTTCATTAAACACAACCTGTCTGTACAAAATTTTACAAAAAAATAATTTTAATAATTTAATTTATTGCACAGCTGTGCGCTTGTTGAATCAATATAAACTTTGCATACTATATAGAGAATACACATTCATGTATTAAAATGTATGAATATATATTATAATATATGCCCATATACCCTCATTTTTCGGATCCGAACCATATATGGGATATCATATATGCTCCATACATATTTTTTTTAGCTGGGAATAGCAAAAACTTTACGCAAAAAATAAACATAGATTTACTTATTTAAAAATTTGAATAGTGCCCGGATTTAAAGAAAAATCTTGACATACAAGCTAGTCATTAAACGTTAATTGAAGAGAATGTATATATTTTTTTCTGGGATTATTTCAAATATTATTAGTACAAAAATCTAAGCGCAAAATAAAATTGTTTTCGAAATTAGTATAGAATTGCTAAATACGAATATAAAATTAATTTATTGTTCCAAAGAACTTGTCTCTGGATATGCATACTGCCATCAATTTCGAATAAATAAATAAAATCCATTTTCTTTGACGGTATATATTGAATTTAAATATTTTCAAATATATATATATATATATATATATATATTTTATAATTTGATTTGAATTCCATGATGCACAGGCCCTTCAGTTTGACTTTAAATTGATTTTCTTATGCTTTAGCTCATATTGTGAAGTATATTTTATTTAGTTTTTTTACTACGTAGTTTAATACTTTCTCTATGTACGAAATTTGGTTTGATTTTACTTTTACATTTACGAGTTTCCCTTTTACCTTTTACATCACTCAACCATCGATATGCATTGTAGTCACGTACTACGCAGAACAGAACAGGAGTGCTGCAGCTGAGTTGTTGTCAAGGATTGTCATGGTAAATTAAAAGTTTTTTTTTCGATTTTATTTTTGTTTTCTTCCTTTTTAAGCTCCCTCCCTCAACTTTCATTTTATTCAGTTGAAGTAGTTTTATGTGAGATCGTGCCGAGATTTCGTAAGCAATCACTGAAACTGTTAAGCTTTAGAAATACAATTGAAATTTACCAATGGTTTTTATGCGATTTTTATCTGAACAGTTTTTTTTTTCTTTAATCCTAAAAGTTGCATAAACAGTAGAAAAATTGTCAAATGCTGCGTATGAGTGATGTGTAATATTTAAGGTGTATATTACTCATACGCCGTGAATATATGAGAAATTATAAAAGGTTTGCCAATATGTAATACAAGCATTGTTGCCATAATATTTTTTGGAAAACTGAAAATTTAGAATAAAAAAACTGATTTTCATATGAAAAAACTGCTCATAAAAAATTCCTTAGTATTTTTTTTATATTTGGTTGGGAGGGGGGAGTGTAAACCATACGATTATACCTAATACAGTGGAATCTCTCTTGAGCGGACACCGAAGGGACCATTGAAATGTGTCCACACAAGGGGACTGTCCGCTCAAGAGAAAGCAATGCTTTGTTTATGGAGCTGTCGGGACCTGTCAAAAGTGTCCGTCTAAAGGGGCTGTCCGCCTATAGGAAGTGTCCGTTAAGGGAGATTCCACTGTATACTTTTATTTCATGACTTGATAATGTTTGTGAAGTTGTTACGTTTTACCATCTCCAAAGCCTCATCAGCATCAGTTAAGTTTTTAATTCATTGAAATTAAAGTGTATTAGCTTCACTATGGGATATTTCGTATTAAATTACAAATAGAAATTCTTTTTTTCCGAATCAACCTTAAGAAGTAAGTGGATCAATAATTTAATAAATAAGGTAACTAAAATGTTTGCTTTTGTTTTTTAAGATTTTATATTGCTTGAAGAGCAAAATAATTAATTTATTTAATACACTTACTTAGCCAAAATAAAGTAGTTTTTTTCTGTGAATTACTGAAATTTTGCTAAGAGAGTTCTGAAAAAATATCTATGGCCTTAAATTCTATGGGGTCTATCCCTTAATTTCGCAAATCAAAGAAGTATTAAAAGGAAGTGATACGTCCGTATGAACCCAACTTACAAACAATAAGACCAAATTCCATAAAGAATTTTCTCTTGGTGTTTGAAAAAGTACTAATAAACTTTAACTATTATATTTAGCATAATGGGTAAAACTATGGTTTTAGAAATCGGAACTAAAATAACAAACTTGAGATAAATTAAAAATTAAAAACTGCTCATATTGTAGAAAAACTTATTTCTTAAGAAAATTACTGCAAACTGATCTATGCTTTAAAAAACTGCTAAGATCAGTTAATACTGCACATTTGGAAACGCTGAATACAAGTCTTACGAGATATTCAAAAGAATTTAGCACGTAAATACTACCGTGTTGCGCAGTAATTTTGAAGGTTTTTAGAATAAATAAATACTTTCCTAGACAAACTGACGCTTCAGCACAATGTTCACAAGTAGGACATCATATTTGAAATATGGAATGCATTTGATGGAAAATTCATATACAATATGGATTTAACGAAAACTTATAAAATTGAGCATAAAAGACACTCAGATCATTCCTTTCTCGCCAAAAAAAAAAATATTCATGCTATTTTATATTGTTTTTTTTATACAGAATATTTTTTATTGAAAGAATACTTTGTAACACTGAAATATATTAAGCTATTGATTATTCGGGGGAACAAAATTTTACATTCTGAATTTCCTCAGATAAAAGTAGTAGGTACTTAATTATTTTTATTTGCTGATTTTAAATTTATACTGATAGTAAATTGGACATTAGATTCGTACAAACTGTGTACATCACGTCAAATACTTGCTGTCGTTGGAAGAGATTGGGAGATATTCGAAAACTAAAAGCAACAAGAGAGAGTATGCCCTTACTCAAACCACTAGTATGTATATTCAATAAAGAATTCAAAAATATCTGGTATAGTGGAATCCCTCTCAAGGTATTAAAGATGATGCTTCGATAAAAACTTTAACAAGTTGCTGGTGATGGACTTTTTTAGTATCAGTATCACTTCTTATCGCTGACTAACCATTCGGAGCATACATCCTATTTTATAACCGCTAAAGCAGGAGTTAGAGAGTAGAGTAAGACACCACTAAAAATCAAAAAAACGGTTTCAAAGATGGAAAATGTAAAGTTTTTTTTGGCATATAAAAGTATCTAAGTTAACCTATTGTATATTTGAGTAAGACTTTAATTGGAATAATAAATCCAAATAAAGCAAAAAGAGGATTTCAACCTGGGAAAATTTAAATTTTTGTAGTATTAGAAAGTAAAAAAAAGTTACCTAGTAAAATGTTTTTTTCTTTTTCTTTATATATAATACATATTTAATATTTTAGAGAATTTGAAAAATTTGGTTACACATTTTACTTTATATACATTGTATGAATAAGAATTTTCACTCTATACAGTTTTTTTACATAAAATAAAATTTTAACAAATAATTTACTAGAACAGTCAAAAATATTTACTGAAGCTAAATTTTATTTCAAAACACACGTTTGTTTGAAAATTTTTTGGGAATAATTTTTTCTGTGTATATATGACTTTAACGGAGATCAGGGGTCTAATCGTCACACTCGATAACGAGCTGATTCGATCACGTTTTTTAAGTTTGAGATTATGGTATTCGTTATCTGACCATATTAATATATTGTTCGAAAGTAAATGCCATAATCTCGAACTGAAAAACGTGATCGAATCAGAACGTTATATATATATATAAGATATATATTATGTATAATATAAATTTGTAATCGTAAGGGAGTCATATAATTTCTAGATAATCTGCCAACTTGACAACATTTTTATCAATATAAAGAAATGAACATTTATACATTATTCTCTCCTTTTTTCCTAACTCAAAATTTTGTTGTGAGCAGCGCTTATAGATATTTCATGCTAATTTTCTTCTAAAATATTCTAGACCGTTGTAGATTAAGCAGGAGGCTAACATTTTAGGGGAGTGATCACGCCCAATTTTTAAAGTGATGCAAGATTTCACTAAATTGGCTTGAATTAAAAGCTGTATATTAAGTATTTAGTTCAAAATAATATTAGCGTGTCCCCGCCCATTCAGGTAAAATTTTTTGGGTTTTCAAATTTTTCTAGTTTGTTTCTTACTTAGACCTACTTGTAGTTATATCAAATTTCAGCTCCTTAGTGCAACTTTTAATTTTTAAGTTTTATGGGCGCAGCCCCGCCCCTCTAACTAAAATTTTCGGGTTTTTAGATTTTTCTAGTTGGTTTCTCACCTAGACCCACTTGTATATCAAATTTTAGCTCTTTGGCGCAACTTTTAACTTTTAATTTTTATGGGCGTAACCCCGCCCACTTTTCCAAAGTCAAAATTTTTTTGAGTCAGTTCTTATTATTTGTGTCTAGTTTCGTTACAAACGGATAATAATAGCAAGATACATAGTATATCTAAATATGCTGAGCCGCAGGGCATTAAAATGAGGTTTAAATTGTATGGGCATGTCAACGCCCACTTTTTTAACAAAAAATTTATAGCCTTGCATTACCGCAAATTTCGACAAAATAGCTTCCATGAAGCGCCTTAGATTAGCATTTTTAATTCTGACCTTTATGGGCGTAGCCCCACCCTCCTGGCTAAAATTTCCGGGTTTTCAGATTTTTTTATTTTATTTCTCACCTAGACCTAGCTCTGTATCGAATTTCAGCTCAATAGCACAAATTTAAATTTTTATGGGCGTAGCCCCGCCCTTCTGGTTAAAATTTTCTGGTTTTCAGATTTTTTCTGGTTCATTGCTCACTTAGATATTCTCTTGTACGGAATTTTAGCTCCCTAGCTATAGCGGAAGTGCTTCATCAATTTGAAGAGTGTGTCAGTGGTCAGTGGTCAGTGAGTATGTCTTAAAATATGCATTTTTTGCACATCTAATTATATCTCCGGAAGCTTTTCATTGTATTTTCAAACTTCGCATATGAGGTTATATGAATTTATTCTAATTATGTTTTAAATATCATAATTTTACGATTGCGGGGAACAAAGTTATGAGAGGGATAAAAACAGCTCGAATGGCTTTGTGTAAATATACACACTGCGTGCTTTGGCCAGAAGTTGGCCTGGCGCACTGCTGTGCACATAGATATCTAAAAAGGCTGGCGTTGGCTGAAGTAGTTAGCACTTTGACTACACCAGCAGTCAGTAATTAACATCTGGCATTTTTGTGATGTGCATTAATGTCCGTTTGTGTCAGTTGTTGTAGGAAAGTTCAAGTGATGAAGGCATAGTCACTGGTCACTGAACTATACTGACTTTAGCATAATACTAATCATAATGTAACATCAAAGCGCCCTCCTTCGTTGTGTAGCAGAACCATCGGCGAAGTAAAATATCTATAAAAGGGCTAATAACCACAGCTTTAAAAAAAAACTTAATACACCTCATTTCACACCAGAGGTGCTGCAACACTGCACTATCACAAAAAAAACGTGCAAAAAAATCAGTGTTGTAAAGGAATGAAGCTTTTCTCTGTTTCTTCCCTCACCGCCGGTCTTATCTATCTCTATACTTTTCTTAAAGAAGGTAAGACCTAGTAATAGTAGTAGGCATTCATTGTCTGCGTCTTACTTCTCTTTTTAAAATAAAAAATATATTAATAATAAAAGTATTCACGTCAAAAGTTGCAATGTTGCAGAAAAGCAAAATTGCAAAATTTTCAAAAAAATACAACAACAACCACATAGAAAATTATTTTGCACAAATGATACAAAATTGTCAGGGCCTGAGTAAGTGCAAGATTATCAGGGTAAATTTTGCAAAGTTATGCAACTTTCTATTGCATTGCCAATCCAAAAAAAAAATTGACAAAAAGTACTTATAAAATCAACCATACACCAAATTACAACGCAGAAATTCCTAAATGTTTTTCTTTTAAATGAAAAAAACAAGTTGAAGATATTTTCGATACAAATAAATTCATTAAAAAAATTATAAAATTAAAAAATATTTAAAAATTCTTAGCTAGAAATTATAAGGAAATCTTCGAACTCGATTTTAAGATAAAAAATACATAATTTTGTTATTTTCAAAAGACTGTGGCTCAAATAGTTATTAGAATTTTGGTAAATAATACCAATATTATTAATATTGATATTTTTATTAGTGAATTAATTACAAAATTAATCAGTGGAGTTCCAACACTTCGTTTCAGCATTTAAACAAACATACGAGTACAATATATCTATGCACATATTGTGTTGCCTTATAGACAATTAAACAAAATGGGTTGCTCACGTCAGAAAGTGCAATTATGCATTTTTGCACAGTTGCAAGAGTTGACGTGAATACCTTTAATGTAAAAAAATTCTTAAGCACAGAGTGCGGAATAATATATTAAAATATTTCTAATATCGAACTTGAACTATACAATATTTCGTATATTCGAAAAAGCTCTTTTAGGCATTGTAAATCAGCAAACATATTTACCTAAATATGTAAAGCATCTCAATGATTTTTTGATAGACTGAGAAACTTTTATCACCAAAAGCTGTAGGGATCCCTTGCTTATGTGCTTATTTATAAATCTGAAAAAGCATCATTTGCGAATAAGAAGGAAAAGCGTAAAAGATTTGTTTTATTGCCACTGCCATAAAATTATTGAAAATTATGTGCTCACATCATACATATACATTTGAAACATTTGTGGTCTGAGAGAAATATGAATAAATAAATGACACAATCAAAACTCTATACAAAATTTATATTAAATACGTGCCTGATGCCAATGAGAATACTTTCTACATATGTATGTTTAAATATTTTTTTAAAGGCAGCTCAGTAATGTCTAGATGGTTTTGTGTGAACATAAATTTTCTTGTGTTTTATAAATTTACTCCAAGGGATGATTAAGAGCAAATGGTAAAAAAAAACAATAATTTACAAAGAGTTAAGTGTTTGTAGTCCAAAATGCTTTTACCATAAAGTGACTTGGAAAAACTTACATAAGAAATAATTTTATTGTGCTTCTTTCTTTGCTTTAGAAGTTACGTGGAAAAACATGTAATAATTAATTAATAAAACGCACTTGGTGAAGGACAGCAGCTTAAAATATTTTTAAATGAAATCATTAATCATAAAATTATTTCATGAAGCCTTCAATTTTTGGGATTTTTTTTAAGTCATACAAATTTGCAAAATTTTGACAGGCATATGTAAATTGACTTCTTTAGTCTAAGACAGTGTAACAAATTCAAGGTTATTCACAATGTGAAATATGTTTTTTCTGATTAAAAGCCAATTTGGCACACGCTTTTCTTATTTTTTTTTTCTGTTTTTCATTTCAAGACCTTTTTTGCTTGAAACCACAAACATACATATGAAACCTTTTTTCGTTAGAAATAATCAAATAAAAATTTGCACACAAAATTTTCATTCATGTTAGAGAACATCGTACAGCATGTTGTAAATTGTATTTAACAAAAAAAAAGTCGAAATAAATAACGTATAAAATATGAACTACGTTTGTTACCATTCCGACACTAATACTTGTTTAAAAAAAGCTTCAATTTTATTAAAAACTCATTTCCTTAAAATATGTTTTAAATTCGTGGAATTATGTATATTGAGTGTTAAAAAATAAAAATCATCAACATACGAGTGCTTAGGTTTTAGAATTACAGCAGTATCACATGAAATCCTTTTCAAAGAACGGCAAGTACTCTGATTAAATATGCTTGTTAACTTTTTAGTTGTTCAAAATTGTTTAACAAAAAATATGGTAGACTTCCATCTCTTTTAAATAAGTTTTAGCTGTAAACTAGAACCTTTCGTTAGAAAACTGATTCTTGTAAGTTAAAATTTGTTGTAGTCTTTACTATCATTATGCGCTTATTAATGTTTTTGATTTGTTAACATCTATACGCTAGGGGGTAAAAATTTTTTTAACAATACAATCACAAATTTTGAGTAAGATCAAATCGGTGTGAGCTATGTATGATTGTATTAGTGTAATCATACGAACATGAAGTACAAATAAACTTAACAGCATAACATAGAAATAACTCATCCAAATTTTAAAGCATACCTTCAGGAGTTAATTTTAATAGAAATTCCTTGCGAAGTGTAATAGTGTTGCCAGTGGGGATAATTTTGTTAAAAAGTTGATATATATAAAATAAATAAAACATATATATAAACTTTTAAATAAAAGAGCGTTTTAAATGTCAAATATTTGTTTAAAGTATATATACCAGTCTTTATAAAGAATTTATAATATTATATTATAACATATCTTCATTACGTACTGTTGCCTTACACTGAAGCTGGTGCACGACAATTGGGTATCAATCTCCATCTCATGCCAATTATTATGGGTGGAGATTGTAATACAAATTTTGCAAACCGACAGTCGCAAGCTTTATCAAAATTTTTATTTGACGTTTTCCACTTGCATATGAGCAATTCTCCACAAACCGTCATAACTAATAATTCCACTATTATTTAATCAACTTTCCACAGGAATTTAAAAAACAATTATATTAATATTTATTTGGTCTGCCTCGTTTCAAATCTTTTCTTCAACTAACTTAATTTCAAAACCTAATATTTTAATTTTTAAAACAAAATTACAAATCAAACTAGATTAAATAAATACAAAGTATAACAAGGTAAAACAATATGAATATAATATAACACCCCCTCTCAATTATACAATTTCAATAAATTTCTAATTGAAATAAAGCCCTTCTTATCCAATGCTTTGGTAAAGATGTCAGCAACTTGATTTTTTGTTGATACTTGTTCTAGTTTTAAATTTCCTCTCATTATGTGATCTCTCAAAAAATGATGCTTGATATCAATATACTTTGTTCTTTTAGACTCTTCATTCTTTGCCATAGCAATGCATCCCATGTTGTCTTCGTAAATTTTGATGGAATAATCTTTATTAACAATACCCATGTCCTCCAATATACCTTTAAGCCAAATACCTTCCGACGTAGCAAGGCTTAAAGCGACGTACTCAGCTTCGGTTGAAGATGTGGCTACAGTGGTTTGTTTCTTACTACACCATGCAACAGGGCAACCATAAATATAAAAAATATAGCCACTGGTAGATTTTCGGTCCTTTAGATCGGAAGCCCAATCAGCGTCAACAAATCCACACAAAACATCTTTGGTAATATTTTTTTCAAATTGCAGCTTCAAATTCCTTGTTTCTTTTAGGTATCTTAAAATTCTTTTTAATGCGGTGAAATGAACTTCGTTATAACTCTCTTGATGTCTTCCCATGTAACCAACTGAGAAACAAATATCTGGACGTACGCATAACATTAAATACATGAGACTTCCCAACAACTCTCTATACGGTAGATTGGAGCAGTCTTCTGAGCAACATGGAATATTTAATTTTTTTCCATTGGGGTTTCTGTTGTATTGCAGTCAAGCATCCCAAATTTGTTTAGTATTTTCTCAATAGACGCTTCTTGACTCAAAAACATTTTACCATTTTGCTGGTCATATTCTATTCTAATTCCAAGGTAATATTTTAATAATCCGCAATCGGACATCTCATATGTAAATTCTGTTTTAAGAAACTAATTTCATCTTTGTTATGCCCAGCAAGTAAGATATCATCCACGTACAACAACAGATAAATTGTCCCTTTGTCGTTATTTCGAATGTAGAGGCAGTAGTCATGGTGGGATCTCCTGAAGCCTAAGTTCAATAAGAATGAATTGAATTTCTTGTTCCAACACCTAGGACTTTGCTTAAAAAGTTTTAAGACCATACCAGGTTTTGTTCTCAACCCATCAGAAATCTCTAAATAAATATCTTCTTTTAATTCGCCGTGAAGAAATGCTGTTTTGACATCGAGATGGTAAAAGTTGAAGCCTTTTGCAACGCCAACAGCCAAAACTGTTCTCAGTGTTGTTAATTTTGCTACTAGTGAATACGTTTCTTCATAATCAGTTCCGAATTTTTGAAGGAACCCTTTTGCAAGGAGTCTTGCTTTATGTCTTACAGGATTTCCAAGTTCATCAGTTTTAACAGCAAACACCCATTTTGATCTTATTATCTTCTTATCCAGAGGTTTTGGTACAATAGACCATACTTTGTTTTTGTTCATCGATTCCAGTTCTTGATTTATAGCTGATAACCATTTTTCGCGTTCAGGATTACTATTTATATCGGCATACGTATTCGGAACAGGAACAGTACTAATAGCTTCAAACAACGTTTGATAGAAATCAGTGAATTTCGACTGCTTTTGCTATTACGGCCCTACGATTTTACTGGTAATGCAAATTAAATTTCATTATCAGTAAAAATTTACTGAATTTTTTCAGTAATCAGTAAATTTACTGCTTACTGCAATTTTGAATGCAGTACATGTACATATACTACAGTGTGCTCATTTACTAACTAAATAAGTTAAATAAAACAAACAAAAACCAGCAAATTCATATGTATTTACAATATTGAAAGTTTTGATAGTTTTAATTGATTAATTTAAAAAAAAATATTCTAAGAGCATAAGTACTTCCAACTTTAAAAAAAAATTTTCATTACTAGATGTTTACACATCTCCACTGTTATCAGACCCACATTTCTTTTTTTTTACATTTTCGGTTAATTTTCTTGTATCATCCAATTGTTTGCACAAAATTTATTATGGATTTAGGTAAAAAGGTATAAGTTTTTCTTGAAAATTATCACTTTAAGGAAACCGCCTTCTGCATAATTTGTTTGCCTTTAAGGACTACTTGAATTTACAACAGTAAATTTAAATATTTTTTAAAGATATGTTTGTACACAAATAAACATAGCTACTCTGATAGAAAGTGGGACAGAAATTAAATTCAGCTATTGTTATGTTTGATTTAATTAAATTTAAAATTTTCGATTTAATCCTTTTTATTTTATTTAAGATAATAAAGACAAAAAAAAATAAGCCAATCAAACATCTATATTCTAAAAATTTAGTAAGCAAAATCTCTCAAATTAATTACAATTATCAGAGCGCCCTCCTTTGTTGTGTAGCAGAATCATAGGCGAAGTAAAATAACAAATAAAATGGCTATTAATCGCAGCTTTAAAAAAAAATAATACGCCTCACTTAACACCAGAGGCGCTGCAACACTGCATTATGAAAAACGTGCAAAAAGCAGAGTTGTAAAGGAATGAAGGTTTTTTCTGTCTCTTCGATCACCCAAGTAGTGAAGGAAGAAACACTATCACTATCCACGAAGTTAGCATATTCTAGGTTCGAACTTAGTTTTTTCTAACTTCGAACAAAATCAAGTAAGAGTGCTATATTCGGCAGTGCCGAATCTTATATACCCTTTACCAAAGTGCTTTTAAGTAGTATAGAGATACATATAAACAAAAAGATAAAATAATTTGACCTAGTTACTTTTATGTACAAAAAAAAAATTAAAATTAATAAATAAATTTACAAACCCTAGAATTATCATATTAGATTTTTCTGATTCCTTACATCAATCTAGTAGTTCTTAAAAAAATATAGAAAGTGTGTTAAGTGAAAAAATAAAAAAGCAAATTAAAAAAAATATGTTTTATTTAGTTACTTTAATATCCAGAAAAAAAAAACTTCAAAGTTTCCAGCTCTGGAGCAGTGGTTTTTATTTTTATAATTTTCTACACCAAAGTTTTCCTCCAAAACGTAAAATGTGTATAATCTATAAAAAAAAAGATAAAAATTAATTAGACTTAGTTACTTTTATATATCACAAAAAGTGTAAGTTTCCCAACCCTGAAATCATCCTTTTTGATTTTTCTGATTTCTTACACTAATCTCTTTCTATTAAGAATTTAAGATATGTTTAATTTATAGAAAAAAAAGATAAAATTTGTTTTAGTAAGTTACTTTTGAATAAGAAAAAAAGTTAAAGTTTTCCAACCCTGAAAACATCTTTTTAATTTTTTTAATTTTTTTTAAATTATTTTTATTAGGAATTTGTGTGTCAAAATAAAGTTTAAGCTTTCCAGCTCTGAAACCTTCTGCTCGATTTTTCTGAACGGAGTCTCTATCTTTTCTGGGAGCTTCGGAAAACCGATTTCACGTACACGCAAGGAAAAGATATGGTGGAAGAATGGTTGTGAAAACAATGTTATGTTCTCAAAAAAAAATGTGTGGTCGTCGAAAACTAGTTATTGTTATTTTAAACATTTATTTCGTTACGATAAACAGAGTTATGTTTGAAATTAATAATTACATTATCACATCCATAAAAAAGTGTAATATGGTTAGAGTTTAACAATATAGTTTTGTTAAAAATTTATGACTACAACATAATTTGTATTATTATTTAAAAATAATATGATGTAAATAACAATATAATGTTATCCAAGTTAAGTTTTTAAAGAAATCTTTTTCAGAAACATCTGTCAGTTCAGTATTTCGTTTGAAAGCTGTAGGTATTGAACGGGTGATGTTAAATAAATAAATAAATAAATAAAGAATAAACAAAAGGATAGACCAATAAAAATATATAAACATTTGTGTATCTCTTTATACAGACATGTCAGTATGTCGTGTAAGTATACATTTCTATATATACATTTTATTTCAACAATATTAAATTATTTTTATTTAGATTTTGACGCACAGCTGTTTCTACAATAAATATATGATTAAAAAATAAAATAGTATTTTTATATTAAATAATACTGTGGTCGTATTTAACAATTTTAATATAATATTAGAACATGGTATGGTGAGTCTCAATTATATTTTAGGCACATCTAACAATAGTATTGTCATATTTACAATACTAAGATTATAATATAATTAACTAGGATAATATTATAATTAACTCAGATAATGTTATAATTAACTCAGATAATAATATTGTTAAAGGTTTTTTTCTGTTAACAATAATATGATTTGACTGCAACCATATAATTCAATCATAGTATGTTGCTGTTTGATTATGGTTAGCTCAACCATATTTTTTCTTTGCGTGTACAGACAGACGAACAGATGGACAGACAGACATCGCTTGTTCGTGTTTCCTATGCATAAGGATCCAGAATATTTATTCTTTATGGCTCGCTTATTAATATTCTGGAAATTACAAACGGAATGAGAAACCTATATATACCCTTTTACCATTTTTGGTAAAGGATATAAAAAGCTATTGATATTTATCAAAGTATAGTTCATTGTGCAAATGCAATATTGTCCAATAATGGCAAAAAAAGCTTTGAAATGAAAGAAACTAAAACTTTCTCTTTCTAATTTTTTGAAGAATGTATGCTGAAAATACCGTTGCAAATTACTTTAAAAATATTTTTGATTTCAATTAAATACTCGCAAGCTATCGAATGGTACTACCATTTTTTTTTTTTTTTTTGCTTTTACTTTATATAATTTCAAAAACCTACTAGAGGACAAATTTTATGCAAGTGCAATCAACAGGAGTGTGTGTCTGTAGTTATAAATTAAAATAAAGTTACTATTTTCAAGCATTCACATTTTATCCACTTTACTGTTGTACATCATTTTGAACTATGATACAAAAATATCCTATTGGATTTTCCCCAAAAGTATTTCAAAACAACATAAAAGGGAAATTGTTAAACAAAATTTATACAAAACTAGCTCAGTTGGCAAATATGCTTTAGGACGTAACAAGGAAGTGTCAATACACACATAAACACTGCACTGGCAAATACACTTTCAGATTAATGTATGTATGATGTTTTTGTAGTTTTTAAGCTTTATGCAAGTTTTTGCATACATCAAATGAAATTCAAGTTTTATTTTTCAATGTTTTTTCTTATACGAGAGTTTGTATTTTTTGTTAAGTTTAAAAATTTATAACACTTAATTTAATATTTAAATAGTTCTATAAGAAAAATATATTTCGAAAGTAGTTGTTCCATACTAGTTAAGGGAACTCAATAATAATAATTTAACAAATATAAAGTGTTAGCTCTAGCTTTTAAGAAAGCATTTCTAAATAACACTTTAAGTTAAGAAATTATAAACATAAAGAGTTGCGATGCCAAAGTCAAAGGTGATATTACCAACCTGTATTTGCATTTCACAAAACAAAAATAACAGCCCTCGTAGTAATTGTATTATGTTTTAGCCAATATAGATTTTCTTCAAAAATAATATTTATGTTTTTTATAAATTTAAATTTAAAAAGAACAGAAAAGCCTTTTTAAAGCTCTACATCTTCTTTTTCTACTTCCAGTCTACAAATATTGACACAAAAATTTATGTACATACATACAAACATACATACATATATTTGCAATACTTCGAGTGGTAGGTACTCTTATGCGTATGTGTAACCTACACAAACAAGTTTGTGCATAATACATTAAAAGCCCTTAGGTAGATTTTAAGGATGAGTTGGCACTTGTGTTATATATATTTTTTTTTTAATTTAAAAAAAAAACTTAGTTTACATTCTAAAAACCTGCAGGCTTAAGATAAAGAGCTTAAAGGTATAAACATTTGTAGTTATATAAGATTTTCGAACTTTATTAAATTTAATTTGATTTTTGTTTTAAAATATTTGTTTTAAGGCTTATGAGAATTTTTATTTAATCCTTAGACTTAAATTTTTTAAGAAAATTATATAGTTTTGTACAAATTATTTTTTAAAACTGTAATAGGCTTTCAGGCGTGAATTAAAATAATTTTAGTTCGGAAAATTAAATTTTTCTACAAGTTTAACTGTCTGTAAGCTTTAAAACAATAAACAATTATCTTACCGGATAATTATTACAAAAAAAGAAGATTTATTTTTAATATTCCCATAAAAATATAATAAATATGAATTTTTGTTTCAGTAATGAATACTTATCAAATAAGTTCTTATTGTCTCATTGGCCAGTTTTTTCCATAATATTTTACTTTCTGGTAATCAATGTCAATAGTTTTTTTTTTATTTCTTACCGAATTAGTGTAATAATAATTTGGTATAATTAGTGCTTTAAGAAATAATAAAAAATATTGCACTTTCTGTTTAAGTCCAACCCTCAATCAAAAATCTGCTGTTTTTGTGTCTCTGCTTCGTTTACTCATCCTCTTGTACATAAATGTTACACTTGTAATTGTGATTGAAATTTAATAAATAAAATTATAAACTTCTAATGTTTTTAAAGCGCGTTTATTAAATGATTCAGGGGTTTTTTCTGCAGGATTGGGTGCCATAAAAGCCGCAATATCATATGCTATTCAAAAGAAGATCAAAACAATTATTTGTACAGACAGTCTCAGTGCTATTAGGGATTTAGCTAAGAACCATAATGGAACTTACGACAACATCATTAATTTTACACACGGAAACCCGAATATATTAATTTCAAGGATTCCATCATATATTGGTATTGAGGGGAACGAATACGCTGATAAAGCAGCAAAGGATACACAAAATTTAACTGAGATATCAGATATTCCATGCATTCCGAATGTTATTTCAAACCAATTCCGTAGCCTAAAAAAGAACTTCATCCTATACAACAAAAACCCAGATATAATTCGAGCTATACGAGAGGTGACTGTGTGATGTTGAGTCATTTGAGAGTTGGTAAAGCAATTTTCAATATGCAACATTATTTCGATCGAACTGATCCGGCAAAATGCTGCCATTGTGATCTTATCCTTTCCATTTCACACATTTGAACTGAATGCCCAATATCCAATATTGGTGAAGACCTGGAGGAAATAATAGACTGCACAACGGTAGCAAATTTATCATCTATTCGACAGGGCCTCATGAGCCATGGTATTCGGGATGTATATATTAAGTTCGAGATTCTTTTTTACATACATACATATGTATTTATTTACAAAAAAAAATCACTTCATGAATATTTACCTTAAAATTCGTCAATTCAATCGGTCTAATTCATAAAAAACAGGTTTATTTGACAAATTTCCCATAGAAATAAGTCAAATAAGCGTTTAATAAACTTGAATTATTTTTTATGAATAAGGCAGATATCTTTAACATAATATTCTGTCACTTATTGATTTTGTTTTTTTTTATCGTAACAATTATTTTCATTTATTGAACGCACATGGTCTAGTTACCCGGCGCCTTCTGTATATTTTAAAAAATAATTTTAAGGTATATTATTATAAATAAAATAAATAAATACATTATAAACTATTATCCTTATTTATATAAATTTATAAGGCTTTATAAAGGGTTTCTAAAACAAATATTCATACAAAATTTTTCTTATTAAGCATTTATAAAGCCTTAACAATTTTTATAAATGCGGCTATACATATATTTACGTAGCCTAGAAAAATTAATGTGAATTGATCTCTAGAAATTAAATCTTTTAAAATTTCATTAAGTGCACATTTTAATATAGTTCAGAAGCCGGGTGAAAAAATTATTTTTGAACCTACGTATTAATTATATGTATTTTTCAACATTAAGTATACGCATACGATTTTTTCTTTTTTTCTCTCCCAAAAATATGCAACTAATTAAAGAGTTAAAATTGCACAGAATATGTACGTATGAGCAATTTTTTTTTACTCAATATGCATCAGGGAAGGAAAATGACTTCTTGGATTTTGTACCAACTATGAAAATAAAATGTAATTTTTACAAAATGACGGTACCAGTTTTTAATATTTATTAATAAAAACAGAAACGTAAAAAAAATTAGTATAAAAATACAAAAGTTTAAAATAAAAAACAGAAACTTAACACAAAAAAAAAACATTAAGGGCAATTATTACAACTTAAAGATAGTTAAAAGTAGGATTTTATGGGACGTATAAAAACTTCACCATTTGCAAAATTTTACTTTAACCTAAAGTGAGCGATATATAAGTTTATCCTACCTGGTAAGTTAAATCCAATTTGCAATAATGGAAAGCTTTTTATACGTCGGATAAAATCCTACTTTTAACTATTTTTAAGTTGTAATAATGGTACATTCAGAAACGTACATTCATATATTCGATTATTATATTAGAGATTAAAATAAAACAAACACACACAAAATTAAAAAGAACATATGTAGGCAAAATTAATGTTACTATATAGTGAAACATTGACATTTTTAAATTGTACCAAGTAACTCGCGGTAGTACCACGGTACCAACAAGGTCAAAAATGTACCATAAAAAGTACAATTGTACCATGATTTCCATCCGTGATATGCATGTATAAAAAAAGGAAGCGGATTCAATAATTTTTATTACGATAATCATATCGCTATAATAATTATAAAGAAAATTATAAGAAGGCAGAGCCACACCCACTACAATTTATTTTAAAATTTAACCTACTCCTAATTATGTATTGAGGTGTCGCTCTAACAAAGTTATAAACTTTGTTAAAATACGGTGGGCGACGCCTAAAAAATTAATGTAAAATTTTACGAACTAAAACTTATTCCATTCTCATTAAACTTGGCAAATACCTTGATATTATAAGAAAGCATGATATTAAAATTATAAAGGTAAGTCCCTGATCAGGTCAATCAAAATTAAAATAGAACATTGAAGGTGGCGCAGAGCCAAAACCGGTAAGTTAATCAAGAAATCCTTTCAAATTGTACTTAAAAATATATTTGCAAGAACTGCCATTTTATTTCCTTCATATTAACCGATTTCTAACAAAATTGGCAAACATTTAAGGGTCTTAAGATAAGACATAATCAGCAAGATTTTTGCGAAGAAACTTCTAAGATCAATAAGTATGTGACTTTTTGAATGAAACACAGTTTTATGCGAAACAAAAATTTATTTTTCAACATAATCTCCTTTTAACTCAATACACTTAGTCCAACGTTACTCCAGTTTTTCTATCCAAAAAATAAGATTTTTCGAGGTCCTTAAAATAAACAATAATTTCATCGTTGGAGCTAAATCTCTTTCCACCGAGCCATTTCTTTAAGTTTAGAAATAGGAAGTAGTCACTAGTGGCTAAATCCGGAGAACATGGCGGATGAGGTACCAATTCGTAGCATAATTCATAAAGTTTTGCCATTAAGACTGCACATTGGTGGAAGCACTTCCCTACTGGATTACCAACTTAATGATTTTAACAAGGCGTGAGACTAACTAAAATAATCGATTCTTGAGAAGTACTTACATTTTTTTTATTTTTCAACATTTCACGCAATCTATTTCGTCTAAAAAAGATCATTCTCTTCATTTAGTAACTTGCACGTAATTTTTTTTTTTAATTTTAGGTAATGTGATTTGTAAGCGAGTAATGAAAATTGTCAATCAGAAAAGAAAGTCATTACATCGCAAGTAGTTCTAATGGTAATGTGTAATTTTTTGCTGGGAACTTTTTCTTGGCCATATGAGGTCGTTGTCTTTTTAAATCCTCATTAAATCGTTCTAATAAGTTGGCATAATATTCGCGGTTTATTGTTTGTCCTTTTTTAAGGTAATCAATATGGATTATCCCGCGTGCATCCCAAAAAGCTGTTGCCATCACCTTATTGCCCAACAAACTAACCTTGGTCGTCTTAGGAGCAGGTTTAGACTGCTGCTTGGTCTCAGAAGTGCAGTAATGGGTCCATGTTTCATCCAAAGTTAAAAAACGACTCAAAAACTCATTTGTCACACGTTTACGTTTATGGTCAATTGAGAGCAAACGTGGCACCCAACTTTCTTAAACTCAGCTGATCATTTTAAATAGAAACCACACTGCCATATGCAATGACTATGGCATCAACAATCTCATGCACTTTTACTCTGCGATGGGCTAACACCATATTGTGGGTTTTTTCAACATTTTCGGGTGTACTGACCTGAATTGGCCGTCAAGAACGTTCAGCATCATTTGTACATGTGCGAGCACAACGAAAGTCAGTAATCCACTTGTTTACTACTGAAATCGATGGCGCAGAGTCCACATAGTAATTATTGAGCTTTTTCTTTGTTTGATTGGTAGTTTAATGAAAACACGAAATTCACTTTTTTCCATTTCCTTCTCAACGTCTGCCAAACACGAACTAAATAAAACAGCTTGTTCAAATGTAGACAGGAGTCCACCGACAGCTGCTTCTTGAGAGAACCAGTGCTCCCATTTCAATCAAGAGGTGGAAAATTCAAAAAGACACTGAGTTAATGATCCACCCTCATATTTAATAATTTATAATTCCAAATTATCTGAACGGATTTGAGTTGTGATAAGCACATAAACAAAATCTCAGAAATATTTTTGATTTAGTTTCTGCTTAGTATATTAAACTTAAAAAAAATATATATAATGCGTTTTTTATAGAATTACTGTATTCAGGCTTCCAAGGTCATTCAAATTGATTCAAATGCAAATAAAAGACAATTTTATTTCACTTTTTATATCCCACGTTTCGTTGGGATTTATCAACATCTTCAGGGATATTATTTTTATTGAAATCTGGTAACATTAATAAATAAAAGAACAAATTTAATGCAATAACAACAATAATAATAAAACAATTAATGTTTTGCTTTAACTTACATATACTATCTTCTAATAAAATTTGCATTTAAGTTTTTAAAAATGTCATTTTCCGCGACGTGACAACATACAATATAAAACACATAATTTAAAAATAATTGCAAAAATAATCAAAAAATTTTAAATATCACAGTGTAAAGCTAATATCACAGTTGGAATTACACTAAAACTTAAATTAATACGATGCTATAAGTAGCATTAGTTTTGTCTTTGTCAGTCTTGTTGTTCATTGCTATGTCCATTTTTTGTTGAATACTTATTTTATTTGCATTTGAATCAATTTGAATGACCTTGGAAGCCTGAATAGAGTAATTCTATAAAAAACGCATTATAATTTAAACAAAAAGGTCGAACAATTATTTATATATATACATATTAATATCGGAGGGCCCGCCGAATTTACTAAATAATTGAAATCGATAACTGAATCAAAATGAAGGACTTTTTTGAACATATAAGATATAAATACGATATAGAAACTTGTAAATTCCTAAAGAAATATTGTAGACTTGCAAAAAACTTAGCTAAGCACATGGGAAGGCTGAAATATCTACTGGCATGTAGAAAAAATAGTTTGGGACCAATTCACTTAAAAAATACAACAAAAAATACGATGAAACTATTTAGTACGACAGAACAAAATTTTCACAAGAAAATTCTTAATTTAGAAATAAAAGAAACAAACATAATCATAGGAGTTACACGGAAGGGAATGGACAACATGAAACGTGAGTTAAAATCAACATTGAATACGTATGAATACGCAAATTTCATTAAAAAACAAAATATAAGATATAAGAATTTTATATCATTAGACAAATCGACGCACCTAGCCAAGATAGGAAAACTAAAGCGGAAAGAATTTAAGAAATATGACTTAAAGTTTAACCCCTCGTGGTTTATAAATAAAACAGACATAGAATTCACATAGGGTCAAAATTTTCTTTACCAGTTAATAAGGAAAATTTTTCAACGATAAATTTGGTAGCTGATCTAGAGCAATGGGTACAAACAATTACAGATGATAAAGCAAAAGATGTTATAAGATCCAGGATAACAAATAGAATACTAACATACAAGAGGACTTCAAAAAACAACCCAAAAGAAAAATTTATACTCAACATATATGAAGACACCAAACGACTATTACGTAGACATAAGGAAAATATAGTTATACTTAAATCTGACAAAGGAAATAAAACTGTGATTATGAATAGAGAGGATTATAAGAGAGGGATGAACAAACTTCTAGAAAATAAAACAACGTATAAAGCACTACGTACAGACCCCACACAGAATCTCCAGCGAAAAAATAACAAATTAATAATGGATCTTTACAAACAAGAATATATTACCCAATTTGAAAAATCTAAACTATTTTCGGATCACGCTACAGCACCGAGACTATACGGCTTGCCCAAGATCCACAAGCCAGACGTGCACTTACGGCCAATATCATCGTCTATGGAAGTACCATGCTACAATCTGTCTAAATATATGGGAGTTATTTTGAAGAATGTGATATCAACAAAATTTAACATAAAAAATTCAATAGAGCTTAAAACAAGATTAGAAGATATTATTTTGGACGATGACGAAATCTTTGTATCATTGGACGTGGTATCGTTATTTACTAACATACCGATACATTTAGCTATAAGAAATATGATGGAGAAATGGGAAGTTTTAAAAAATCACACCAAAATACCAAAAACACAATTTTTAAAACTGCTACAATTTTGTTTAAACGAAAACAATTATTTCATATATGAAGGCACAATATATAATCAAACATATGGAATGCCAATGGGAAACCCTCTATCTCCAACTATTGCCGACATTGTGTTAGATACTCTTTTAGATAAAACAACGAATGAACTAAGGGATAAAAATATAGAAATCAAACTATTAACAAAATATGTAGATGACTTATTTGCCATTGTAAAAAGAAAGGACGAAAAAATCATAATGGAGGCCTTTAACAATTATCACAACAAAATAAAATTTACAATTGAAAAGGAAATAAACAATTCGCTGTCTTACCTTGACATGAGAATAATTAGACACAAGAACAGAATTATAACAGATTGGTACATGAAACAAATATCGTCAGGCAGAATAATAAATTATAATTCAACACAGCCAATTAAACACAAGATAAATACAATGTCAAACTGTATTAACAAAGTGTTACATATAAGTCATAACAAATTCAAAGATAAAAATATTAAAATAATCGTAGAAATACTTAGAAACAATAATTATCCGACATACTTGATCAATAGCCTTATAGAAAAATCAATACATAATGAAACAAAAAATAATAACACGAAAACAACATCTGGCAACACTAAATATGTAAGCTTATCGTATATTCCAAAGCTCACTGAGAATAATAAAATAAAAGAGATAATTAATGAAGAAGGAATTATATTTGCACACAAACCAAACAAAACAACAAAAACACTGTTCACAAATCTAAAAACAAAAATAAATAAAAAAGATCAAAGCAATGTAGTATATGAAATCAAATTTAATGGCAACGTACATGAAAGCTGTGGACAAGTTTACATCGGGACAACAAAAAGGAACTTGGGCATAAGAGTAGCTGAACATGAAACTGAATTTAAAAAAGGACAACAATCTACTGCATTAGCTCAACATTGTGTGGATTATTCTCACACAGCTGATCTGGAAAATGTGAAAATACTGCACAAAGAGAGGAAATATAACAAAAGATACACTTTGGAAACCTTAAGTATTCAACAAAAAAAAAATGGACATAGCAATGAACAACAAGACTGACAAAGACAAAACTAATGCTACTTATAGCATCGTATTCATTTAAGTTTTAGTGTAATTCCAACTGTGATATTAGAACGTTAAGAAAAGCTTTACACTGTGATATTTAAAATTTTTTGATTATTTTTGCAATTATTTTTAAATTATGTGTTTTATATTGTATGTTGTCACGTCGCGTAAAATGACATTTTTAAAAACTTAAATGCAAATTTTATTAGAAGATAGTATATGTAAGTTAAAGCAAAACATTAATTGTTTTATTATTATTGTTGTTATTGCATTAAATTTGTTCTTTTATTTATTAATGTTACCAGATTTCAATAAAAATAGTATCCCTGAAGATGTTGGAAAATCCCAACGAAACGTCGGATATGAAAAAATGAAATAAAATTGTCTTTTATTTGCATTTGAATCAATTTTAATGACCTTGGAAGCCTAAATAGAGTAATTCTATAAAAAACGCATTATAATTTAAACAAAAAGGTCGAACAATTATTTATATATATAAACATATTAAAAAAATATATTCTACCACTTTAAGACACGGCCATCTCATTTCTGTTTCTTTTCAAGGATTTAAACTTAAATAAGCTTTCAAATAAAATGTCTGTATTTTTGCATTTATAAAACTTTCATTCATCACTAAATTGTCAAATAGCTTTAAATAAATATATACCTTTTCAATTTTATTTTTTATAAATTATTTCCTCTAAAATACCTATTAAGTTTTTATTAGCTGTCTACAATTTTCTCACTCGTTTAGTAATTAATATTATTTTCGCAACACCTTCAGCAGTCAAACTTTTTAATTTAATAAATCAGTTTTAATATATATAAAATAAAAAATAAACGAGAAAGCGAAACACTTTCGTAACACAAAGAAATGAGAAAACTTTTTTCATTTTAAAACTATTAGTAAAAGATATTTCAGCTGCAATATAATGATAGATATAATGGAAGGAAAATACTTTGCTGCAATATTGAAAAACATTGACAGGAAATAAAGAAGAAAATAATTAATTGTATTGCAATGTAATGCGAGAATCTATGAAAACTAAATGCTATAAGAAAATATTTAAATTATATTTGTTTTTAAAAAAATCTCACATTAAATTGTGATAAAACAATAAAATATTTTACTAAACAATAATTATAGTTTTTTTCAGCTATAAAATTTTCCATTTAACAACGTTGTATTCAATAACTGCATATTAATTGAATAAATAAAAAATAACTCATAGCTAAACAATTAAAATCCTATAATGCCCAGGTATGAATAACAGAGGCCATTGTATTAATAAAGCAAAATGTATAACTCAATTATAACTATATAAAACAGCCCGTATCTACTCTTAACACAATACAATTAATTATTGTCATTAAAATGACAATAAAAGATAATGAAAAATTTATCGTCTCCTTAAATGTTATCATTTTCAATTTTCAAAAATAATAAACGAAAAAAAACTGTTAAAAGGGACAAAAACAAGGTCAGTATATAATTGTAGTTGACACATTTATAATGACTTTTTCCTCAGGAAAAAAATTGTTTTATGCAGCATATACTCACAGAGAATGTGCGACCGTAATAAAATGTGAATTTAAAAAAGAAAACAGAAGCAGAAATGAATGTGTATATAGGTGCGGTCACACTTGTCAAACATTTGCCCAAAAAAGCGGAACCAACAAACACTTATGAAAAAAGTTTTGATCCAGACACTGGTTTATCATATTAAACAGTTCCGAACACAACTAATGTACAATATCATAGAATCCAACAATATTGGCTAATCTTTATCTTGAAAAACTTTTAACTTAATTGAAAGATTTTTCATTAGCATTTAGTGGTTACGAATTTTTGGGCAAATGTTTGACAAGTGTGACCGTACCTTATATAAATAATATCTTTTAAAATAAAAATGGATTTTTTTACCTTTTACCACAACGCAGTAAGTTTTAAATATAAAATTGTCTTAAAACTCCAAAATTAAGGCAATAATAGCTTTTATTACTTATGTTAAAGTACTGTTTTAATAAAACGTATAAACATTAGTTGAAGTTCTCTCTGTAAGAGCATATTTTTAATTAATAGCCGTCATTTTTTTTCACTAAAAACGTACTTATGACTAAAAAATCTGAAAAATATAAATAAGTAAATAAAATATACGCCTAGGTTCTAATTACATTCGTAAATAGAAATGAAAGTGAAATTTTCTCTTGGTTTGTGTTCTTAATTTCGTAAAAGCGATTTAAAAAGTAAAATTTCATTTTCAGTTTATTTCAAACGAAATTGAAGTCTTCTGGAATCCAATTTCACTACAAAAAAAGTAATTTGAATTCGGCAGCAAACAGCATTGTGTAAGAAAATACCTTTTAGTAAAAATAAAATTTTTGTAACTTTTTATTGCAAAAATACAAAAATGTAGGCACATAAATAACATTCACAGAAAAAAATGATTTGTAAATACAATTAATATTTTTGTTATATCAATTAAATAATTAATTGATTTTGAACCTACAACGATTTTTGTAAATACAATTAACGAAATTGTAAGTTGAAGGAAAATCTTAAAAATATTTTCAATTAAATATATCAACAAATAATTTGTTGGAATTTACTTTTTTTTCAACATTTATTTTTGTTAGATTTCAAAGTTATTTCAATTAAAGTTATTGTTATATTAGCAATATTTATAACAATTTTTGTATCATAATTCTTATATTAACAAGCTTTTTATACACAGTCACAATCCTCGAAAAGATTTTTTGCTTGTCTGCGAAAAACACTAAATTGTCTTTGGGCGGAATTGAACCGGCAACGTCAACACTAATAAACTGACTCACTTACCTCTCAGCTAAAGAGCAACACTTTATTAAATACGCAAATGATGAATACACACAAAATATGACTTCTTGTTTCTTCTACATGTGCGCATTCCATTATGGTATAATTTAACAAATAATTTTGTTGAGTAATTTAATTGACTACAAAAATTTAAATTTGTTATATCAACAATGATGATTGTTAATTTTTAAATTTAATATTAACAATTTGTTTTGTTGGTTGCATTCCGATGATATTTTTTTATGTGTTTGTAATAATCCCAAATTAATATTTTACTTATTAAGTAAAATATTTTTTTATTAAAAATACATTGAAATTGATTATTGAGAGGTTTAGCTGTTATTGTTGTTATTTACATTTATTTTCTTTTACATACTCTTACGACTACAATTTGAAGCTGAAAAAAAGTCAGCCAATGTAGCAATAGTAAAGTCAGAAAATAAAAAACATGTTGATTATTGAGTTCTTGTTTCAACTATGTTATTTGTTATTGAGCTTCTCATTTGTTTAAATGAAAGTTTATAATATAACTCTAGTTGTTCTAAGAAGCTTTGGGTAAAGGTTCCCTGATGATCTGCATTAGCAACAGTGAAATGCGCATAGGATCCAGCTAAACCCCTCAATAATCAATTTCAATGTATTTCTAATAAAAAAATATTTTACTTAATAAGTAAAATATTAATTTGGGATTATTAGTGCGTTTAAAAATTTTAAACTTAAATTGTAACAATTCCCATAAAAAACACTGATCTTATTTGTGTTTTAAAGGGATGAGTACAAAAACATGGAATAAGAGGAGGCGTTGCTAAAATATATGGGAAACAAATCCGGGATTAGCTAAAGGGTTCTGT
Organism: Tachina grossa; assembly: GCA_949987645.1. Classification (NCBI taxonomy): domain Eukaryota; kingdom Metazoa; phylum Arthropoda; class Insecta; order Diptera; family Tachinidae; genus Tachina; species Tachina grossa. Next base: position 64,009,768 of record OX465276.1, on the reverse strand, counting down.
AAATGATTTATTCAAGGCGTTAAGAAATTTTTAGCGAACTTGCGATTTTTTCGCGAACTTGCCTTTTTTGCGTTTTTTCCCGAATTTATTTTATTTATAACAGTTTTGGCAATGTTTAATGAATTTTAAGGATTGCTTCCGATATTGCAACTTCTCGCGAATTTTGGCATTGTTCGCAATGAAATCGAATTTTTGCAAAAAATCTGCTTAGCATTTTTTGCGAATTTATAATAATAATATTATACTTTGCTATTAAGTTTTTGCATATTTTCGCCATTTTTGCGATTTTTTAAATTTTTGTCGTCTTAAAGTTTGGCGATTTTTAATAAAAAATTATGGCTTCTTTAAAATTTTGCAATTTTTTGCAAAATTTCTATTTTTTTTTTTGGGAAAGATGTCATTTTTGCAACGTTTTTGGCTTTATTTATTTATTTTTATTTAGAGACTTAAAATTTAAATTTTTTTGCAAGCTTTGGCGAATTTTCATAATGTTATGCGCTTTCTCACGAGTTAATGACTTACCTTACAGTTTTAGCGAGTTTAATTAATTTTAGTTTAGAGCTTGTTTCCAATATTGCAAATTTTCTAAATTTTCGCGACACGTGATTTATTATATTTTTTATCAAGACTTGATATATATTTTTGCATTTATTTTTATTACAAGTACATAACCATTATTTTTTTGGTGAATATACTTATATGCAATTAATTCTTTCCGCAGTGAATATTTGCATATTTTGGCATCCATTGGCTACAAAAATATCCATAGCAAGACAGATAGGTAGTCAAATTTAATTCTTTCAAAAGACTAATTTAAGCGACGAATTCTAGAAGGCAATTTCATCGAACTATGCCCAGTTCGCCGTTCATCCCAATTGTGTTTATAGCATAAAATGTTTTTTTTTCATGTTGCTTGAAATATTTATTTGAAATAAACTGGGAATGAAATCGCCATGGAAAAAAAGTTTCATTACTTTTCTAGAACACAGTGATATCGTCTTTGCGGAATTAAAAACGTTTTCAATTTCATTTTGTAGTGGAATGTAGAACCTGGGCGATAAGAAATAATCTCGGAACTTATTTTTTCTGCAGATGTATTTTTAACACAAATTTAAACCAAAATAGACGAAATAGTGTTTACTTTAACATTGGAAGCATCTTTTTCTTTTTTAGTATCTCAGCACAGTTTTAGCAAGATAAAATAAACATATTCCTGTATTACTCAATAAATTCCCACAAAAAAAAATTTAAAGTCACTTTCAAAGAACTACAATTTTATTGGTTCCAAAGAATATATCGAGCCATTACCCCTAAAGAAGCTCAACCAACATGATTTTCGACATGCGTTTTTTTATAAAAATCATTAACTTGTTATCATTGCCATTATCTATCAAAATTTTACAACCATAGGATATACCGTTTCAATTTTATAGCAAAAACAATTTAAGCTTAAGTACAAAATATTTTTTGTTTACAGTTTTTGTAACAGCAACTTGTTACTTAAGCTAAAATTTCCTTTTGAAAATAAAGCAAGTAAGAGTGCCATATTCGGATTAGCTGCCCTGCAGGAGAATAGGCGTTAATTGTCTAAAAGCTACTAGTATAATTACTAGAATAGCAAGAACTAGTGCAAAATGGGTTAAAGTTGTTGTATAAAATTACTAGTGCTGATGAGTACTAGTATATGAAGTAGTTCCAAGGCACCACATTGCAAAATAAATTTTAACTGTCTAACAGAGCTTTTACACTGTATGAAAATTGGTATAATATAATTACTAAAATTTTAGCTTGATCTAAAAATAATTATAATTAAATAATTATAATTACCCTTTTGAATTTGTGAATTTTGATAAATAATTGCAAATTTTAACTAGCGTTGTCACTGGGTAACAAAGGAATAAAACCACCAATTTTATAGAATTTTTCTTTACAAAAGAACTGGTAATAAACTAGTGCTAAACTAGTACCAATGGTACTAGTAGTTTTCTAAACACACTCAATGCTAACTTGATCATTAAGATAGTATAGGAAGGGTTACAGTTGAGAACTAGTGGTGGTGATTTCTGTACTACTAAAATACTAGTTGGATACTAGTTCGTTCTCCTGCAGGGTGTACAGGGTGTTTGATGAATTTTGCTACATTAAGAAAGTGGAATAACTATCTTTGCAATGCATGAAATTTATTCAATCTTATTTGATTTGAAAGCTTATTGAATTCTATTAAAAAAAATTTACCTAGTCTTAAAGATAATTTTATTTAAATGCCCGTCCTTCTCTTTGATGCAGGTGCGGCACCTTAGCAAAAAGTTATTTATTAGTGCCCGGCTGGAATTGCAGCTATTGTCGCTCTAATGGATTGTTTTAGTTTATCCACATTTGTCGGTTTTGATTCGTGAAGAAACTGCAGCAGTCACAGCAGCAATAATTTTGTATGTTCAAAGGGAAGGATTTCAATTATAAGGCCTTCTAACGACTCCCCAATGCTCTGCAAAATTATTTATTAGTCTCTTCGCGCGATAGCGGCGAACAATCCAGATTGTTTTTTAAGTGTCCTAATTTTCTCTTTTTATTAAATCTAAGGATCAATCTACAAACACCAAAAATAAAATTCTAGATTACTTCGAAAAAAAAAAAGTTATTCAGTTTTTTTTTTGGTAGCGGCTTTCATCAGCCACCCTGTATATTATATACCTTTCACCGACATCGTATGAAGTATATACATAGATACAATATTACATACATTATCTATTTTTAAAATAATTATTGCTAGTGCTCTCAAATTAAATCTAATCTTAGAATTTATTTTCTTAAGATTAGACAGATAAATAAATAAATAAAATAATTAACTAGAGAGGACTTTAACATAGATCAGCCTTTTCTGATAGCAACTTATTCACCCACATATAAAAAACTTGAATACATATTAGACCACCTAAATTGCCGAAAGTATTTATTTTATTCGCTCCACCGGCAGTTTCTCATAGACAGGCCATAAAAAATCACATGTGTGTAAAAATTGCACTAATAGCGTGCATACCGGTCATGATCAAAGCACTTTTCACCTAAAAAATAACCTATCTTGGATATAAATACTTTTGGCACTATAACTTTTAAACGCGGCGTTTTTCGGAAAAATTTTTCTTAGAATAAATACCACAACATCTTTCTTCTATATAATTTGTCCCTAAATATAGCCTATTATGGTCCTTTAATGGGATGAAACAAAGTTTTTATTTTAAATACTTTTTTTCAACGTCTCTCGCTAAAAAAAAAATGGACAGTGATAATTATAATTCGTTTTCATTATTTTATAAGGTAAGATCTATATACTATATAGCCTCATTACATTTGGACCAAATATGTATCATATATCATCTAATAATATAAGAATGAGACACAACATACCAGTTTATTATAAGCTTTGTTATGCATTTGAAATTGTTTTACAGCTCGTGACCCATTGGATATATCTCACCAAAACTACACACAAATATAGACGATAGAGGAAAACATATTTTAGTATAAAAAAATCTGCGTACATACTTGTATATACGGCGAAAAACTGTGATAGTCCATAGTTCAGTTCTGGTGCGTAGCAATTCATTAAAAATTTCTTCACAAAATAATATGGACCCAGCTAAAAAAATTATATATGATCCATATATTTTTAATATATGAACGTATATAACTATATATGAATATATATGAATTCATGTATGGAAATGTATGGGATTATACATGGCAAAACTATTATATATATATATGAACTAATATATGGACTAATATATGAAAAGTATTGTAATATATGAGCTCATATATGGAAATTTCATTACGAAGCTCTTCATATGTGGATCCATATATACAATTAAACAATATAAGAATGTATGCATACATGATATCTGACATAAGATCGTATTTTCAATCAAAAAATCTTGGTATTTTATCATTGGTGAATTGAAAATCCTTTAGAAAATACATACGGTATGCAAAGTTTATATGCGTACAGCCTGAACCTTTAAAAGAGAAAAACTTTTGTTACAAAATCAATTTTTGTATGATTTTATACATTGTGGCCCAATTTAATATACCAAATAATCAAAAGGATAATTCAGTCATTAATTTTATAGAAAATACCAGAATTCTCTAGATAAGAAACAAAGTTCATATTATTGCAAAAAATTATATTGAAAACTATTGTTAGACGGACAATTTTTTATTTTATAATTAATTGCATTAGTTTTTAATCTGATTTCTTAAATTAAATTTTATGTACGAATATGATTTTTGTGTTTTTTAAATAATTGATTCACCTTTTGACTTAAAATGATGAATGAAATGTTTTTTAGTTCGTTTTTCATTATTTGTCCAAACAAATGTTTCATTAAACACAACCTTCTTGTTCAAAATCTAAAAAAAAATGTTAGTAATTTAATTTATTGCACAGCAGTGAGCTTTTGTGAATCAAGAGAATATGTCTATGAACTTTGCATACTGTAGAGGGAATATTAACACATACATGTATGAAAATGTATGAATATATATAATCATATATGCCTATATACTCTAATTTTTCGGATCCGAACCATATATTGGATATCATATATGGTCCATACATATTTTTTTAGCTGGGGACTTAAAAAAACTTTCAGTCGGTAAAACTATACACAACAAATTTAATAGCGAACTTTTTAATTTGAAAAGTAATAAGTCTGTAGAAGATTCACTACATGGAAGCGATCAAGAAGACAATAATTTAGCAATTTTGAGACAAGTTTAGGTAAAAAAAAACTGATATCTAGGCGCACGGCACTGCGCCAGGCCAAGTTCTGGCCAATGCACGCAGTGTGTATATTTACACGAAGCCATTCGAGCTGTTTTTACCCCCCTCATAACTTTGTTCCCCGCGATCGTAAAATTATGACATTTAAATCATAATTAGAATAAATTCATATAACCTCATATGCGAAGTTTGAAAGTTTTACAATGAAAGCTTCCGGAGATATAGAGGTGCAAAAATTGCATATTTTAAGACATACTCACTGACCACTGACACACTCATCAAATTGATGAAGCACTTCCGCTATAGCTAGAGAGCTAAAATTTGGTACACGAGAAGATATGGGTGAGCAATGAACCAGAAAAATCTGAAAACCCTGAAATTTTAACCAGGAGGGCGGGGCTACGCCCATAAAAATTTAAATTTGTGCTATCGAGCTGAAATTCAATACAGAGCTAGGTCTAGGTGAGAAATAAAATAAAAAATCTGAAAACTCGAAAATTTTAGCCAGGAGGGCGGGGCTACGCCCATAAAGGTCAGAATTAAAAATGCTAATCTGAGGCGCTTCATGGAAGCTATTTTATTGAAATTCGGCATATATACTGCGATAATACAAGGCTATAAATTTTTTATTAAAAAAGTGGGCGTTGACACGCCCATACAATTTAAACCCCATTTTAATGCCCTGCGGCTCAGCATATTTAGATATCTAGCTTTTATTATCCGTTTGTATCGAAACTAGACACGAATAATAAGCACTGACCCAAAAAAATTTGGACTTTGGAAAAGTGGGCGGCGTTACGCCCATAAGAATTTAAAATTAAAAGTTGCGCTAAGGAGCTGAAATTTGATATACCAGTAGGTCTGTGTGAGAACAAACTAGAAAAATTTGAAAACCCAAAAAATTTTACCAGAATGGGCGGGGCCACGCTAATATTGTTTTGAACTAAATACTTAATATACAGCTTTTAATTCAAGCCAATTTAGTGAAATCTTGCATTACCTTAAAAATTGGGCGTGATCACTCTCATAAAATGTTAGCCTTGTGTTTAATCTACATCGGTCTAGCATATTTTAGAAGAAAATTAGCATGAATTATAAGCGCTGCTCACAACAAAATTTTGAGTTAGGAATAGTGGGGAGAGGTAATGCTGACAAAATCTAAAACTATAATTCGCGCTAGAGAGCTGACATTTTAGACACTAGTAAGTGTAGCTACGTAAGCCAATGGAAAAATCTTAAAACCAAAAAGTTTTACCCGGTATGCGGGGCCACGACGATCTCTAGATAAGAGATCATTAAGAAAAATCTGAAAAAACAGAATTTGCTATCAGAGGGTGTAAACAAGCACTTCAAATTTAAAATTAACATACATTTTATTAAAACTCCTCATACACATTGCACTTATCCAAAAAACAATTCCCTATTTTGGAAAGTAGCCGTGACTTCACCCATAAATCTTAGCTTTTTCGTTCAGGTACTTCGGCTTAGCAGTTTTTAATTTAATACTCAGGTATTTCTTATTAACTTTTTAATACCAAACTTTGCATGAACCATAAGCAGTAGCAGATATAAAAGTCAGCTGGGCCAGCCTCATGAAAATTTTACGTAATATTATACTATAGAGAGCTGACATTTTGTACACAAATAGTAATTGATTTGCTCAATCGGAAAATCCAAAAATTAAAAGCACCAGCTACCCTATTGAAACTTTGCATATACATTGGGCATATTCTTTTGATTTATATACTTCTGCTAAGCAGACTTTATTAAACATGTAAATATATGAGAAAATAGGCGGGCTCATGCCCAGTAAAATTTACGCTGTCCTTTACATGTTTCTTCCATTCGCCTCTTACAAAATTGCATACACACTGGTGACCCGCTGTAATGACACCATGGTGCATATTTAAGGTCAACAATTCAACACCCATCACACTCTTGGGCATTATTTTATGTAACTCTGCCATTTTCAACTGGCACAGTTATCATTAATAGAAATAAAATACACTAGAAATTTTAAGTTTAAAAATTGTTATTATAGAAATCTTTTCAAAAAGTAATCAGATCCTCACAAAAACATAAATGTGAAAAACGGCCAAGTTCCTATCCAAAATTTCGGCCATTAAAAGTTGTGAGATATATATATTGACCAAGTTCTTCTTTGCCACAATACCTAACACAGAAATATATTATGTATAATATAAATTTGTAATCGTAAGGGTGTCATATAATTTCTAGATAATCTGATAACTTGGCAATATTTTTACCTTTCTAAAAAAGGAGAAAATAATGTATACATGTTCATTTCTTTATATTGATAAAAATGTTGTCAAGTTGGCAGATTATCTAGAAATTATATGACACCTTTACGATTATAAATTTATATTATACATAATATATTTTTGTGTTAGGTATTGTGGCAAAGAAGAACTTGGTCAAAATTTATATCTCACAATTTTTAGTGGCCGAAATTTTGGATAGGAACTTGGCCGTTTTTCACATTTATGTTTTTGTGAGGATTTACTTTTTCTTAAAAATTTTTTTAGCTTAACCAACACAAAAATATACACAGAAGGTTATTTGGGAGACGGCAAAAAAAGCTTAAGGGACAAAAAATACCGTTATCATAGTAATATTTAATTAAAATTCGTTGCGTTACTTGTATTTGGCATAATAACACTTAAATACTAAAATTCAATGAATTAACTGAAATAACAGCGAAGATAATTAAAATAAACCTTCTCCTGTAAAGTTTTGTTTTTGTTACTTAAGCTTTTTGTGCGGTTATGGCTCGATATATTAAAAATATGATTAGTAAAAAAGCGAGTAAGAATTTACATTAATGATACAAAAATTTGTAATTCCGTTGCAATTTTAAAAAAATTTTCACAATGCCTTTCCAACATATTACAAATTATTTTTTTGGAGCAATTATGAACTAAATTTCATTTAAAAATTTTTAACTTTTTACTGAAACTTACATGAAACCAATGGTTTGCCTTTAAATTCGCAAAACTGATTAGCCTTTTCCCAAAGAAAAACCCACAGAGAGGTATTTAAGAGAATTCTTCACCATTTGCCAGCACAGCTCAACCACTCGTCTAGAGCCAGATGAATGCCCGAGCCGACACAATTTTGTACCTATTCTGCCTTATCGTGGTTGCCGTATTTCAAATACGATTACGACTGTTTGGTACTAGATTAAAGAAAAACTGTTGAAGTCTTCTTCAATCTATTACAAAATCGTAGTAGCCGAAGTAAAAATACGCCAATTATGACTGTTCTAGACAGCTGCAATAGAATTTATTAAAGTGAAGACAAAAACTAGTCTACTAGTCTACTAGCATGTACCCTAATCGTCAGTGGAATATCAGTACCGCCACCAACTGCACGCAAAGAAAAGATATGGTTGTAGAATGGTTGAGAAAATAATATTATGTTCTCTGAAACAACTGTGTGGTCATCGAAAACTTGTTATTGTTATTTTAAACATTTATTTCGTTACGATAAACAGAGTAATGTTTGAATTTAATAATAACATTATCACATCCATAAAAAAGTGTGATGTGGTTAGAGTTTAACAATATAGTTTTGTTAAAAATTTATGACTACAACATAATTTGTATTTTTATTTAAAAATAATATGATGTAAACAACAATATAATATTATCCAAAACCATACTATGTTAAGTTTTTAAAAAAATCTTTTTCAAAAACATCTGTCAGTTCAGTATTTCGTTTTTAAGCTATCGGTAGTGCACGGGTGGTGTTAACAAAAGGGTAGACCAATAAAAATATATAAACATTTGTGTATCTCTTTATACAGGCATGTCTTTATGTCGTGTAAGTATATATTTCTATATATGTATACATTTTATTAAATCAATATTAATTTAGTTTTATTCGAATTTAATGCACAGCTGTTTCTACAATAAATATATGATTAAACAACAAAATATTATTATTATATTAAATAATACTGTGGTTGTATTTAACAATATTAATATAATATAAGAACATGAGAGTGAGTGTCAATTATATTTTAGTCACATCTAACAATAGTGGTGTCATATTTACAATACTAAGATTAGGTGTAACAAAGTTCATTGTTTTTGTAGATAATATTATTATTAACTCAGATAATAATATTATTAAAGTTTGCTTTTCTATTAATAATAATATGATTTGACTGCAACCATATAATTCAATCATAGTATGATGCTGTTTGATTATGTTTACCTCAACCATATTTTTTCTTTGCGTGAATTTTTATTACTATTTCCTCATAGTATATATCGCTGCATTTTTTGCGACTCCAAATGTACTAAGGCTATTCTAATTATCTTCTGTTTCCAGAAGATATTGTATGAGAATATTATTTTTAATGGTGCAACTGAGAATGTATTATATTACATGCGCTCATATTGCATTCAGCCCTGGATAGTTTTTCCGCCTGCGCATTTGAATTTCCATATGCAGGAATGCGGATAAAAATGGTGTCACTCTGACGACAGAGTCTGGATAGCACATATGCACATTGACTAATCAAAATTAAGAAGGTTTTGAGTGAACTCGACGCAAGGAGTGCTGACTGGCTATCGACAAAAAATACGATTTTGGGCCTAAAATTTCTTTCGCACAGCGTACTACATGCCTCCTTCATGGCTGGTATTTCACCTTGAACTACACTTACCCTATAGGGAAGATGGTGCCACACAGAAAAAAGTGCCTCATAGAATCAATAAGATTTTCTCTATGAAACGTTTTTAGGCTAAGGAGTATCCCAGCAGAAAGAAGCGAAGATTTTTTCATAGAGATTCCTTATTGTTTTTATGTGGTAAATCTTATTCATTTTATCAAGAAGAAAACCACATAAAATCAAGAAGAAATCTTATTATTCCCAACTTTTTTTACTCAATTTCCGTTATCTTTGGCACCAAAAAAACAATCCATAGATAAAAATTTCTTGATTCTATTAGGTTTTCTTATAAATTGTAAACTATATGGATTTCTTATTGATTTTATTAGGTTGTCTTATTGATTTTTTTTAAAAAGGTTTTCTTCTTGATTTTATTAGGCTATCTTATTGATTTTTTCAATAAGGTTTCCTTCTTGATTTTATTAGGTTCCTATATGATTATGTGTAAAGCATCTAATTGATTTTTTTTAATAAGGAAATTTTCTTGATTTTATGAGGTGTCTTGTTATTTCATATCTATAAATAGACACAGACAATTTTTTTTCATGATCTTTTTCGTTTTTGTATAAGAATGTTTGCAAAATTATTTAAATGGTTATTTAGACTGCTTGTTAGCATATTGGTTAGAGTGTGTGTCTATCAGTCAGAAGTTTCCTCGTTCAATACTGGTCTCCTTTCAAAGTATATGGTATAGAATTTAAATAAAAATATATAAGCAAAGCACAACGAATAAAGAAAGACATATTTTTTTTATGAGGTCGCCTCATAAAATCAAGAAGAAAACCTTATAAAAAAAATCAATAAGATAAATTCATAAAAACTACAAGATTTCTACTTGATTTTTTTCAAAAAGGTTTTCTCTATGAAATTAATAAGATTTCCTTATTGAAAAAAAACCATAGACATTTCTTATTAATTTTGTTCTATTTTGTGAGGTAATTATTAGGCACTGTTTTCTCTGTGGATGTCTGTACGCACTGATCACTTGAGAAAAATCCGATAGCGGAGATTATTCTTGATCCATTAGTGTAGACTCTGGTATCTATCTTTTCCCTTTTTTTTTGTTTTTTTTTTTTTGATGGAATAAGGACATTGAAAAATTAAGTAAGATTTAGTTTAAGCATTTTATTTGTACTGTGGGTAGAAGACTTAAGATTTTTGCCTGCCGTACGTTCTTGCACCTCTGCTTTTTCCTAATGGTTTTATAGTGCAATTTGTTATATTCTATATATATAGTGGTATCGAGAGTCCTTCCAGAGGCATGAAGAAATGCTATTATATTTTAAAACACTTTGTTTCATTTAAATTTAAATATAGCACTCATCTAATGAAGCTCCTTAGTATCAAAAAAAAATTATTTATAATTTTTTTCCTATTTTTTTAGATACATAGTAGATTATTGTACATAATCTCTATTCAGCGTATAAGGACTTCTTTAAAACAATTTAAAGGAACAATAGTGAACCGAAATTTATGTTTATTGACTTGATGTTTGAGCAATAAAATATAAAAAGTTATAAAAAAATATTACACAAATTTTATTCTATATCTGTAACTGTACAAAAAAGTCTTTATGAAGATGAATAATTTTTTGGTTTTGTGTTAAGCTTAGAAACAGTTAAAAGATTACAAAAGTTTTAAATTAAAAATTTCTTAGAAATTGCTAAAAATATTATTTATCTCTTGCAAACATTTCAACCCTATGCATATTTAAAATTCTTGCTGATTTACATATGGAAAACAAGAGGGATACATTCTATTGATTTAAAAAATATAACAATAGAAAATAGATAAAAGCAATAGTATTATTACATAAATAAATTGAAGGTACAAAAATTTTTGTTCAAACAAACAACAAATAACCCAGAATATATATATTTTCTGAAAAAAGAAAAAGCCAATATTCATGAGGGTTATAAAATAATATTCCAGCTTAGAAAAAAAGGTTCCAAATCATTTAATTTTTCTTTTGTTCCAGGGCATTGTTTAGGTTAACAAACAAATAACATAGATAATATTTTTTTTTATTTTCTTAAATTGTGTGGTATTAACTTAAACAAGAGTTCTTTTAACTTTTTATTTGCCTCATTGTGTTTCATAAGCGTTTTTAAATGGAGGATGTTAAATTTTATTCTCTTGTTTGTATTTTTTTCTGCAGAGAAATTCATGCTTTACATAAATGTTATCCTAATAAATAAATAAGTAAGCCAAAAAATAAACCCAAAATTTATTGCAGGAGCTTATTATTAAACATTTGTTTTTATTTTGAATTGAAATAAAGCAAAAACTTTAAAAATATATATTCATAAATTTGCATAGAAATTAGTTGCTGCGTAAAAGTGTGCTTATGATTGTGATTTTATTTGTTTAGTTTTGTGGAATATTAATGCCTATATGATAAATTATTAATTTATTTCACTTCCAACTTATTGGTATTTGTAATTTATTAAATGATTTATTTTTCTCGACGAGTAGACTTTACTCTCAATTGCGATGAGTTTAACTAAAGAATTTCATAAAATCTTTCAGCGTACACCAAAGGTGTAAGGAACCTTATTGTTTTCCGTCTGTCTGTCTGACTGTTACAGGATGTTTTCTCAAGAACCGTTAGAGCTTCACACCAGAAACTTTCGATGTTTTCATCGAATATATAAGCTCCTGGCCGCTACAACAACAAATAGATGACAGTTCAAAATTAAAGGGTGTTAAAAATCGAGTAACGAAAAATTTTGAAATCCTAATGTAATATACAGGTTACTATACATAGACACTTGAAATTTTCAAAGTTAGTATATTTTCGTGCACACTACAACAATTACACAGAAGTTAAAACATCAAAACTAAACTAAACTAAAACCATCAGATAATGTAATTTTGACAACTTGCTCAATATTGAAAATTGTAAGATAGCAAACTCTTGAAATTCACAAGAACGCTAAAACTTAAAAATAACAAAATTAAAAAATGTTAAAACGAAAAAATCGCCAAAAACTAAAAAAGTGCTGAAATAAAAAATATCGTAAAAAATTAAATAAATCGGTTAAATGGTAAGAATCCCCAAAAGTAAAAAAAAATCGCCAAAACGAAAAACAACACCCAAAAAATCATCAAAACTAAATATATGTATTGTAAAAAAAAAACCAAAAATCACCAAAACGAAAAAAGCGCCAAAAAATCGTCAAAACTACTAATACGTCTTGTTAAAAAATAAACATATCGCCAAAAACTAAACAAAAACGCCAAAACGAAAAAAGCGCAAAAAAATCGCCAAAAATAAAAACATGTATTGTAAAAAAACAAATATCGCCAAAACTAAATAAGCACAAACAAATCGCACAAAACTAAAGAAGCGCCACAAAATCGCCAAAGCTAATAAAACTGCTTGTTAAAAAAACGCCCAAAAACTAAAAAAATCATCAAAAAGAAAAAAGTGCAAAAAAATAGCCAAAAATAAAAATATGTATTTAAAAAAAACAGAAGAAACAAATCGCAAATATACGAAAAAAAAGTCCCAAAACGAACGAAAACTTAAAAACGTCAATACGAAAAAAAACTAAAAAAGGCAAAAAAATCGCCAAGAACCGAAAAAACGCAAAAAAAAACAAAAACCTATCTATATTTCATATTCACGTGAATGACTGCATGAAGAATTAAAAATTAATCGCTGTAACTAAAAATCCCCCTTATTGTGAATGGCGTCGTCGACGTCACATCAAAACGACAGCAAATTTTGTCACTTTTATATTCTTTACCGACAAAAATTGGATCTTATTGACAATCTCTTACTAATCTCTAAGGCTTTGTAAATTAATGGAGCATGTTAATAGTAGTAAATTTTTGACGACAAAGAGTAGACAAGTGACAATTTTTAGTGTCGTCTTAATGTGACGTCGACGACGCCATTCACAATAAGGGGGAATATCTTAAAAAATCGCCAAAACTAAAAAACAACAGAAAAAAATTTCAAAACCGGAGAAAGTGGCCAAACACACACCTAATCGCCAAAAGAAACAAGCATTAAAACTAAAAATTAGTCGCTGTGACTAAAAATATTCTCAAAAAAACGAAAAAAATTGCCAAAATGAAAAAAGTGCAAACACAAAAAAAAATCTAAAACTAAAATATATCTCAAAAAACCGGAAAATCACCAAAAATATTTAATAAATCACAAAAAAAACAGTAAAAAAGGTGGCAAATTAAAAAAAATGCCGAAACTAGAAAAATTCAATACTAAAAAAATCTACAACAACCGAAAAAAGTCGCGAAAACGAAAAAAACCATAACCAAAATAACGTCAATACTAAAAAAAAATCTTCAAAAACCGACAAAACCCCCAAAATCCGAAAAAAATCCGAAAAAAATCACAAAACAAGTAAGAGTGCTATAGTCGGCTGTGCCGAATCTTATATACCCTTTACCAAAGTGCTTTTATGTAATAAAGAGATACATACATAAGCACATACATAAAGTATAAACAAAAAGAAAAAAATAATTTGTCCTAGTTACTTATATGTACAAAAAAAAATTAACTTTCAAACCCTAAAATCATCATTTTAGATTTTTCTGATTACTTATACCAATATAGTAGTTCTTAAAAAAATATGTGTTAAGTGAAGAAAGAAAATTCAAAAAAATGTTTAATTTATTTACTTTAATAAACAGAAAAAAAAGTTCAAAGTTTCCAGCTCTGGAACTGTGGTTTTTATTTTTATAGTTTTCTACAAAAAACCTTTATTTCTAAAACGTAAAATATATATAATTTTTAAAACCAAAGATAAAAATTAATTAGACTTAGTTACTTTTATATATCACAAAAAGTGTAATTTTTCCAACCCTGAAATCATCCTTTTTGATTTTTCTGATTTCTTACACCAATATTTTTCTTTTAAGAATATAAGATATGTTTAATTTATAAAGAAAGGGAAAAATTTGTTTTAGTAAGTTACTTTTGTCCAAAAAAAAATTAAAGTTTTCCAACCCTGGAATCGTGCTTTTAATTTTTTAATTGTTTTTTTTTTATTTGAAATACTATTTTTATTCGTACTCAATCATAAAATAATTTTATTTAATAAAAATAAATAAAACTAAGTTTTCGATAGTTCATTTTTTATATCACAAAGAGTGTAAGTTTCCCAACCCTGGAATCCTCCTTTTTGATTTTTCTCACTTCTTATATCAATCTTTTTTTAAGAATGTAAGATGTGTTTAATTTATAGTAAAAAGGAAAAGTTTGTTTTAGTAAGTTACTTTTGCATAACAAAAAAAAGTTAAGATTTTCCAACCCTGGAAACGTCTTTTTAATTTTTTTAATTTTTTTTTATTTTTTTTAGTTAGAAATACTAATTTTATTCATACTGAAGTATAAAATAAGTTTATTTAATAAAAAATTATTAAAAACTAGTTTTCGGTAGTTATTTTGTATGGCAAAATGAAGTTTAGGTCTCCCAGCTCTGAAACTGTCCGCTCGATTTTGCTGATTTTCAATGCCAATCTTATTTCGACCATTTCTGACCCACCAGTCTAAGAACGAAGTCTCTAGCTTTCCTGTGAGCTTCGGAAAACCGATTTCACGTACAGACAGACGGACATCGCTTATTTGTCTTCCCTATGCATAAGGATCCAGAACATATATACTTTATGGCTCCCTTATTAATATTCTGGAAATTACAAACGGAATGACAAACCTATATATACCCTTTTACCATTTTTTGGTAAAGGGTATAAAAAACGCTAAAGCTAAGCAGCGCCAAAAACCGAAAAAAATCGACAAAAGAAAAAAAGGGCTAAGACTTAAGTTCGGATAGTTTTACATATTGGTCGTTTGCAAAAATACGGTCAAAAGACAAAAAAAACCAGTTTGCCAGAAAACGAGTTTAAAGCTTTCAATTCACACATAACTTAACTCTTATGTGAATGGCAAAAAAAACGCTTTAACAGTATTGCAAGGTACCCGGGTACCTATAAGGAAATAGTATTGGAAACTATCATTTTTTCTCGAAAATAAAAAGAAAAAAAAAGAAAAGAAAAAGACGTAAAGCTTCCAAAAGATGTTCCAAACCCGTTTGAAATAAGCCTTCAACAAACTCTCTAAATTGTACGCGAAGCGATCAGTGGAAGTTTATTTGTAGCTTAGTGATCATTTTTTCTTTTATTTATGTATGTGTGAGTATATGTGAAAAAATATATTTTTTGTTTGTTTTTCTTTCACCAAAAAAAACTTTTACCGTCTTATTCATAAGCGCTTCATAACAGCTTAATAAGCAAAAATCGAAAAAAGACTATTCATAAATGCTTAATAGCCTATTAGAAGTTTAATAAACGTTTCATAACTCAGAGATTTTTAATGTAGCCTCCATGCTACTTTAAGCATTTGATAAGCAATTCCCAGCTAAAAAAATATGTATGGAGCATATATGATATCCCATATATGGTTCGGATCCGATAAATGAGGGTATATGACCATATATGATTATATATATTCATACATTTTCATATATGTATGTGTAAATTTTCCATCTACAGCATCAAAATTTCATATTCATACTCTCTTGATTCACAAAAGCTCACTGCTGTGCAATAAATTAAATTACTAACATTTTTTTTTTAGATTTTGAACAAGAAGGTTGTATTTAATGAAACATTTGTTTGGACAAATAATGAAAAACGAACTAAAAAACATTTCATTCATCATTTTAAGTCAAAAGGTGAATCAATTATTTAAAAAACACAAAATCATATTCGTACATAAAATTTAATTTAAGAAATCAGATTAAAAACTAATGTAATTAATTATAAAAGAAAAAATAATCCGTCTAACAATAGTTTTCAATATATATATTGCAGAAATATGAACTTTGTTTCGTATCTAGAGAACTCTGTTATTTTCTATAAAATTAATGACTGGATTATCCTTTTGATTATTTGATATATTAAATGGGGCCACAATGTATAAAATCATACAATTTTTTATTTTTTTTGTAACAAAAGTTTTTCCTTTTTAAAACGATTTTATGTGAGATAGCATGTATGCATACATTTTTGTATGGCTCCATATATTACATCTTTTTTCTATATATGGATCCACATACGAAGACCTTCATGATTAAATTTCCATATATGAGCTCATATATTATAATACATTTCATATATTAGTCCATATATCAATTCATATATAATACTTTTCGCATGTATAATCCCATACATTTCCATACATGAATTCATACATATTCATATATAGTTATATACATTCATATATTAAAAATATATGGACCATATATAATTTTTTTAGCTGGGTTATAAATAATATTTTCTTGATTTTTTTATCCCTTATGTGAGATTTTCTGTGGTTTCTCACTTTTATGTTTCTTGTTTATTCTTATGCATGTCTCCTTAATAATGCTCTTGGAGAAATGTATTAATTTATGTATATAAGTCGGTACATGTACATATGTATGTATGCATAATTGTACAAAAACAAAAATACATACATATAAACATCGTTGAAAATTAAAGAATTCCCATTCATTAGCAAAAAGAAAAATAGAATTATAAACATAAGGGCATATGTAAGTACAAGCATACGTATGTTTGTATGGTACTGCTTGCTTATATATGTATGTATGTACAGGGTGGGCCAAAAGAAACCAAGGGGTGTAAAAGTTTAATAATTTTTTGTTTATTTATTTTTTTTTATTTTTTCTTTCAGATTATACAGACAACACTTGGAGAATTTATAATGGAGAGGTTCACAACTGAACAGAGAACCAGAACAATAGAACTTTATTATTTAAACCAGAGATGAAAATTTGATTATGAGTGATGAAGCTCATTTTCATTTGAATGGCTTTGTTAATAAGCAGAACTGTAGGTTCTGGGGTTCTCAAAATCCAAGAGCCATTCATCAACGCCAATTGCACCCCACCAGGTGTACAGTATGGTGTGGGATCACATCTGAAAATGTCATTGGGCCCTACTTCTTCGAGAATGAAGATGGAAGTGCTGTAACCGTAAATGGAGAGCGGTATCGGTTTATGATAGAAAATTTTTTACAGACCTGGTATGTGGTTTCAGCAGGACGGAGCCACTGCCCATACTGCCCGAGACACAATGGCACTTTTAAGTCAAATTTTTGGAGAGCGAATAATTTCTCGAAATTCGGAAATTATTTGGCCAGCGCGATCGCCAGATTTGACAACGCCCGACTATTTTCTTTGGGGTTTTTTGAAGGAGCGAGTGTATGTGAACAAGCCAGAGACAATCCTTGAACTCAAGGCAAACATTGTTGCAGAAATTCGAACGCTACAGCCACAAGTTTTGAAAGATGTTATGGAAAATACTCTAAAAAGAGCCCATCAGTGCGAAGCTGAAAACGGTGGTCATTTAAGAGACATCATTTTTCATACTTAGTGTAAAAAAAATTCCATTTTGTATATTATATAATCTGAAAGAAAAAATAAAAAAAAGTTAATAAACAAAAAAGTTATTAAACTTTTACACCCCTTGTTTCTTTTGGCCCACCCTGTATGTACAATAACATTTTAAAATTAAAACAAAATAGTGATGCATAATCGATTGCAATAAAATGGGTATTTGCCTACCCCTGTACTCAGCCGAATATAAATTTGTTTAAATACAATTTTTTGTAACAAATATTTTTTTTTTTGGTTTATTTATTAATAAAAAGTGAAACGCCTACTTTTTAAGTTATTTTTTAATAACATTATGCGTAATATTTGTGATTTGAACGGGCTAAGTTTCGTATTGCTTTTTAAGCCAAATTACATGTGATAATTATTAATGAACAAATAACACCAAAGTCTGTTGTAAATATTCTGACTAACAACACATAGTTGAACGGAACAGCCAGCCGTTTTCGAAGACCACTAAACCTTCATCATCAGCGTTCTTTTGTGTTTGGTCCACTGTGTGTGGTGTCAGTAGATGTAGATTTCTGCTTTACATACTTAGCATTTTATTGCAAATGGAATATGTGAATTGTTTTGATTCATCGTATTTCAATTTGCTGAAAGCTTTTTTGTAATGAAATCTCAATTTTACCATCTCTCTATTTACAACAGTCTTACCATTGTCGTTTGTTCTTTACTAATTATACACATGTTAGTTAATTTGCTTATTTTTGTTCTACTTAAGACAAACTTTTTTGGTTTGTTACTATTAAGTATATTTCTTATTTTTTAATTTTTGCCACAGGCCCATGGCTATTAATTTTAGTTAATTTTAATTATTATTCGAACTCCATTTCTTCTTATATTTGTGATTTGAACGGGCTAAGGTTCGTATTGCTTTTTAAGCCAAATTACATGCAATGATTTACTTTTTTTCGACTCAAACAGACTACCTAGATAATCGATTCTTCGTTGTATGCATCACTAAACATAAAATGGAAGCGAAAGTAGCATGATGTTGCCAACATTAAATTACAAAACAGGCAAAATCGTTTAATAGTTAATTCACTGATATTAATCAGTTATGAATACAAATTTTTATTAGAGCTTAATAAAGCAAAATCTGTTTCATAAGTAATGTACAGATTAAAGCTGAAATAAGGAATTTTTATGAATAAGACCGTTAATCTAAAAAATTAATAACGACTTCCTTTAATTTTAATTTAGTAACATATCACTAAAAATATACATGCAATAATCGTTTTTAGGGTTCCGTACACCAACCCTATTGTTTTCGCTACGCTGTCAATCTGTCCGTCTGTCCGTCACACGGTATTTTCTCAGGAACCGTAAGAGCTACGGACCTGAAATTTGGACACAATATGTAGAACCTTCGTCGCTACAACAACAAATACATGAGAATTAAAAATTAAAGGGTGTTCCAAAACGAGCAACGAAGAATGTTAAAATCCCATGTAATATACATACAATTGTATGAACATATGTATATTGAAACTTGAAATTTGTAAAATTAGTGTATTTTTATACAGACTACAACAATTAACACTAAAATTTAAAAAATTTAAATTAAAGGGTGGTCCATCAGTTAATGCAATTTTTACTATGCAATTTTGACAATTTGCTATATCTTGGAAACCGTAAGAGGCAAACACTTGAAATTTTCAAAAACGGTATAACTAAAAAAACCGAAAATTGTAAAATACGCCAACCAAAAAAAAAATCGCCAAAAATTAAAAAAAATCGCCAAAACGAAAAAAATCGCCAAAATTAAAAAAAAAATTCTAACACTAAAATAAATCACCAAATTCAAAAAAATCGCCAAAATGAAAAAAAACGCCAAAATGAAAAAAAAATTCAAAAAATTTCAAAAAATCGCCAAAACGCGAAAATGTCTCCAAAACTAAAAAAAAAAATATATATAAACAAAAAATCGCAAAAATTAAAAAAAATCGCCAAAATAAAAAAACGCCAAAAAACCGAAAAAATCGCCAAAACAAGAAAATAAAGTGTCTAAACTAAAAAAGAGCCAAAACTTAAAAAAATCGCCAAAACCGAAAAAAACGAAAAAAACGACAAAACAAAAAAACCGAAAAGACCCCAAAAACGAAAAAAATGCAGAAACTATATATTATGTAGGATGAAGTTTGTATTAACCTTTATGTCAACGGCAACATACCTGGGTATGTTTTTAGTTTTGAAAACGCTGTAGCTCTAAACTGGATAACCGGATCGACTTGAAATTTCGTGATATCCTAGTCAAAACTGTTTTACGCAATAGTTCCAAGTTTGGTTAGGATTAGATCATCCGTTCGGAAGATAAAGCCCATTTACAAAGTTGCACCCTTAAGTCAACAGAATACATACCTGGGTATGTATAGTAAAACGCATGCAAATATGATAATATAATATAAAAGTATAGTTTATTTTGAGCTAAGTTTTGTAATTATTTTTTTATTATTATTATATAATGTCAGTTTTAATTTTTTTTTGCTTAAAATTATTGAAATTCAAACACATCTATCGCATTGAGGTAAGTCTTTAGAATGCTCTTCGCACACTGGTTTGTTGCATAATGTGCATGCTTTACGAGTAGGGCGTCGTTTCGAGCAGATGTAGCAATTCCCCTTTACTTTTAGCCGGCCCGTACTATCACGTTCCTCCGATGCATGTGCCTCAGCATCCACAACTCCGATGGGCCCACCTTTCATGGCTTCGATGGCGTTGCGCGTTGAAAATCTCTGGATATTCTGCTGTTATTCGCCCTTCTTTCCATTTCTGGCTTGCACAATTGCTCGCTAAGCTGATGGAGAAACATCCTACGGCGGCTTGTAGATGTCTTCAGGTGAGTGTTGCTGTCAATGTATATTACGTATGCAGCAAACGCAGCAACGTCCACAATATTATAAAAGAAAGCCAGAGGCCATCTATTTGTGCGCCGCTTCGTACTAAATTCGGACAAGCACTTGTCCATGTTATCAACGCCACCTTTGGTTTTGTTGTAGTCCAATATAAGCAATGGCTTCTTCTTAGGACCGGTCGTTTCTGTTGTATAATGAGTAGTGGACAACATTACAACTGCCTTGTTTTTCTTGGGAACGTACGAGCACATCGTAACGTGATTACAGAACCCAAACATTGATGATTCAGCCACGCTCTATCGCCAACGTTTCTTTCACGTTCACCAGACGGTGCCATTCCTGTCGTCGTACACTCATTGCGGCACGATATAG
This sequence comes from Tachina grossa, assembly GCA_949987645.1. NCBI lineage: Eukaryota > Metazoa > Arthropoda > Insecta > Diptera > Tachinidae > Tachina > Tachina grossa. The sequence continues at coordinate 63,988,633 of OX465276.1, read as the reverse complement.
TGGATGTGAAGTAGTTTTCCACAAATCTTTCGTATGCACGTAACCAGAATGTGTAACGCCACTTAGCAAAATTAGGCCCAAATATGCATCAAATTCACTTTTTGTTATGGGAATCCATGATCTCGGTTCTCTTGTTGGATGTTTTGCGTTGTCAATATCATAAAATTGCCTTGCCTTTCGATTTGATTCACGAATAATTATGTCGCATATTTTGTTTGACATTATCAATTGGAACGTTTCTGCAATGGTCAAACCCTGCGTTGCCCGTACTGGTCCAGATTCTGAATTTCTTAGAATGTTGTGCGTACGGAATCTTACAGGTTGTGGTTGTATCGAGGACCAAACATTACCATCTCTGGCAGTAAAAACTTCGCCAGTTTCAATTGGTGCATCTTCAAGATCTTCATCAGAATCACTGTCGCCCTCTGGGTCATATTCTGGTAACATGGGTTCTTCAACGTCTGAGTCATCTCCACCAATATCACCTAAAGCCTCGTCACCAACTATTGAATCGTGGTCACTTGTTTCTTCTTGGCTCTCTTCAAGCGCTTGCCGAATATATGCTTGTTGTTCTTCGTACGAAAGTGCACTTAGTTGTCGCGGAGTAAGCCATTCACCATCAGCCATTTCACTTTTAATATTTTTTTATTTCCACAAAATAAACAGAAACGACTTTTCACTTCGAATCACATATGTAAACTAAATTTTCTGACGATACTACAAAGAATGAAATTTCCGCATCAATAAATGTTTCTACCTGCCTATATTATATATTTATTATATACGTATGTCGTCTACCTATACAACCACTTTTTTCAACAAACAATGACTGTGAGGATGAAATTGGTCATCATAAAATTTTTTAGCCTTTTGTCCATTTCTAACAAACTAAAAAAAAATAATTCGGAAATTCCAACAAACCAGGTAGATACGTAATTAGCATTTTTATGCTAACGACGTACCATTCCCCATACAAAACGTATGTACATACCCAGGTATGCTGCTGTGGACGTGCGTAAGGCATTTCTGCTGTTGACATAAAGGTTAAATTACATATCTAGTGTTCGTACGGAACCCTATGTGCGCGAGTCATAGTCGCACTTTACTGAATTTATTTCATATATAATGTACATATTTAGGTACCCAGGTACCTTGCCATACCGTTAAGGGTGTAGGATGGATATTGGACCACCAAAATAATTTTTAAGATAAAAAATTATGACAATTTAAAATTTATTAACAGTAAGGAGTTTTCAAGAAGTTTCAAATATGTGGACCATCTGTTTAATTAATTTAATTAAGCTGAAAACGCCAAAGGTACCCGGATACCTTGCCATTCACATAAGGGTTAAGGGAAAAGGAAAATTTAATTTTTCTCCCAAGAGTTTGGTAAACACGATATCTGTTTAAAATTTTTTTAACAGAACGATATGAGGATTAATTCTGCATCACTCCCAAATTCAATTTTTTGAGTTATGACGTTCTGTGCATAAATGAGCAATGATGTGTATGGAACTCTTCATGTGCGAGTCAAAAAATCTATTTGCTGAACTTATTAGGTTTAATTTATCTACCCTTCAGACACATGATTCTCACAAACCAAAGTTTTAAAAAAAATTGGCATCTTAGTTTCTGTCTTAATCAGTCCCCCCAGGGGAGTCTATTTTTGACTACGGGTGTGGCAATCCCGGGGCCCCAGCTAGGGTAATGTAGCTTTTTCCGCTGACGGACCTTTAGCTCATTACCCGTAAAACTTATGTGTTACTACCCAATCTCTGAATATAAACAGAGTAACGGGTGTGCACATACTTATAAAAGGAAAACAAATATTGTACGCCCGTTGTTGTTAGCTAGGTGCAGCGTCACCTAGGACTGCCCCTGAGTTCAAAATATGATAGAGGTGAAGCCCTTGTGGTGGAACTTCGAGGTCTAATCAGAGGCTACTTCTGGTACCACGGGTGCCGGTTGCCCGACAGCTGGGCTGCTTAGAGATAAATGCATTGCGTTTGTCAAAAATTCTGTGCTGAAATGGCTTTTCGTCCTGGATACGACCCCAGGACACTCTCACTTTTTAGTGTCGGGTCTTAGTAGGCGCAGAAATTTTAGTGGCGAGCTTGCGTTCTTCTCGCGTGAGTGGTCCTCGCTGCTCTGAAGTTTTGAGTGCACGTAGCGGTCGTCAGTTTCCTTTGCTAAAATGCCGAGTTCGTCCCACACCAATGGGGTATACTCTACGGGGTTAAAGGGATAATTTTGGTAAGTGTGAAGTAGGCACTGGTTATTTGGCGACACAGGCATGCGTTCTTTATGGATGAGTGGTTAGCTGTGCCGGCAATGGTTGAGGAATTTTCTTGGGGACCTCGCTTAGGTGTATACACAACACCTAAGCGTGGAAGCCGGAGAATTATCGTGGTGGTTGTGGTTGCTACCAAAATTGCTGGCTTCCCAGTGTTAAATCAATGCTAGTGGTTGGTCTGACGCGGTCAGCCAGACATTGTTCTAGGTAATGTTGCCATTCAACAGAGCTGCTATGGGCACGGACATAGCAGCAGAGTTTAGATAGCTCAAAGTACCTCAGCAAGGTACTTGAATATAGAACAGGGATAACTATATTCAAAGATTGCAACCTATGTGCCTTATGGAGTGAGCCATAGGTTCATTCTAAAAGGGTGCATGGGGGCGTTGGTCTGGCGTCTAACCCACACCCGGTTCTTTGGCACACGTGAGATAAGGCCGTAATGGCAGATACTCACGTAAAGCAATTGCACATCTATCTTAATCAGTGGGTGTCTTCTGAGGTAAAAATCTTTACGGTCTAGCAACACTAAACACACAAAATTGACACGTGAAATGACAATTTATTTCACCGAATTAGTGATCTGTAAAAAATATATTCCGAGAGAAATGCTACAGTATGCTTATTGAAGGATGTAAAGTTAATTCAGCAAATCTACTGTGACAGCATTTTAAATAATATTTTTCCGCTTTAAACACATAAATACACCCAGAGAAAAAACAGCTTAAAATCAATAAATCCCATGTCATATGGAAATTTCTTATTTTAATATGGAAAAATATTAATTTACAGTATTAATTTATAATTTTTATTTATTTTTAAGTATCTCAATATACATTTTCTATTATATTGAAAATTATTGAATTAATGCGACGCGTTCTTATTTTCAAGTTGCAGCTTTTCCCTGAGTGTACTTCTGTAGAAACAATTAGTCTTCTGTGAAACCCAATATTTTGTATTACGAAAAGTTTCCAGTTTTATTTCTGCATACTAAATAAGACTTTTTATTTACTTCAAAACAATAATTTTTCTATATGGCTTATTAGGGAAAAGCTTCTTTTGGCTCAAATATTATTAATAATACAAATAGTGTACAAAAACAGTTTTATAAGCGAACAAAAGATACACCTCTTACTTAAATTTTTTCCAATTTACTCCAATCTTTTTATCGATTGGTCATATAAAAAAGTGATTTTTTGTTATTAATACGAAATACATCTACCTTGGTAATGGGATTGTTCTAAGAACTCAATTTAAATAATTTTACTACTCATATTGTCAAAAGAGAAGTAACTGGATGTTGTGGCGAAAGAATACAGAATAGAAAACGAAGGCTACTCTTACGTGTTTACATTGACCTAAAATTTTACAAAATAAATTCATAGTTAAATTATCTACAAGGATTTACATTTAAAATTGTAATGAAATGAAGTAAGTATCATAAAATGATACATTTGATCTAAAAAATAGTAATGGCAAAATTGAAGCCGTAATCAAACCAATAAGGCTATACAATTTGTATAGATATTCATTTAAATAATGAAGCAATATACATATGTAAAGCTAAAAGGTTTGTGCTTTTAAAATTATCACTAAAATACCTCTTGCCAGGAAGGATGTAGCTAGCTGAACTTTTTTTAGCCGATACAATTTACATTTTAAATGTTTTTTTATTTACATATCTTTACCTTATAAAGAAAGGCCGTATATCATAATTTTTTTGAAATCGAGTTTTTTGTTATTTCGATAGAAGAAAAATCTAATTCATCAAAAAATGCAAAAATCTCAAATTCAAAAAAATAATAAGTTAGGGCCTTTCTATATTATAGTAAAGATATGTAAAACCGGCCTTTTATTTATTTTTTTTTTAACTTATTCGAAGTATGAAGACTGTATACAGACATACACTGAAAAAACTGTTTCTCATACATTCAATGAATGAATTTCATTGACGAAAATTCATTAATATTTTTCTAAAAATACGTTGATTCATTCTTTCAATGAAAATATTCATCGAAACTCAATATGAACTTTAATTTACGTATGAACGGTACGTTGAAGGCATTGATTAAAGTTAAATATCAACAATTTTAATGAATCAGTTCCTTGACTCAACGTACCGGTACATTTATATTTTTTACACATAGAAACTCATTCTTCACAAAGTGTGTAAAAGCAAAGTAAATGATGGGTACACAAAAATATAAGGAATGAGTATATTGCTTCAATGAAATTTTTCATCAACTCAATGCTGTCATACATTGTTTTCCAATGGGAATTAACTAAAAAAAAAGGAAAGAAAAGGGAAACATAAAGATAACTTACTAGTTTGAAGCTATTATTCAACAAGGAATGTTGTGTTTGTTTATTTGTCGTTCATTATTTTGTATAATATAGATTTAAAAAAAAAATTAATAATTAGAAATGATATCCTTTGATTGTGAAGAAAAATTAAGTAACATATACTTATTAGCTCGTCGTTTTAAGCGAAAACATAATTTATTGTTACGATGGTGGTTGCTCATTAGTTTTTTAGTAAACAAATTTGTTTTATAAACCTTTTATAGCTCAAAAAATATTTTTAAGAAATAATGCCATGTTTAATGTAAAAGTTCATTGAAACAATGTATGAGTGTATTGGATCAACGTATTGGTTCATTAAAATCAATGTAAAAGTTCATTTAAATAATGAACAATTTCATTGTGCAAATTGATTTTAAAAACTGATTTTAAAAACTGAAAATTAAGGCAAAAATTCATTGAAACAATGAATTTTTTATTGTTTTAATGTATTTTTTTGGTTCAGTGTAGAGTCCAACCTAAATTAGAGCCTCGACCGTTGAAAAAGTTTGCTTCTTGGTCAGTCAAGCACATGTAGATGCATTTTGTTGCTGCTTAAAAAGAACTTTTTTAAATCTACTAACTAGTTGCTTAAGTAGCCCGAAATAAAGCTAGACGTGCCTTAACAATACCAAACAAACGTTTTAAAATTAACATTTAACATTAACATATACATAAATTTTAAAATTTCTCTTCTTAATGGGGGTGGCGTTGGCTGAAGTAGTTAGCACGTTGACTACAAAACCGAAGATCCTGGGTTCAATCCCTGTATCCGACAGTCATTAAATAACAACAGCACGCATTTTTCTGATGCGCATTAGTGTCTCTTTGTATCAGTTGTTGTAGGAAAGTTCAAGTGATGAAGGCATAGTCACTGATCACTGAACTATACCGACTTTAACAGATGCTAATCCTAATGTAAAATCAGAGCGCCCTCCTTCGTCGGTATTGTGTAGCAGAATCACCGGCGAAATAAAATAACCAATAAAATGGCTACTAAACACAGCTTCAAAATTTAATACGCCTAATTTGCGACCAGAAGGCGCTACAACACTGCATTATTACAAAAAAATGCGTGCAAAAAGCAGAGTTGTAAAAAGAATGAAGCTTTCTTCTATCTCTTCTTTCATCACCTGTCTTCTAACACTTTCCCTTTCCGAAATAACGTAACACCTAGTAATAGTAGTGGGCATTAATTGCCTGAGTGTTACTTCTCTTTAAAAAAAAAAAAAAAAATTTAAGTTGTTGATTTATTTATTTTTTAGTTCTTATTCCCTAGGAATCTGAACAATACAAGTGTTATAACACACAAAAGAAACATTCACATAAATTATTTTGTTTTTATGGTAATTAATCGTTTGCTATTGTAAGTGAATAGTTGTACGAAGAAAAAAAAAGCGAACAAGCAGAAACACAATATAAGATGGCAACCGAGTGGCCATAGTTCACATACCAATGGAAATTGGCGGTAAATGTGGTTTAATTTATGTCACACACCAACGCGGTAACAGCAGCAGCAGCAATGAGGTTACAACAAAATATATGCTTTTGACAGTATATGTGGCTTAATCTATCAGTAAATTTAAATGAGAATTCATGTTGTTAAATAAGCCACAGTAGCGAGAAGTGGATAATATATTTAAGGCCTTACTGAAAAAAAAATATTTTTTGATTTAATTATAAGAGGTTTATAAAAGTGGTTTTCACACAAAATTTGTTTTACAAACCATTTATAAAACAAAATTATTTTTTTTATGAATGAGGTAGTTTATATCTAAAAATTGTTTATTTTGCAACAAAAAATTATAATTTAATTGAATGTTTGCAGCGAATAACGTTGTAAATTACAAAATAATAATTTTGTAGTGGAGCAAAAAACACACTAATTGTAAGACTGCTGTAAATTTAGATATGGTAAAATTGAGCTTTCTTTGCAAAAAAGCTTTCAGCAAATTGAAATATGATGAATCAAAACTATTCACATATTTCATTTGCAAAACATTTTCGTATATAATGCAGAAATCTACATCAACTGACACCACACACAGTGGACCAAACACAGAAGAACGCTGATGATGAAGGTTTAGTGGCCTTCGAAAACGGCTAGCTGTTCCGTTCAACTATGTGTTGTCAGAATATTTACAACTAACTTTGATGTTATTTGTTCATTAATAATTATCACATGTAATTTGGCTTAAAAAGCGATACGAACTGTAGCCTATTCAAATCATAAATATATAGAAACAAATGAAGTTCGAAAAATAATAATTAAATTAACACGCCTTTTAATGGAAAGATTATTTTGTTTCTATTTTTTGTTAACTTATCAAAAATTATAATAAATATCAATTATGTTTATAAATTACATTCCTATTACATATTTTGTTTGTTAAGCTGGATTCGCCCATTGTTTTCACACAAAAATTTTTGTCCGGAGAAAATTTTTTTATATGTAGTTTGACTTCTGTCTTCTTGAGAGAGAGAAAATATTTTTTTACGAACAACTCTTAGTTTGAATTGGTTTAATTTTATATTTTGTACGAACAAAATCGAACTGAGCTGCCAAGTACTTTAATTTTTCAGCCAAAGTTGAACTGAGCTGCCACATCATGTTATATGAATAATAAAAGCACTTGTATTAATTACAAGAGAAATTAAGCAAAATTGGAAAATAAAAAGTATACATATGGAGTTGAACAAAAGAATTGCACTGAACAATTAAAAAGACGCAGCGAATTGTAATAATTTGCCGAAGTGCTGCCACTTGTAAAATTAATACGCATCGTTTACAATGTATTTCATATGGTAGCTTTGATTTCCAAGACAAAATGTTCGTGCTGCAGAAAACTCTCAGTAAAAAAAATTTTTGTCTGGATAAAATTTTTTTTCGGAAACAATGGTTGAATCCAGCTTTACTTTGTTTTAATCTTTTTAATTGTATCTTGATAAGGCACAGTGGTTCCAAATAGAAAAAAGAAAAGTAATAAATCTGTATCTATGAAATTTGGCAACCGATAACAAAATGTTGTATAAAGTAATTGTAGAGGAAAACTAAAGTTTTAAGAATATTGAAATTCGAACCACCCTGTTGAAACACACGGTGATCTACAAGGTGTCAAACTTGACTATCTTAGACAATAAAATAACTTTTTTAAACATTATTTGTTGCAAAGTATTTTAATAATCAAAAAAAATGCAGGTTATAGAAATATCTTTAATAGTTTTAAAGATATTTAGCTCGACTCTACTCCTGATTTAATCAATATCTCCTGTATTTCCAAAATTTTCAAAAAAAAAAAAAAATATTTTATAATTTTCAATAAAATTCATGATAACATGTTGTGACGAACAATCTGTACTCAAACTATTGTCACACACTATATGTTTACTAGCATACAAACACTCAACAGTTATGTATATTATAAGATTCGTACACAAGCAAGCGTCACACACTGTATAATAATATGTTGGCAGCAATAAATACAATGCAATGACAAAATTATTAGAACTAGGATCGCCCGGTGGTCTAAATTAGACCACTTGACACCTAATATGTCTTTGTTTATTATAAAAAAAATGTATACAACACAAACACAAAGTAGAAAGTTGCTTTTTTCACGCAAATTTAAATCGCTTTTTATTACTTTTGAGCCAATAATTTTGAAAAAACATTTATATTGTGCATATCTACAGAAAAATACATTTTAAACCATATATGTTTCACCAATATTGGTGCACGATAAGGTACTTAACAGTGTACAACAAAAAAGCGTCTGCCGTATTTATATATAAGATTTTTTTTTAAATATATAACAACAAAAATACTGATACACGATCCCTACAATAAGGGGAAAAATGTGCTAAAATCAAAATTTTTTTTAATAGTCTGTCAAATGCGCAAATTCTTGATTCAAGAATAACATTTTGATTTTTTTTTTAATCTTATTTAAAGATCGATTTCAAGATTTTGTTCTTAATAAAAATCTTAAATTAAGATCATATTCTTAAAAATTTAAGAATATAATATTAAAATTAAGATTACGTTCTTGATTTTAAGAATGCGCTCTTGATTTTAAGAATTCATTCTATAAATTAAAAATTTATGCTTTACTTTGAGAACGTCAATATTCTTACTTAACAAATTTCAAGATTGAAATTTGAAGATTTCTGCAATCGAAAACGTAAACGTGAGTGATTTAATAGTCACAAAGGCAGACATAAGCAGTTATTTATACTCTAAAGCCCCTGTGTACAAATAAACGATTTTCTAGTCACGAAAATGGATATAAGCAGTTAGACAATTAAATTTAGTATCTCGAGAGCCTAAGTGAGTGATTTCCCAGTCACGAAATTAAGTAAAGGGCAGAATAGCAGTAGAGGACAGAAAGAGGGGTCTAATAATTTAAGAAAAATATTCTGGTGCAATTGTGAATTTTCAGTATGGAATTTGTGTGCTGTATATAATTGTTTAGAAACGGAATTTAAAATAAAACAATGAAATAAAAAAAATTGCAATTGTTATTCTTGTGGCGACTTGGCTTTTTTTTTCTTTATTTGTAAAAGAAATTCTTGAGTTATCTTAAGTCGTATAACCATGAAAAAAATCGAAATAAAACATTTGAAACAAGAGTGAAAATGGCTAAATTTTTGCCAAAATATAGCTTAATTATTGGACGTTCTTCTCAAAAATAATTTTTTAACTAAAAATATTTTCGCTTAACATGTATTAACGCACTAATAATCACAAATTATTGACTTACTTAATTAGAAAAATATTTTTTTTTATTAAAAATGAATTGAAATTGTTTATTGAGGGGTTTAGCTGGATTCTATGCGCATTTCACTGTTGGTATTGCAAATCATTAGGGAACCCTTACCCAATAATTTCTTAGAACAACTAGACAAATGAAAAAAGTTTAACAAATATCACAGTTGACACAAGAACTCTATAATCAATAGCCCAATTCACAATCTAGTACAGTATGGTAAAAATTGTTAAGTAGTGAGTATCAATATACCATCCATTTTGCACATGCAACGATGCAAGATCATTTGCAAAAGATTGTGAATTGGTCTAATATGATTTTTATTTTCTTACTACATTGGCTGACTTTTTTTAGGCTCGAATTGTAGTTGTAAGAAATAATTATGTAAAAAAAATAAACGTTAAAAACAACAACATCTATTCAAGAATAGAGTGTTGCCATACAAGTATTCTATTCAAGAATAGAGTGTTGCCACATCAGTATGCTATTCAAGAATAGAGTGTTGCCGCACAAGTACGCTGTTACTGTTTTTTATATATTTTTTTTTACATACTTACTTCTTACTTGCGCATAGGATCCAGCTTAACTGCGCAATAATCAATTTCAATATATTTTTAAGAGCAGATTTTGTAAATAAAAAGGTTTTTTTTTTCGTTTCAAAATTTGTATGGAAAAAATATTTTTTGAAACGAATTTTCGTTATTTTTCATACAAATTACAAACTACATTATGCGGTGATTTCTAAATCGGTGATTTCTAATGTCAAATTATAAAGAGGAACTAGTCAATACGTAGTTCAATTTTATTACTTATGCTAAAGGTAGAATTAGCCGAACGTCCACGTAAGCTATCGAAACAGCTGATCGTTTTTGTTGATTGAAAACAATGCAAACGCTTACCGAAATTTGCTGTAACGTTGACAGCACGTCTCAACCTGTATAAAATAGAATTTCCTAACGTTGTTAAGTGACGTTTGTAAGCCAGTGATGGTACCATTGTAATTTAAATGGAATAGGGATATTTTGGCTCTGTTTTTTTGGTACTTTTGTTAATAATATTTGTGTGAAAAAACATAAATATATAAATAAATATTTGGGAATGTACATATATACATACTTATGTACACAAATATATACATGCATGTGTATGTATATGTACTTATATATAATAAAGAAATGCATAAATATGTATGAGCATAATATAAATGTGATTAAAGGATTCAAATGGTATCAAAACTTCTTATTGTGTATGCACACATGTAAAAATTTAGTAGCGTTTACATATTTTAGGTACTTTTTCTTCGCTACATTCACCATTTGAACTTTTTTATTTCCCATCACTGTTTTGTGAACAGCTGTTCCTTTTTAATATTAAAACAACAAAACGAAGTAAAGCATACGCACGTTTTTAAATGTTCTATAAGTGCACCAACGTGCTAACAGTACGGTACGGTGCGGTACAGCAACAGCAACGTTCGGTTAACCCAGCCTTAACTTAATGCCAATTTTTATTATACAGAAGGCCGTAGATCTACAAATTTTAGACAATAATTTCTCAAGTACAATATAAATATTATTTTGAAAAATATTTGCTCAATCTGACCACATTTGAAGTGCGCAAAAACTTAAAACGAATTATATTTTATATTTAACCATCATTTATATTTTTCATTAATTTTTATATTTATAGTTACAACTAATTTTCTATTAACTCACGTACTTTCATAATGCAAATTGTACAGACTTAGTCAGCAATTCAAACGAATGTTTGCAACAGTGTACATTCTAACGAACTTATTACGCAGAATGTTATATGAGATATTTCGTTTCATTTACAAAAGAGCAGTATTAAAGCAAAAACTAAAATAGTTGCTTTCAGAATATGCTTCTCTCTATTATTCCACAAGCTTAAAATTCAAACGAAATCCCTCACAACTGAATATATATATAAACATACATACATGTGCTTGTAAACATTTAGCTGCCACAGATATTTATTCAAATGTTGTCTAGTCTGTTATGTACTGGGTTACTTTTATGAACGAGTACATTTAATATGAATATTGTTTAAAACCACATCTGCTCTTAGGTGTAAAGAAAATCCACTATCAGCAGCGGTTAACCACAAGTTTTTAGAGGATTTTGTTATGCAACAATATTTTTTTTTTATTTTGTTCTAATCCCTGTCATAAGCAAGTAATGAGGCACACAACAGTTTCAGAATTTTCATGAATTTTTTTTTATTATGAGGTCAACTATACAGATATATAGCACAAACGTATGTATATGGGGTTGTATTTAAGGACAGATATGCGGTATTAAGTTGCAAAAGGGGACCATGTATTGTTTAGAATATATATGTGAATAATAGCCTATTGTTTTTATATCCATATACATACATACATATAAATGGCATTTGCCGCAGGTTACTTAAATCACTTGAGGAGAGTTTGGCTGCTTTTTTATTTTTTGTGCTATTATGTCTTTCATGTCTAAAACAAAGTTTCTTTAAAAAAACCTTAAGGAAACTTGTAAGAAAAATGGAATATTTTTAATAGAAAGAAAAATGAAATCAATTTTTTATTTCGTATTCAATAACACTGCTCGACATGTGTTAGTTATCGTGTCGTATGCCAATTGCAAATCTTCTGCGCAAATGTAAAGTTTATTTCAACAAAACTATAAACTGTCATTTTTTAAATTCGATCACTTATCCACAAACAAACTATAAAAAAATTGACAAAAATGAAAGGAAATCTTGTCTAAATTACGAATGTTTGAAAAAAAAGCAATGTGAGTCCGATCACAGAGGAGATGTGTAAACATCTAGTAATGATTTTTTTTTTTTTTTAAGTTAGAAGTACTTATGCTTTTAGTATCTTTTTTTAAATTAATTAATTAAAAGTATCAAAACTTTCAATATTGTAAATACATATGAATTTGTTGGTTTTTGTTTGTTTTATTAAACTTATTTGGTTAGTAAATGGGCACACTGCACTATATGTATATGTACTGCATTCAAAATTGCAGTAAGCAGTAAATTTACTGATTACTAAAAAAACATTCAGTAAATTTTTACTGCTAATGAAATTTAATTTGCATTACCAGGAAAATCGTAGTGCCGTAATCATAATAAAATTGTAGCAAGTGGCAAAGTTTTTTCCTTCAAATTTTGGAACTTTTGTATGAAAAACATTTAGCCACTTGGTAGAATTTCATTATGAATACGGGCATTACTGATTACTGAAAATTCAATGCACCTCATCATATAACAAATCATTTAGGCAATTTATAAAAATTGTAGAAAAAAATATTAGTAATCAGTAAAAATTTACTTGTTAAACATTTTTTATTGTTTTTACTGAAACTTTAGTGGTACTGCAGTGCTCATCTATGGTAAATGCCTTTACTTTTACTTTTTAATTTTTAATTCCTGTTGTTCATCGTTAAGTTGTTGCTGTTCTTGTTGTTGTGTACGCATTGCAATTAAAATAAATTCAGTAAAGTGCGACTTTGACTCGCGCACATTCGGTTTTGATAATTTTTTTTTTTGATTTAGCTTTCTTCCTTTTGTAAGTATTTTCAGTTTAAACGATTTTTTTTCAGTTTTATCGCTTTTTTCTCATTTTGGCGTTTTTTTTTCTCTTTTTGGGTTTTTTTTAATTTTCGCAATTTTTTTCATTTTGGCGATTTTTTTATTTTGGCGATTTTTTCAGTTTTGTTGGGGTTTTTTTATTTAGGCCATTTTTTCATTTTGGCGATTTTTTCATACTGGCGATTTTTTTGTTTAAGGATTTTTTTCATTTTGGCGATTTTTCCGGTTTTTCGATATTTATTTTAGTCCTAGAGATTTTTTTTTAATTTGGTGCTATTTTTTGGTTTGGCGATTTTTTTGTTTTTGCGATTTTTTTTATATTTGGCGATTTTATATTTTTTTGATTTTTTAGTTTTACCGTTTTTGAAAATTTCAAGAGTTTTGCTCTTACGGTTTCCAACATACAGCAAGTTGTCAAAATTACAAAGTCAAAATTGAATTAACTGATGGAACACCCATTGATTTGAATTTTTTAAATTTAGTGTTAATTGTTGTAGTCTGTATAAAAAATACACTAACTTTTAAAATTTTAAGTGTATAATGTATGTACATACAATTGTATGTATATTACATGGGATTTTAACATTTTTCGTTGCTCGTTTTGGAACACCCTTTAGTTTTTAACTCTCATATATTTGTTGTTGTAGTGGCCAAATGTCTACACATTGTGTCCAAATTTCAAGTCCGTAGCTCTTACGGTTCATTTTCACCTTTGGTCTACGGAAATATACAGAAAAATAACCGGCGGCGGCGCACCGCCGGCTTCGAGCCGGTCGACTTGTTTCTCTGCTTGGTATTGCTTCTTTCAAACACTAATACACTCATACATAGCTCACACCGATTTGACAATGCAAAGAAATCTCAGCAAAGAAATCTCAGCAAGGAAATCAAAGTCAAAAGATTTTTACCCCCTAGAGTATAGATGTTTACACATCAAAAATTATGTTTCTTGGGTAAAATTTTTAAGAATATACAAAATGGGACTACTTACGATATTTGGAAATTTTTTTAAAATTTTGCGAGAAAAAAATTTTTTTTATATAGGGTGTTTTTTATAGAGTGATACAACTTTGAGTTGGCATCACTGTTTTATTTGACTACCCATTTAACAGCTGATAGTTGCTTTTTGTTTAGTTTGCTTTGACATTTCATTATGGATCGATTTACACCAGAGCAACGCGTGCAAATTGTGGAAATTTTTAATCAAAACAATGGTTCTGTTCGTCAAACTCATTTTGAATTTTCATTAAAAATTTTATTTTCCGATGAAGCCTATTCCTGGTTGATTAGGTACGTAAATAAGAAGAATTGTCGCATTTCGAGTGAGGATAATCTACAAGCAAAAGAAAATTAGTGTTGGCTTTATGGGCTGGCGGAGTCATTGGCCCATATATGTATCTTCAAAAACGATGATGGTCAGAATGTTACTGTCAATGGTGAACGGTATAGGAACATGATAGGAAGTTTCTTTGTACCTCAATTACCTGGCATTAATCTTGCTGATATGTGGTTCTAACAGGACGGAGCCACATGCCAGCGGGCGCTACAATTGATTTACTCAAGGAAACTTTTGCCGAAAAAATAATTTCACGAAATGGCCCAATTAATTGGCCCATAAGATCGTGTGATTTAACCCCATTGGATTATTTTCTTTGGAGTTATGTAAAGTCACTTGTGTACGTCGATAAACCACAAACAATTGAACACCTGGAAATCAACATTCGGAGAGTTATCGGCGAGATACGGCCGCAAATGCTGCGAAAAGTTTGTGAAAATTAGTATTCCAGATTGCGCCTTGTACGCGCCAGACGTGGCGGCCACATGGCCGAAATCATATTTAAACATTAATGTCATAAAATTTTCTATTCAATAAAGACCGTTTCATTAATATCAAAAATATATTACTATGCTTTATTATGATTTAAACTTGTATCACTCTATAAAAAACACCCTTTATAACTCAAAATCTGTACGTGCTGGACCTTTTCTAAATTCAGATCCTTTATAAGGAACTTAATCAGCCCAATCATGAATATTCCCTCGGAATTCATTTCTCACGGAGAATAATTTTCTCGAGAAAACATTCCTCCAATTATAAATTCCTTGGGAACAAAAAAAGAGTAAAACGTGGCATCACCGCATTACGAAGCTCGTTGTTTTGCTTGGTTGTTGACATTTTGTTTCTCCCTTTTTTTGAGTGAGAGAGTAAACAAAATTATTTAAATTCACCAACTTGAAAAAGTAAGTAAAAATAAGTAAGTAAAAATAAGTTGAATAATGTGTCAGTTGAAATTCATATTGTATATATTTAAAAATTTAATCCAATTTTTTTGGCACGGCATAACGCGTAAATGGTTGGAGCACACTCCATTTCTTTTTTGTTTTGTTTGCTATTATCTGGTTGGTATTTTTTCTGTTTTTGATAAAATTGGTATAAATTTAGTTAAAAGTCTACTCAGTTTCTTTGTTTTTCTAGTGTTAAATAAAAGCGCAGATAGTTCACACCCTGTTATAATATAATCTGAAGTGCAGGGTTTGAAAGTTGTCCAGGTCGAATTAAAGAAACTTTTCTAAGCTCATGACTTTTAAAAATCTTCATCTATTTTAAAGATTTTTAATTTTTTGCAAAGCGAATAAGAAATTCCAAACAAAAGAAAAAAAGTGTCTTAGGACACCCGGTTATAGCTATACTGCTCAGCCATAGAAAACAAACCTAATGTGTTTTAATACAAATCATACATAACATGCAATAAAATTAACATTTAATAAAAAACTTGTCCATTTATTTCCCACTATTTTCTTTTCTAAAGCCGTGCGAGTAAATAAATGCATTGAGGCCGGTGGCGCCTATTAGCAAGTAAAAACCATATTCATTAAAAAACAAAGGTTCAGTTAAAATATTAATTAGTTTTCAACCACCTATTCCATTTTAATTGAAAAATTACAAAATTATTACATTAACTAAATATTTAATTGATGTTTTTTTTAAGATTTAGTTGAAATTTAATTGAAATACTTTTAAAGATTCAATTGAAAAATAATTGAAATAGTTATAGGGATTAAATTAAAAATCTAATTAAAAATTTTTAAGAATTCAATAAACATATTAATTGAAATATAGAAAAAATCTTATATTATCGCCTAGGTTCTACATTCGTAAAATGAAATGAAAGTGAAATTTTCTCTTGGTTTGTGTTCTTAATTTCGTAAAAGCGATTTAAAAAGTATAATTTCATTTTCAGTTTGTTTCAAACGAAATCGAAGTGTTCTGGAATCCAATTTCACTACAAAAAAAGTAATTTGAATTCGGCAGCAAACAACATTGTGAAAGAAAATACGTTTTAGTAAAAATAAAATTTTTGTAACTTTTTATTGCAAAAAATACAAAAATGTAGGCATATAAATAACATTTGTAGATAAATTATTTTTTCAAACAATTTTATTTGTGTTTTAAAGGGATAAGTACAAAAACATGGAATAAAAGGAGGCGTTGCTAAAATATATGGGAAACAAATCCGGGATTAGCTAAAGGGTTTTGTAAATGATTTCTTCAAGGCGTTCATAAACTTTTAGCGAACTTGCGATTTTTTCGCGAACTTGCCTTTTTTCGCGTTTTTCCCGAATTTATTTTATTTATAACAGTTTTGGCAAATTTTAATGAATTTTAAGGACTCCTACCGATATTGCAACTTCTGGCGAATTTTTGCATTGTTCGCAATTGCAAATTTTTGCTAAAATTTTCCTTCTTAGCATTTTTTTAATAATATTAGAATTTAGCGAATTTTGAATAATATTAGACTTTGCTATTACATTTTTGGATATTTTCGCCATTTTTGCGATTTTTTAAATTTTTGTTTTCTTAGAGTTTAGCGATTTTTAATAAAAAATTATGGCTTCTTTAAAATTTTGCAAATTTTTCGCAAAATTTCTATTTTTTATTTTTTTTTTTTTTTGCGAAAGATGTCATTTTTGCAACGTCGTTTTTGGCTTTATTTATTTATTTTTACTTAGAGACTTAAAATTTAAATTTTTTGCAAGCTTTGGCGAATTTTCATAATGTTTTGCGCTTTCTCCCGAGTTAATGACTTACCTTACAGTTTTAGCGAGTTTAATTAATTTTAGTTTAGAGCTTGTTTCCAATATTGCAAATTTTCTAAATTTTCGCGGTACGTGATTTTTTATATTTTTTTATCAAGATTTGATATAGATTTTTGCATTTATTTTTATTAAAAGTACATAACCATTATTTTTTTGGTGAATATACTTATATGCAATTAATTGCAATTGCAAGTTTCATTGAATATTTTAATTGAAAATATTTTTTCAAAACAATGTGGCATACTACAAATAACTGTTCGATTTTCACATATAAAAACAAAAGCATACAATGAATATGTAATAATTATTTACCATTTCATAGTATTCTGCGTTAAGCTCTATTGATAGAACTTTTTTAAAGAGCAGCAAATTCAATTAATATAAACATATATTCAATTAAAATAGCAATCAAAAATATAATTTTTTTCTAACCAATCATTTAATTGAAAAAAATTCAACAATAATTTTTTTCTGTGTAGTAACCGGCACTGAACAATTTCAATGTAACTGTATATTAGACTTATCAAATTGTATAAAATAAAATTAAATAAATATAATGCTGAATGTTTCCTCCAATGAGACCACCAAGTCACTCTGGAACCATTTCCACAACTATATTACGATATTAACATTAGCTTTAACTGAAATATAAGTATGTCTGTGATCATGCCAAATGTTGTCAGTTCAAATGCCATAAAATGCTCTGAGAATTCGTAAAACTGATTACTGGTTAAGCATAAAAAATACTCTCAGTCATAGTTTAGATTATGTAAGTTTTATTGTTAAGCTGATTAGTTTGCTAGGAGAGAGACGAGGGGAAAAGAAACTTTTCTGTTTGCTTTTCACACAATAGTGACACGATCCCGCAAGATTTTTAATGGAAAAAGTAACCAAAAATCTAAAACCTTTCGACTTTTTTATATTTTTACATCAAGCAAACAATATTTTATTTCATATCTACAAATCTTTAAATTTTATGAATGAGTTTTTTCACATTAAAATTTCCACTACTTACGTAACAACCATAAATTAGCAAAATGTTTAATGTTTCCTCCATTAACCTTAATTCAACTAAGTCATGTCAAATGCTTAAGTTTTAGTACAAATATCTTTTACTTAATAATGTTGTAGTTAAAAAGTGACTTTTTATTACATTTATAATGTAATTAAAGTCTAATCCACAATTCAAAACTACAATGACGCACAGTCATTTTACAAGGTCTACTCCATTACTTTTGCTGGTTTGTCTGCGTTATAGAAACTTTTCTCCTCCTTATCTGTGTAACCAATGTAAGCGACACATTATTTGCGTTCAAAGAAAGTTTTCAACGAATTTATTACTTAAGCGGATTAAATACACAAAGTAAAATAGTAAATTTTCAGCTTTATTTACCTTAGATTTCAATTTCTTGCCGCACGCCGACAATTGAGGGAAACATACTTTTGGGACTATTTACATGAGAATCAGTATTGGTGCGGTAACAGATAGTAAAATTAAATGAAAAAAAAATATAACATAAAAAAAAGATTTTTATTTTCAGAGTTTTATTTCCAAATTAAAAGAAGTAGAAAATCTAATATATATAATATTTATTATACGTTATAGGGCAGAGTTTTTTATTGAAAAGTATCACAAGATTTGTGAAAATCGTGGAAAAGAAATATAAAAAAATTAAGCTTTGACATCACACTGTGGGGGTTTCTGCACTTGGAAGACCACTGTATTTTTTTTAATTTTTTTTTTTTTTTTTTTTTTGAGGTAAAAGTACTCACGAATGATGAACTATTTTTTTGACTACACGACACGTTCTCGGCAGAGCTTGATAAAAATCAAAACATTTTTATTTTGTTATTTGACGTCTTAGCATTTGCATGTTGACGTCATGGAGAACTGGGCGAAAGAAAAAAATTTGTTTTCCATTTTATCCATTTCTACTTAATTTCAGTTCATGAAAATGATTTTCGTGAGTAAAACTGTTCCTTTTCTAACCAACTTCAAAAAAGTAGGAGATTATCAATTTATCTGTATTTTTTTTTATTTTGTTATTTCATAACTCAGCAACTTTCAGAACGATTTTGAAAATATTATTTTTTTGGTTGAGAGGGTATAGCTAGTACTTGATCCCATTGTAAAAAATGGGCGGGAGCACGCCCACTAATTTTTTCTTACATTTTATGATCTTTTAATGATCCGATTGTTGCGAAACTTAGCAAATATTTTGTTGTCTTGCAATGACACAATTCCAAAATTGAATATTTATTATTATATTTCACGATTTATAGAAACTTGACATACACATTGAGCTTTGAAAAATACTTAATAATGTGTTCAAGAAAATGGGAAGGGCCACGCCCATAGAATGTTATTACTAAATTATATGTACTTCCATTTATTCGATTCCCACTATAATTTGCAAAGTGCTTCGTCTCTTATAATGACATACTTTTGTTCTTATAGAAGTGGGCGGGGCCATGCCCATTCAAAATAAAGGCTATATTTCACGTGCTTCTACCAGACCGATTTCTACGAAACTTGGCATACACTTTGAGCTTTGAAAAATACTCAATCCTGCAAAAAGTGGGCGTGGTAACGACTATTAAAATATAAAGGGTGTTTTTTATTGAGGTATAGAACTTTAAGTTGGCATCACTTTTTTAGCTGGCGGCCATTTTGTCAGCTATCAAGTGATTAATATTTAGTTTGGTTTGCCATTTCATCATGAACAGGTTGACAAAAGAACAACGCTTGCAAATCGTGCAAATTTATTTCGAAAATAATGGTTCAGTTCGCGAAGTTTACCGCAAGCTCCGTCCATTTTATGGTCGACATAATCGTCCATCAGAGCAATTAATTCGGTTATTCGGAATGGACCTGTCAATTGGCCACCAAGATCGTGTGATTTGACACCATTGGATTATTTTCTTTGGGGATATGTGAAGTCGCTCGTCTACGCCAACAAACCAGAAACGTTAGGGGACTGGGAAGCCAACATTCGTGGCGTTGTTGCCAACATACGGCCCCATATGCTCGAAAAAGTGGTTGAAAATTGGACCTGTAGAATTGGCTTTATTCGAGCCAGCCGCGGCGGCCACGTGCCCGAAATCATATTTAAACATTAATGGCATAAAATTATCCTTCCAATAAAGCCAAATTGATGGACATTAAAACGATTTTCTTGTGTTTTATTTCAATTCAAAGTTCTATACCTCTAAAAAAAAACACCCTATAATATAATATTTCACTTACTTCTACTCAATAGTTTTTTATGAAAATTGGCACACGCCCTGAGCTCTGAAAAATACCAAATTTTATATTTGAAAATGTAGCACAGGCCACGCCCATCACAGCTAAATATTAAGTTATATATACTACTTATAAAACACTTTTATATGTGTTATAATGTTTTTCAAAGTCAGTGACAATAACTACGATAACGAAAGGCATGTGTAAATAACTAAATATAGAATTTTATAAACTCATTAGTACCAATTTTGAACAGTACGTACTAAGTATAAAAATTTTTTATTTAACTAAAGCTATTTTTAACTCTTTATTGCTTATTTTTGAATGTGGCTATTTTTTATTTTTATTATATCAATATTTTATCCAGGTTTTTTTGTATTTTTTTTTTCTTTCGTTTTATTACACTTTATTATCAATATCGCAGAGAATTATAGCAATAGAGAATAGAGAGATTAATAGTAATAGAGAGTAATAAATACTAATACTAAAATTAAATAATCAAATAGAGCAAATAAATAATTCAATAAATTGCGGTTACACCACTTTTGCGTTGAAAGCTTCAATTGTGATTTTTTTTTTGTATAAACATATGTGACGCGCAAAATAGAAAGGGACCTAAGGGTAAAACCAGTTTTGTTCAGGAGAGCCATTTTAAAGATTTAAATACGTGTATCTTTGGTATATCTTAAATTTCATAAAACGCGCATATCTCTGCGATGGAACACTTTTGGGGCATGGGATCGGTCTCATTCGATGCTCAGATGTTGTACACTTAAAAAAAAAAGTGAAAATTGATTTATTTTTACCTTTAGGTCCCTTTCTCTATGCGCTGTCACATATATATATTATCACAGACGAAACAAGATCTATGTTTGATTATAAAATATGTTTAATTAATATAAAAACAAAAATTGGTTTAAGTTTATATATCAAAAAAATTGCTCGATATGGCTACATTTAAACTTTTGCGAGCTTTTTCTTCCTTTAATCTAGCAAAATAAAATGAGTAAAAAGTCGATATTGCTTTACCAATTTAAAAAAGAAGAATAATATAGAGTAATCTTTTATTTCTTCCAAATTTTTTATGCCTTGAAAGTTATTCAGTACAGCCTAAAACAGATAATGTATGTTTTTGGAAGAGCGAGAAATCGAAATTTTATTTAATAACGGCCAATTTTAAATGTATCTACTTATGTAAACATACATACGCATACATATTTTTATTATATATGTATGTATATGCTAACTATTTAATCTACGTATGTACATACCTTATTGAAATGTAATATGAAATGTAAATGAAATGTGTACAATATTGAAGCTCTCAAGCTATGTATGTGTTAATCTCATGATAGTTATTTATATTCTAATAAATTACTTTACAAATATTGATTTGATGTTTTTATTTTCAACAGAAACATTTTGATACTAGTCCCTTTTCGCGCATTTTCGAAAAATTTTACTATTTTTTTATTTTTGAATTTTTTTTAATTAAGTCCTTTCTAGCCCTTTTTTCAAAAATTTTTACGCGTTTTGAGTCTCAACAGTTGGCATCACTGGTTTCCAAAATAGATACAAACATGTTCGTCTTGGTCGCTTATTTTCTTAAGACCCAGAATTTATGTACATATTAATGTTGTGTAAATTACACACGGAATGACAAACTTATGTATTATGTATATTTTACACAACATTCATATGTACAGCTTTTTATCTTAATGTCACATCATAGTTAAAAGTTATATCAATAGCTAATTCGGCAGCTCATTTAGCAGGTTTTTTTATGCTACAATCATTACTATGGTGCTAATAAATTGTTGTGTGCACTCGTGTGTATAAAATGCCTTTTAAATATTGTTGATGAAGGACCTAAAATTTATTATAAAACTTTAGCATATTATTGTTTAAATCGTAAGGACGAAAACAAGAAATACACAAACGCACACATGTCGTTAAAGCAATAAACGAAGACTATATAAAATACAGAACGTTGTAAAACGTGTTGTCTATTTTATGTTATTTCATATACGTTGATAACCCATTAATGGGGGGAAATCTGAGGGTGTGAGATATCACAAATTTTGCACAAAGTTAAAATATATATGTCGGAATGTAGAAAAAAAACGTCTGACGTATCTTGTGCAAAGTGCTGACTAAAATAAATAGCATGGGTACGCAAAATTGATTTTAATGGTTTAGAATACTAAAATTAAAGTAAAATAAAATTTGTTTATTGTTAGTCTAAAGGTACGGTCACACTTGTCAAAAATTTTCCCAAAAAAAAGTAACCAACAAACACTAATGAGAAAATTTTGATCCAGACATTTGTTTATCAAATTAAATAGTTTCGAACACAACTAATAGACAATATTATATGTAGAATCCAACATTATTGGATACTATTTAACTTGACAAACTTTTGTCTGAATTGAAAGATTTTTCTAATACTTAATAAATACAGGATGATTGCTGTACAACCAATGAGTTAATTATATTATAATCTTGGTATTGTAACACTTTTGTTAAATGTGACCAAAATATAATTGAGACTCACCACACTATGTTCTAATATTATATTAATATTGTTAAATACGACCACAGTATTATGTAATATAATAATACTATTTTATTTTTTAATCATACATTTATTGTAGAAACAGCTGTGCGTCAAAATCTAAATAAAAATAATTTAATATTGTTGAAATAAATTGTATATATAGAAATGTATACCTACACGACATACAGCCATGTCTGTATAAAAAGATATACAAATGTTTATATATATTTATTGATCCACTCTTTTGTTTGTACTTTATTTATTTATTCATTTACTTAACACTACCGATAGCTTACAAACGAAATATTGAACTGACAGATGTTTCTGAAAGAGATTTTTTTTGATGTGTAAACATCTATACGCTAGGGGGTAAAAATCTTTTGACTTTGATTTCTTTGCTAAGATTTCTTTGCTTTTCTTTCACAGCATTGTCAAATCGGTGTGAGCTATGTATGAGTGTATTAGTGTTTGAAAGAAGCAATACCAAGCAGAGAAACAAGTCGACCGGCTCGAACCCGGCGGTGCGCCGCCGCCGGTTATTTTTCTGTATATTTCCGTAGACCCAAGGTGAAAATGAACCGTAAGAGCTACGGACTTAAAATTTGGACACAATGTGTAGACATTTGACCACTACAACAACAAATATATGAGAGTTAAAAACTAAAGGGTGTTCCAAAACGAGCAACGAAAAATGTTAAAATCACATGTAATATACATACTGTTACGAAAATAGCCGTCAATAATGTTAAGCAGAATTACACACAGATATTCACAACTTGTTACCACTACGCCTTCCTCGCTGTAGTTTAGGCACGTTTCTTAGCTGGCTGCGTAAGTAATCACGTGACACCTCTTCGTCTACTGCTCGTCACTTACGAGACTCACTCTGCCGTCACTCACAGTTGATACACCAATACCTCTTTGTCTGCTGCTCGTCACACACGGCACTCACTCTGCCGACACTTACAGTTGATACACCAATAAAGACTCAATGGCCTTACTTATACCCTTATACACGTCTATTCGCTGCGCTGTTCCCTTTACTCCAGTCGACACGATAGACTCCACAATAATCTCAATTCCACGACAGACTATTATCAATTCACAACTTAATTATCAACTGATTAACGAGTTCTTAACTTCACTACTTTCTGATTAGCACTAACTATAACTGTTCGCGACTGACTTACAACTGCAACTAACTAACTCATTGGATGCGTCACCTCTATTTATATTTCACACAAATTCCACTAGAAGTTTCAAGCAATGTCTAGACGATCATTATCATCTTATATGCTGCCTAATTAAGTTCATGTGGTAACTATGTACATACATGTGTATATGCGTACGTGTGTACATCATTAACTAAGCAACACACGGTGGTTGTTTATCTTTTGCTTTTCGTTTGAATTGGCATGTATGTATGTGTGTAAGTATGTGAATCTTCTTAATAGCAGACGCTTTTTGTTGTTGTTGCTTTTGCTTGTTTAATCAAGCTAGGCATGCTTATTTAGTTGTTGGCTACTATTCTAGACTATTCTTTGCTTTGACCATGTAGGAATATTTTCGCGTAGCACTTACATTAACCCTGTTGGAATATTTTTGTGTAATGCTGCTTAACATTGTTGACGGCTATTTTCGTAACAATACAATTGTATGTACATACATTATACACTTAAAATTTTAAAAGTTAGTGTATTTTTATACAGACTACAACAATTACACTAATACTTGATTTACATTAAGCGTTTTTTCATGAAATTTCATGAATTTTGTTGCACGCAACTTTTTCTATTTGCTAATTGCAGCACTATAAAAGAGATTTTTATATAAAAAAGGGCGTAGATTGAATCTCTGATGCATTTTTGAAAATTTTTTTGAAAGAAATTGCTCCTCGAGGCCTCCTATTGACAAATAAAAAATTTTCATGCAACTAATTTCATGAAAAAAATGCTTAATGTAAATTAGGTATAAATTTAAAAAATTCAAATCAAATTTAAAATTTTAAAAGTTAGTGTATTTTTATACAGACTACAACAATTAACACTAAATTTAAAAAATTCAAATTAATGGGTGTTCCATCAGTTAATTCAATTTTGACTTTGTAATTTTGACAACTTGCTGTATGTTGGAAACCGTAAGAGCAAAACTCTTGAAATTTTCAAAAACGGTAAAACTAAAAAATCAATAAAATATAGAATCGCCAAATATAAAAAAATCGCCAAAAATAAAAAAAATCGCCAAAATAAAAAAAATCTTAAACAAAAAAATCGCCAATATGAAAAATCGCCAAAATGAAAAAAAGCGCCTAAATAAAAAAACCCCAAAAACAGAAAAAATCGCCTAAATAAAAAAACCCCAAAAACAGAAAAAAATCGCCAAAATGAAAAAATCGCCAAAATGGCAAAAATTACGAAAATTAAAAAAACCCAAGAAGAGAAAAAATAAACGCCAAAACAAGAAAAAAGCTAAAAAACTGAAAAAAAATCGTTTAAACTGAAAAAACTTAAAAAAGGAAAAAAGCTAAATCAAAAAAAAAAAATGATCAAAACCGAATGTGCGCGAGTCACAGTCGCACTTTACTGAATTTATTTTAATTGCAATGCGTACACAACAACAAGAACGGCAACAACTAAACGATGAACAACAGGAATTAAAAATTAAAATGAAAAAGTAAAGGCATTTACCATAGATGAGCACTGCAGTACCACTAAAGTTTCAGTAAAAAAAATAAAAAATGTTTAACAAGTAAATTTTTACTGATTACTAAAATTTTTTCTACAATTTTTATAAATTGCCTAAATGATTTGTTATATGATGAGCTGCATTGAATTTTCAGTAATCAGTAATGCCCGTATTCATAATGAAATTCTACCAAGTGGCTAAATGTTTTTCATACAAAAGTTTCAAAATTTAAATGAAAAAACTTTGCCACTTGCTACAATTTTATTATGATTACGGCCCTACGATTTTACTGGTAATGCAAATTAAATTTCATTAGCTTTTGAATGCAGTGCATATACATATACTGCAGTGTGCCCATTTACTAACCAAATAAGTTTAATAAAACAAACAATAACAAAAATTAAAAATTTTAAAAACCCCCACTTTTTTCAGAAAAGATGTTATATCTTCTAAACGGCTGGACCGATTTTCTTCAAACATAGCTAAGAGTCCTCTCGATCAAGTCATCTTTCAAACAGAAAAAACTAAATGAAAGTCGGTCCAGCCGTTTGGCCTGTACGTGGACACGGACAGACACACAGATACCCAGACACACACTACAAACTTATAACACCCCTTTTTTTAGTCGGGGGTTAAAAACCAACAAATTCATATGTATTTACAATATTGAAAGTTTTGATACTTTTAATTAATTAATTTAAAAAAAGATACTAAAAGCATAAGTACTTCCAACTTGAAAAAAAAAATTTCATTACTAGATGCTTACACAACTCCTCTGTGATCGGACTCACATTGCTTTTTTTTAACTTATAGTATGGTTTTGAAAAACATTATATTGTTATTTACATCATACTATTTTTAAATAATAATACAAATTATGTTGTAGTCATAAATTTTTAACAAAACTATATTGTTAAACTCTAACCATATCATACTTTTTTTATGGATGTGATAATGTAATTATTAAATGCAAACATTACTCTGCTTATCGTAACGAAATAAATGTTTAAAATAACAATAACTATTTTTCGACGATCATACATTTTTTTCAGAGAACATGATATTGTTTTCTCAACCATTCTACAACCATATCTTTTCTTTGTGCGCATGGTTCTCTTTCACGTTTTTATGGCAATAAAGCCGACAGTATTTTGACGTATGCCAGTAAATAAATTGAAAATAAGGAATTCTAAAATAAACGCAAAATAAGCCGATTTTACGTAATTTTTTTTTGTTTTACGTTAATCAATGCCGAAATATGTATCTGGGCGCAAGGAGTATGCACAAAGTTTATGTATATATTTTCACAAAGCTTTTCAATAGGTGGGGCCACGCCCATAAATATTAAAACTAAAAACTAAATTTTAATGGTTTAATTTATTTTTTTAATATAAACTTTGCATTCAAGTTGCACTTATGCCAAGCTATAGATTTTCGTTTTAAAAAGCTGGGCGTAACCCCGCCCATAAATTTTTAGCCTACTTAGGCATATTACATTAAAGTTTATTACTTATATATTTCTTATTAGCTAATTCTTACAAAACCACAGCAAAATCTTAAAATTGAAGAAGTAGGAGAAGTCACACTCATAAAAATTTAAAGTTTGGTTAGGTTAGAGTTAAAAGAGGGGGCAATCAATATTGATCCAATCCGTTTTGGATTACATTTATGCTTTAATAGCTAATTGTGTACTCTTAATAAGAGAAATTTAATTATTTAAAGGTAAAATTTACGCTGAAATTTAATAAACAAATCAGAAAACTTTTCACACACATTTGCAATAAGATTTCAAAAAGTTTCGTTGCTCAATTTAAAACAGATTTGAATTTTGAGAAGTCATATATTAGTTAATGTAGCGGCTACAGTTTGACATATTTTTTGAAAATTTCAGGTCCTTAGCTCTAACAGTTGTTGAGAAAACAGCCTGTGAAAAAAAGACAGACAGACAGACAAACGGACGCACAGCGGAGTATTTGAGCCAAAAATCTGGCCAATACTGTTTTTTTAGTTTAGATTGCTTGCGAAAAGTTATTGAATACCCCTAGATCAATGAAACTTGGCAGAAATATGTCTTATATTTCTAGGCTATTAAACCAAGAAAACAAGAAAAAGCGGACAAAGGGGAAAAAAGTTCCCTCGGAGGAACTAATAACACCTCTGAAAAATTAAATTGTTTTCTTAACTTTTTTCATACTTTTGTTTAGCAAATGCATCTTTTAAAGTCAGCGAAAGTTCAAAACTACAAACTTGGACCCAGGAAGACCCGTGACAAAAATTGAGTAAATATGAAACAAATGTACTACTACCTATGCCCTAATATCATAAAAATCAAACTTATGAGCTTTTATGGGTAAGGAGGAGTATCTCTCTCCTCAAAGCAAAACATTTCATGACTTTAAAAAGGTTTCTTAATCATATTAATTCATGCAAGATGAGCAAAAACAGAAAAAAAGGTAACATTTTCAAAAAATCACAAAAAAAATAAATGCCGCAAACTTGCGCAGAGCTGCAAATCACAACTAAAAGTCTTCAAAATTTATAATATGATCAGGCATGGGCACCACTACATTGAAAGCTTAGCATGTATGGCATTGTATTGGTTTTTTATTGTTCTCATTTAGTGATATCCGATGCACGTCTGCTTCGTTCGAAATTTTCTGCTAGACTAAGCACAATATCATTTCTCTGCTTCGCTCATCAATTTTGTGTATGTACACATCGTTCGCTCTTTTTGCATTTTCATTTTGCATTTTTTTGTGTATCGAACGGGGTGCTTATTAGGGTGATCGATTATTCGACTTTTCCAGAGACTGGGTTTCGAATAGTTCGAATATTTGAAATTATGAAAAACTCGGTTTCGGTTTTTACAATTCACAAAAAACCGGTGAACCGGTTTTTTTAAGTAAGAAAATTATTGTACAAAGGTTTTGATTTTAAATTGCTTTATTTAAAAAAAAAGAGTTAAAAGTTCATGCACATACTATAAAACAATAAGGGTTTTCATGGGAACTCTTAAAGTTGCCATTTGTAGAATTGGGAAAACTTGCGAGTCCTGTTTCATAAAGCCTCTTTAGCACTTTTGCGAAAACAGTTTATGTAAATTTCAAACAAACGTCAAAAAGTTCATTTAATAAAAATAAAATAAGAAAATTTCAAGCAATTTTGAATTTTAAAACATATTTACATATGTACATATATCTTTCTATAAAAATAAAAAAGTGTGTGTGTGTCTTAAAATGTCAAAAAAAAGCCAAAAAACCAAGAAATTTTTTTTTACAATATGCACAATTGCACAGCTTAAGTTTATGAGACAAAATTATTTAGCGAACTTAACAGATTTGTGAAAATAAATTCCTATGCAATTTTTGACATTTTATTTACGAGAAATAAAAATACACAATTGCACAGTTTGCGAGACTTTTGAACAATCTCATAAAAACCCTTAATATAAAAATGAAAGGTAAAACATAAAAATTAACTTCATATACCTACATATATATGTATAATATATATACATATGAATGTATGGACAAGTTGTATACCTACCTCTATATAGAATATGAAGCAAAATGTCAACAAAACTAAAAAAAGCAATTTGCAAATTGATTTTGACATCAACTTCACACCATATGGCCAATTTAATTCGCCTCTGATACCACCTCATATAATAATTTCGTTGGTCTAAGTTTTTACATAGCAAAAACTAATTTTATTGCCAAATTTACAAATCGAAAAGTATTCGACTCAGCCGGTTTTTAAATTGTAAAAAAACCGGACTATTCGACATTCGAAAATTAACATTTTGAAAAACCCGACAACCGTACTGCGAAAAAACCGGCTTTTAAAACCGGTTGAAAACCCGAGTCGATCAACCTAGTACTTATGTAGTTCTTAAGATTTCTTTAAATTAATTTTTGCCATTTTTGACAGCTTTTTGGGTCAAATACTCCTCTGTGGGACGTACAGACGTGCGAAGGGATATCGCACGTCTTTTCTTTCAGATTATATAGACAACACTTGGAGAATTTATAATGGAGAGGTTCACAACTGAACAGAGAACCAGAACAATAGAATTTTATTATTTAAACCAGAGATCAATTATTTTATGAGTGATGAAGCTCATTTTCATTTGAATGTCTTTGTTAATAATCAGAACTGTAGGTTCTGGGGTTCTCAAAATCCAAGAGCCATTCATCAACGCCAATTGCATCCCATCAGGTGTACAGTATGGTGTGGGATCACATCTGAAAATGTCATTGGGCCCTACTTCTTCGAGAATGAAGATGGAAGTGCTGTAACCGTAAATGGAGAGCGGTATCGGCTTATGATAGAAAATTTTTTACGTTCTGCTCTTGAAAACAGACCTGGTATGTGGTTTCAGCAGGACTGCCCATACTGCCCGAGACACAATGGCACTTTTAAGTCAAATTTTTGGAGAGCGAATAATTTCTCGAAATTCGGAAATTATTTGGCCAGCGCGATCGCCAGATTTGACAGCACCCGACTATTTTCTTTGGGGTTTTTTTGAAGGAGCGAGTGTATGTGAACAAGCCAGAGACAATCCTTGAACTCAAGGCAAACACTGTTGCAGAAATTCAAACGCTACAGCCACAAGTTTTGAAAGATGTTATGGAAAATGCTCTAAAAAGAGCCCATCAGTGCGAAGCTGAAAACGGTGGTCATTTAGGAGACATCATTTTTCATACTTAGTGTAAAAAAATTTCCATTTTGTATATTATATAATCTGAAAGAAAAAATAAAAAAAAGTTAATAAACAAAAAAGTTATTAAACTTTTACACCCCTTGGTTTCTTTTGGCCCACCCTGTATATATATATATATTTGTTTATATTGGAAAAATTTGGCGTCTGACTTGACTTTAGCTATAGAATGACAAATAGTGTTTAATACCAACATTTTTAACTTCTGCATTAAGCATTTTCAATAATATACAATCTTTCATTCACTCGAGTTTTCAACCAGGCATCAAATCAAATATATATAACATCAAATAAATTTTGCATTCAAAACCTAAACAAACACTTATAAATGCAAAGCACAATTAACAGTAGCAAAAAAAGTGTAATAAATATTTTTTGGAATGTTACAAAAATGCTGTCAAAAAGCGACACAATTGCTGGTTCAAAAAAAAAAAAGAAATCATAAAATAAACTAGATCACTTTGGTTGGCATTTAGAAGATACGTAAGTAGGACACATACCTATTTTAATCATTTGTCTCTCGCATAAGCCACAATTGAAATGTTGCATAGTTGCGAAATTGATGTCAATGAGAGATGATGCATGTGTCTAAAATAAAATTGACAGTTGCGATGGCAATTTCAGTGGAAAATCCTTTTTAGCTTCGCTCTATACACACACATATACATAAGGCTCTATATATACAGACATACACATACACACTTACACGTTTAAATTATTTAATGAACGTATAAGCAGTTTTCAGTAAAAAAAAATTACTCCCGCATACACGTTTGCTTGTTCATATTATCAGTGATGCATAAAGAGAGTAGTGCACTACAATATAAAACAGGAGAACTATAAAAAAAATTTATACGAGTTTTAATCTATGTAAGTGTTGGTGGCAATTGTGTGCAAATGCATTTTCCAGGGAACATATTGTATAACCAAGAGTATTAAATCCACACACATACATATGCACACATATACAAAATGTACCAATGCATTTGTGCATTAACAAAGAGCTTTCACAGAAAATAAGCTTGCAGCACAGGAAATGCATGTCTGCCAATTTTAATGAAAGCTAACAATGAAATGGATGTAATTGCTACATTAATAATAATAGTGTAACAATTTTAAATGCTTGCATTGAAATATATAGAGCGTCGTACCCTTTACAAATGTAAAAGAAAACAGCTTGATTCTTTTGTTAAGAAATTAAGATTAACAGCAATTTCTTCTATAATTGTTTATTATTTTTGCAATAATTGAACAATGCTTAGCATCTTAGTAACCCTTGCACTATGAATATAAAAACAGCAGATATAAAAGTCAGCAAATTGTTCATTTGAATTTATATCAGCAAGTCTGCAACATATGGTTTTTGGCCATTGCTAGTTTCGTTGACAATAGTCTAAATGTCCTGCACTAATTCTGATAAATTTTTCTGTTTAATTTGATAAATGTATTTGGGGACTCACAAGCTGCTCTCTCATGTTATCTTATCATAATGTTTTAATTATTTTAATAAAATTTTTTTTGCTTCCAAACGAGAATTACACAGAGCAACACGAAAAAATATTACCATATACGGCCACCACTACGTGATAAAAGACAAAAAAAATCCCGGGTCTCCCAGTTTTGCCCTAACTTATCTATTTTTAGGGTTCCGTACACCAAAGGTGAAAAAGAACCTGAATTTAGACAGAGTATGTAGAACCTTGGCCACTACAACAAAAAAATACATGAGAGGTAAAAATTAATTAGTGTATTTTTATGCAGACTACAACACTTACCAGTAAAATTTAAAAAAAATTTAAATTAAAGGGTATTCTATCAATTAATGAAATTTTGACTATGTAATTTTGACAGCTTGGAAACCGTGAGTGGCAAACTCTTAAACTTTTAAAAACGTTAAATCTAAAAAATCCCAAAATTATAAAATCGACAAACCGAAAAAAATGGACATTAATTTAAAAAAAAACGCCAAAACGAAAAAAATCAACAAAATAAAAAAAAATTCTAACACTAAAGTAAATCGCCAAAATAAAATAAAACGCTAAAAACGAAAAAAATCTCCAAAACGCGAAAAAGGAGCCAAAACCAAAAAAAAAAAATGTTTATATGAAAAAAAAATCGCCAAAATGAAAAAAAAATTGCCAAAACTAAAAAAAAAATCGTCAAAATCAAAAACCCGAAAAACCGAAAAAAAATCACCAAAACGAGAAAAAAAGTGTCAAAACTAAAAAAAAGCGCCAAAACTTAAAAAAAATCGCCAAAACCGAAAAACGTCATAACTAAAAAAACGCTCAAAACCGAAAAAAACCCAAAAACGAAAAAAAAATGCCAAAACTATATTTTATATGGGCTAAAGTTCGTACTGAATTACATATATAGTGTACATATGCAACCCTTCGTGCGCTGGTCAAAGTCACACTTAATTCAATCTATTTTTATGGGCCCAAAAGGTTTGGGGCATCGGTATCATTTTTACATTTTCTCAGGCTCATATCTTGCAAACTGTTCGGAATTTTGATATACTCTCTGAGGCAAAGTTGTAGCTCTTGTCATAAAGAACAATTATAAGCATATAAAATCAAGAAAACTTCAACTTAAAGATCAAAATCGCAAGAAATCTAAAAAAAATTCAATTTTTTTATCCTTATCGCCTATTTAGTTCCATAGATAGCAAACCGTTCAAAACTTAAAGAAACAATTAAGTACAAAAATTTACCTAATACCTCAATAAACAACTTTCTTGAACATATGATTCAGCTAGGAATGATTCTTAATACCATTTAGGTAGCGCTTAGGTAGCCGCAAAAGTGAAAAATTTCCAAACAAATGAAATAAAAAAATGTTCGTGAAATTTTTCACTTTTCTGCTTGTTAAATGGTATTAAGAATAATTCCCAGGAAGTTCATATGTTCCAAAAAGTTGTTTATTGAGATCATAGTCACATTTTTGTAGTTAATTCTTTCCATGAAATTTGAGCGGTTTGTTACCTATGGACCTGAACAGGGGAAAAAAGGTAAGAAAAATCGAATTTTTTTTTAAATTTTTTGCGATTTTGATCTTGAAGATGAAGTTTTTTTTTTATTTTAGAAGTTCACAATTTTTGTTCGCTATGACAAGGGCCACAACTTTGCCTCTGGGAGTAAATCAAAATTTGGAACGGTTTTCAAGAAACATGAGCCTGAGAAAATGCAAAAATGATACCGAGGCACTAAATATTTGAAGCCCATAAAAAAAATGAATGAGTTGCGGCAAAAGTGGGAGAGACGGGACTTTTTTTGGTCATTTATCACGTTGTAGTATCCGTCAATGTTATGGAACACTATGACAATACGATAAGACATAGCACAGTGGGATCAGTAACAAAAATATTGATATCCAGCTGTTATCCGTCTGTCGTTTGAGTTCTATTTTTTGATAATACTCGTAAAAGGAAGTAACATTCATGCAATGAGTGCCTACTACTATTACAAGATGTTACATTCTTTAGGAAAGGCATAGTGATTGATAAGACAGGTGGTGAAGGAAGATATAGGGGAAAGCTTCATTCTTTTACAACTCCTCTTTTTACACCTCTTTTTTAATAAGGCAGTGTTGTAGCGCCTCTACTGTTAATGAGGCGTATTAAATTTTGAAGCTGTGTTTAGTTATTTTGTTGGTTATTTTACTTCGTCGATGATTCTCCTATTATGTTATATTAGTATTAGTATCCACTGAAGCCGATGTAGTTCAGTGACTTTGCCTTCATCACTTGAACTTTCCTAAGTACGCGAATCAGACTTCAGTATGGAGGGCAGTATTGCAAAGGAATCAGATTTTTGAAAATCCTGGACAGACTGAAAGTACCTCGGCTGGGAAACCGCATCGACAAAGAAAAATATACACATTTTTGATAATGACAAGAACTACAGGCGTTAACAAAAAAGTGGCAAAAATTTTAGAAATTATAAATTTATCTTAGTACAGTTTACTTTTTATTTTTCATAAAAAATTTCTGGTGGAAAAACGAAACTTTTCCTTAACAAATATATTTCGCAGCTATTGCAAAGATGTTAGAAATGTTTATTTATAAACACGATAATTTTATTTAATGTAAATACGGCTGCGTTTTACGAAACAATATCGAATACAGACATCTCTTTATCGAACTTATTAAAATAAAAACATTACTATCATTTATTTAAGGATAGCAAAAACCTCAATAGCAAGACAGTCTAACCTAAACTATTATAAAAAAATTGTATGCCAGGCTTAAGTTCAGTAATTTCAATTCTTTTTATTGAATGAAATATTTTATTAATTAATGTGAGTTTCTAAAGAAGAGAAGAAAAATTAAATTAGACTTTTAAGGTGGGGGAAATATGTATGTACCGACGGTACATCGAATAAGTAAAAATAATTAATGTGATGATCGTAAAAGATAAGCAAGAATAGTTAAACATACGTAGGTAGAGTAATATAACTTCGTGCTAACCTAAATAGAAAAATGAAAAAATGGAAAAACAAGGCAAATAAATAGTGATACTTACATATGTATTTACCAAAGGTAAATCAATAATTGTACACAACAATCATTTCTCACATTCCGTTTCATTAGAATTTACGTTAAATAGCTGATGTTAATAATAATCTCTACCCAAGTAGATAGACTAGGGTGCTGATGAAGTGCGTGGCTGCACAGAAAAATATCGGTATTTCCCCCAGCTTAAAAGTCTAATTTAATTTTTCTTCTCTTCTTTAGAAACTCACATTAATTAATAAAATATTTCATTCAATAAAAAGAATTGAAATTACTGAACTTAAGCCTGACTAAAAAATTATTTCTGATTAAAAATTCACTATAGTTCAATTAAAAATCTAAAAATGTCTAAATTTTATGAATTTTGTTCAAATGCATTTAAAAGTTGAACAATTTAATTTTTAAAAATTCTATATCAATAAATCTACAATAAAAATATTTTAAAATAAATTTGTTATTGCTTAATGTTACAAATTGACCCATGGACAAGAAACAGAAATATAAAAGAGAAATTTATTTTTTATTTTTTTTTTTTTTTTGCAAGAACACTTAAAGTATTACATTTGAATAGATAAAATATCTAAGGATTTGCGACAAAGTTTTTGTTTATACTTTGTAAAGAATTTGCCTTTTGGCAAAGCCTCGGGTTGACTTTGTTGCCATTCCTTACTTTGACTATTAAACCATACAACTTTTAATATACACACAGTTCAGATACTTGTGCTTTTAAGGGAATTTTTTCGCATGCACGTACAATAGGAAAAAAATGTCAATTGTAGTTTTAGTTTTAGTTTTGTTTCATTTTTTTTTTCTAGATTTTACAATAGCAACAGTTGCAAGGCTTTTGTTAAATTTAAAAACAAGTTTTGCGATTGTTTTTTTTTTTCTTTTTTTATCAAGTTGGATTTATGTGAAAATTAAAGTATTTAATGTCAATTAGACTTTTATACCGATCATTGACATTTAGCATAAAGTTCTGCAATAATTGTCATTAAATTTTAAACTTTAAAAATAATAACATGCATATACATAATGTTAATTATTTGGTATTTTAATGAAATCACGTTAATATTGACAACTGAGGTATGTTTTAATATAGGGTGGGCCATTTAATTACTTTGACTTTAAGAGGTAGAATAACATTAATTTTTAAGCAGTTTGATTATTATTGTTCGAACTTTATTTGTTTCTATATTTATGATTTTATTAAGCTAAAGTTGGTAGCGCTCTTTAAGCCCAATTAAAAGTGATAATTATTAATGAACAAATAACACCAAAGTTAGTTGTAAATATTCTAGCAAACACTACACGCAAAGAAAAGATATGGTTGTATAATGCTTGAGAAAACAATATTATGTGCTCCGAAACAAATGTGTGGTCGTTGAAAACTAGTTATTGTTATTTTAAACATGTATTTCGTTACGATAAACAGAGTAATGTTTGAATTAATAATTACATTATCACATCCATAAAAAAATGTGATACGGTTAGTTTTTAACAATATAGTTTTGTTAAAAGTGTGTGACTACAACATAATTTGTATTATTATTTAAAAATAATATGATGTAAATAATAATATAATGTTTTCCAAAACCATACTATGTTAAGTTAAAAATAAATGTTTTTCAGAAATATCTGCCAGTTCAGTATTTCGTTTGTAAGCTATCGGTAGTATTAAATAAATGAATAAATAAATAAAGTATAAACAAAAGGATAGATCAATAAAAATATATAAACATTTGTGTAACTCTTTATACAGACATGTCTATATTTCGTGTAAGTATACATATCTATATATACATTTTATTTCAACAATTTTAATTTATTTTTATTTCGAATTTAACGCACAGCTGTTTCTACAATAAATATATGATTAAAAAACAAAATAGTATTAATATATTAAATAATACTGTGGTCGTATTTAACAATATTAATATAATATTAGAACATTGTATGGTGAGTCTCAATTATATTTTAGTCACATCTAACAATACTAGGATTATAATATAATTAACTCAGAAAATATTATAATTAACTCAGATAATAATATTGTTAAAGTTTTTTTTTTCTATTAACAATAATATGATTTGACTGCAACCATATAATTCAATCATAGTATGTTGCTGTTTGATTATGGTTACCTTCACCATATTTTTTTCTTTGCGTGTAGCAGAACGGAACAACTAGCTGTCTTCGAAACTCGCAACACCTTCATAATCAGCGTTCCTTGTGTGTGTGCCACTGTGTATGACGTCAGTTGATATTTGATTTTTTTTTTGTATCCTTCTTTGAAGCGAGTGAAACAAAAACAAAACGAAAATGTAGACAACGATTGCTCAATTTGTTTTTGTATTATTTTTACCCATGAGCGCAAGCCAGAGAAAGAAGCTGATCGACTGTAAGTCGGCTAAGAGCCGCCATCTGCCACAAACTATACATCTATCGTACGCAGTTAAAAAAGAAAATAATGGAAAAAAATAAAAACGTGTTGAAATATTTGTGACGAATTTGACATCATCTCATATAATATAATTTTATTGCATTATTATTTAACATATGAAATTTGTTTTACATAGCTAAGCAGCATAGCTCTAATCGGATGTCCTAAGA
The DNA here is from genome assembly GCA_949987645.1 of Tachina grossa. NCBI lineage: Eukaryota > Metazoa > Arthropoda > Insecta > Diptera > Tachinidae > Tachina > Tachina grossa. Next base: position 63,951,213 of record OX465276.1, on the reverse strand, counting down.
CACCCGTCTTCTTTGTTCTTCTTCTAAGTGCGTACGTGTGTAAATTTAGTTATTTAGATTAATAAATCTGGATAATTATTTTTGATTACCAAATGTTTTCTTTTATAAAAACATTTACGCTAGCTTTGCTCGAATATTTTTGCATTAAGATTTCAAAATATTTCGTTGCTCTCTTTAGAAATTAAATTTTTAACTGTCGTATAATTGTTGTTCTAGCGGTCAAAGTTTTACATATGCTGTGAAAATTTCACATCTGTAGAACTCACGATTACTAAGAAAACAGCCTGTGACAGACAAAAAGACAGACGGTCGGACGGACGGACATCGTAGCGAAAGCAATAAGTTCCATTTCAGCTTGCCGTTCAGATGAAACCTGCGCGTGGCATCAAACTGATAACATTGTATAGTTAAAATAAGCAAAAAAATTAACACCAAATTTAGTTCATATGGGTTTGGTTAGGAAGGGTGGTGCTTAAGCACACCACCACTCTAAGACTCAGTTGGGTCCATTGTGATTTTATATGGGTTTAAAATGTAAAAATATTTGTAGCTCTGTTGAGACTAAAATTAAGAAAGCAAAAAATAAAAATATCTCAAAACTAAAAAATAAGTTTTGAGGCTCAAAATTACATATGTAAATATTTACTAAATTCAACTTCAAAGAGGCTAAAATGGCAACACTGATGATGAGCCTTTACAACACTGGTGGGCGCTGTGAATGTATTGGTGAACTGTCAATGTGTTGAGATTGAGAGCTACCCGCCAAACACAAAGCCACACAGTTGAAATATTAGGCGGTAATTCTAAAGAGTCGTCTAATAGATTCAACTGTTGTACATCCTTCTCTTCACCAATAATTAATTCACTTAACTAATAATTTTTATGATCAGTAATGTTTTTAAGCAATTTTACTCAATAATTTTCTTTTTAGCACTTGTATTTCTTATATTTTAAATATTTGCTTATATTATGTTCAGTTGCCAATGCTGTCATAATCGTGTTTTCGATCATTTTTGGTAACTGGAGGAAGTTGCCATACGTAATACAAATTTTAAGTTCAGTTGCGTTGCTAGTTATCTTGGCAACAGAAGTTCGGTTGCCATCCATAATCGAGCCATTAATTTCAAAAAAAAAACTTTTTCAAACTTTATCTTGGTATGGCCCACTGCTATCAGTGCACTGAAAGCAAAAAAAAAAATTTATTTTTTCCAAATAAATGTTTTTATTTTTTCCTTACCATTAATGTCATCATAATGTCTGTTAATGATATATTCCTTTTTTTTTTTTTTTTTTTTTTTTTTTTTGATGTGTAAACATCTATACGCTAGGGGGTAAAAATCTTTTGACTTTGATTTCTTTGCTGAGATTTCTTTGCTGAGATTTCTTTGCTGAGATTTCTTTGCTGAGATTTCTTTGCTTTTCTTTCACAGCATTGTCAAATCGGTGTGAGCTATGTATGAGTGTATTAGTGTTTGAAAGAAGCAATACCAAGCAGAGAAACAAGTCGACCGGTTCGAAGCCGACGGCGGGCCGCCGCTGGTTATTTTTCTGTATATTTCCGTACACCAAAGGTGAAAATGAACTGTAAGAGCTACGGACCTGAAATTTGGACACAGTGTGTAGACATTTGGCCACTACAACAACAAATACATGAGAGTTAAAAATTAAAGGGTGTTTCAAAACGAGCAGCGAAAAATGTTAAAATCCCATGTAATATATATACAATTGTATGTACATATATACACTTGAAATTTTAAAAGTTAGTGTATTTTTATACAGACTACAACAATTAACACTAAATTTAAAAAATTTAAATCAATGGGTGTTCCATCAGTTAATGCAATTTTGACTTTGTAATTTTGACAACTTGCTGTATGTTGGAAACCGTAAGAGCAAAACTCTTGAAATTTTGAAAAACGGTAAAACTAAAAAATCAATAATATATAAAATTGCCAAATATAAAAAAATCGCCAAAAACAAAAGAAAATCGCCAAAACGAAAAAAGCACCAAATTTAAAAAAATCTCTAGGACTAAAATAAATAGCGAAAAACCGGCAAATCGCCAAAATGAAAAAAATCCTTAAACAAAAAAATCGCCTATATGAAAAAATCGCCAAAATGAAAAAAAGCCTAAATAAAAAAACACTAAAAACACAAAAAATCGCCAAAATGAAAAAAACCCCAAAAAAACAGAAAAAATCGCCAATATGAAAAAATCGCCAAAATGCAAAAAATTGCGAAAATTATAAAAACCCAAAAAGAGAAAAAAAAACGCCAAAACGAGAAAAAAGCGATAAAACTGAAAAAAATCGTTTAAATTAAAAAAAAAATAAAAAAAAGCAAGAAAGCTAAATAAAAAAAAATGATCAAAACCGAATGTGCGCGAGTCACAGTCGCACTTTACTGAATTTATTTTAATTGCAATGCGTACACAACAACAAGAACAGCAACAACTAACCGATGAACAACAGGAATTAAAAATTAAAATGAAAAAATAAAGGCATTTACCATAGATGAGCACTGCAGTACCACTAAAGTTTCAGTAAAAAAATAAAAAATGTTTAACAAGTAAATTTTTACTGATTACTAAAATTTTTTTCTACAATTTTTATAAATTGCCTAAATGATTTGTTATATTATGAGGTGCATTGAATTTTCAGTAATCAGTAATGCCCGTATTCATAATGAAATTGTAGCAAGTGGCTAAATGTTTTTCATACAAAAGTTTCAAAATTTGAATGAAAAAACTTTGCCACTTACTACAATTTTATTATGATTACGGCCCTACGATTTTACTGGTAATGCAAATTAAATTTCATTAGCAGTAAAAATTTACTGAATTTTTTTAGTAATCAGTAAATTTACTGCTTACTGCAATTTTGAATGCAGTACATTTACATACACTGCAGTGTGCCCATTTACTAATCAAATAAGTTTAATAAAACAAACAAAACCCATCAAATTCATATGTATTTACAATATTGAAAGTTTTATTACTTTTAATTAATTAATTTAAAAAAATATACTAAAAGCATAAGTACTTAAAAAATTTCATTACTAGATGTTTACACATTTCCTCTGTGATCGGACTCACATTGTTTTTTTTTTCTTAAAGCTTTGATAACATTAAAGGCATTGTATATTAGCAAATGCATTATTTATAATAAAATATTTTCCATATATTATCAATTTGAAATGAAACACGTATGTTTGCTGGACAAATATTTTGGAAAAAATATAAAAAATATATGTGAGAGTGTCTCATCGACGACTAAATTAAAGAGGGTAAGAATACGTATGAATTCGTTCAGCACAATTGTGCAAAGAAACGCGCAATCAATGCTTTACAATGACATCCAAAGTTTTTCGGTATGAGAACACTGACAGTTGATATCACGATTAATCAAGTTTTGAATTTTCGGAAGTAATAATGCTTCGAAGAACATAATATCGTAGACAAACGACAGCGTTAATTTGCATTAAAATCTCACTAATGTGAATTAAAAATTTACCATAACAGACGACAGTATTTGCATTAAATAAAATCTGTATATCCCTTTCGTACCACACACTTCGATAATTTTCTTTGGAAATATTAAAATGGAAAAAATGTATCTCCGTTTTAACATTTCTTTGTTCGTTTCCTAAAAACAATTAAAAGAACTTATGTATATTTTCTGACTGAATCGCATTTTAATTTTAAAAACGAAAACAATTTGCCAACATTTGATTGATTGTTGACGGTGTTACTATATTATGACGGTGTTATCATATAGCTAAATTCAGCCTGTTAAAATCATAAATATAGAAACAAATAGAGTTCGAATAATAATTAAAATTAACTAAAATTAACAGCCATGGGCCTGTGGCAAAAATTAAATAAAAATATACTTAATAGTAACAAACCAAAAAAGTTTGTCTTAAGTAGAACAAAAAATAAGCAAATTAAGTAACATGTGTATAATTAGTAAAAAGAACAAATCGACAATGGTAGGACTGTTGTAAATATAGAGATGGTAAAATTGAGCTTACAATACAAAAAAGCTTTCAGCAAATTGAAATACGATGAATCAAAACAATTCACATATTCCATTTGCAATAAAATGCTAAGTATATAAAGCAGAAATCTACATCAACTGACACCACACACAGTGGACCAAACACAAAAGAACGCTGATGATGAAGGTTTAGTGGCCTTCGAAAACGGCTGGCTGTTCCGTTCAACTATGTGTTGTCAGAATATTTACAACTAACTTTGGTGTTATTTGTTCATTAATAATTATCACATGTAATTTGGCTTAAAAAGCGATACGAACTTAAGACTGTTAAAATCATAAATATAGAAACAAATGGAGTTCGAATAACAATTAAAATTAACTAAAATTCAGTATAATTTCACTCTAATACGCATTGGGATGAGGATAACTCACAAGCTAATTTGCATTAAGACAGTTAATGCAAATTAACGCTGTCGTCTGTCTATGATATAAGAAAAAAACTAATAGGGCATTTATACCTACACAAAAGGTTTACACCAATTTTTTTGACACTTATCAAGATTTTTTGTAAAAAAAAAAAAATTAAAAGCTCAATATTTTCCAAAACTAAGTTCAACAACCAGTATTGCCAGTGAAATTTGGAGACATTTTTTAGTTTCCAGAAAGATACATTTTTTCACAAAAAAAAAATACATTTTGAAAAATATTTGAATATCCAAATTTAACGTTGAACATTTATTAACACTAGGATAGGCCGTTGGTCTAAATTAGACCACTTGACGTGTATGTATGTATGTATGTAGGACTCTATTTATTAAAAACATGTGTGTAAAAACAAAATATTTATTTTTTTAATGTAGTTGATATTTTTGGCCAAGTCAATATTTGTGAAGAAGATATCTTTATTGAAATAAGCTAATGAGGCCTATCGTGCTTTATGTTAATAAAACCACATAATTATTATTACATATTTTCACAACGTTTTAGCCATAATTAAAATTAAGGACAAGCATGAAATATTAAACACACTCAACAGTTACCACCCAAAAATACAATTTACTATTGAAATAGAAGAAGGCAGAAAAATAACTTACCTTGATACGAAACTATACGGAGCAGAAAATAAAATATTGTTCGATTGGTATGCTAAAGACACATCTCCAGGTAGAATTATTAATTTCAATTCAACGCAACCAAAATCGCAAATCATAAATACGGCCAAAAACTTTACTCATAGGGTGCTAGACATAAGTGATAAACGATTTCACACACAAAATATACAGAAAATAACGAAAATATTAACTAACAATAGCTTTCCTTTATCACTAATAAAAGCCCTCATCATAGAATATAAATCATCAAGCAACAATAAACACGGCAACACTGATAAAGAAAATAAATATTTTTACAGTGTACAATTTGTTCCTGGCCTTACGGATAATAGAAACATAAAAGCTGCAATAAACAATCAATTCAGTAAAGTGCGACTCTGACTCGCGCACGAAGGGTTCCATACGAACACTAGATATGTAATTTAATACAAACTTCATCCTATTTAAAAAATAGTTTTGGCATTTTTTTTCGTTTTTGGGATCTTTTCGGTTTTTTTGTTTTGGCGTTTTTTCATTTTTGGCGATTTTTTTAAGTTTTGGCTCTTTTTTTATTTTGACACTTTATTTTCTTGTTTTGGCGATTTTTTCGATTTTTGGTGTTTTTTCATTTTGGCAATTTTTTTTATTTTTGGCGATTTTTTTCATTTTTGCGATTTTTTTTTATATAAAAAATTTTTTTAGTTTTGGCGACATTTTCGCGTTTTGGCGATTTTTTTTTCGATTTTTGGCTTTTTTTTCTTTTTGCCGATTTTTTCGAATTTGGCGATTTATTTTAGTGTTAGAAATTTTTTTTTAATTTTGGCGATTTTATTTGTTTTGGCGTTTTTTTTAATTTTTCGCGATTTTTTTTTTGTTTTTGGTTTGGCGATTTTATAATTTTCGGTTTTTTAGTTTTACCGTTTTTGAAAATTTCAAGTGTTTGCTACTTACGATTTCCAAGATATAGCAAGTTGTCAAAATTGCATAGTCAAAATTGCATTAACTGATGGACCACCCTTTAATTTAATTTTTTTTTTAATTTTAGTGTTAATTGTTGTAGTCTGTATAAAAATACACTAATTTTACAAATTTCAAGTTTCAATATACATATGTTCATACAATTGTATGTATATTACATGGGATTTTAACATTCTTCGTTGCTCGTTTTGGAACACCCTTTAATTTTTAATTCTCATGTATTTGTTGTTGTAGCGGTTGTTGTTGTATGTAGGTTCTACATACTCTGTCCAAATTTCAGTTCCGTAGCTCTTACGGTTCCTGAGAAAATACCGTGTGACGGTAACACTAAACACTAACAGCCGTATTCATAAAAATTTTAAACCGCGTTTCAAATATTGTTTAAGCAAAATTCGCTAAAATTGTATTCATAATAGAATTTTAGCTTAAAAAACGGTTTTTAAACCTTGCGTAAATCAGCAAATTTTAAAATTGACTGCCCCCATGTTTAAACCAATTTTAAGGTGACGTTGTTGTAATTTTGCTTCGTTTTTGTTTACATTTTGAACTTTACCTGTATGTACATATGTGTGTATGTATGTATGTACTTATGTATGCATGTATATATGCATATGCCAGTGTTATTTAGAAGAAAACAATGTAATTTTTTTTTATAGAAACTATTGCCGAAATAACAAATATACTCCAAAGAATATTTAAAAGAAAAGGAGCGATCCAGTTTCCATTCCCAGTCATTGTTTTCTCATTTTATGTGTTAACAAAAATAGTATAATTGTAGAAAATTAACTAGTGATGTATAAACACTCAAAACAAACAAAATAAAGCTCGTTATTCTAGTGCTTCTTTATCTGCAATAAAATAAATAATATAAAAAGCACTTTTAACAAAGATTTGTTGTGAACTTTTTTTATTATTTTATTAAATACAAGTTGCAACATATCTTTTATTTTATAGAAACAATATTTCTCTGAAAACCGACAAATAAACAAAATAGCCACGAGTACTTTGTGAGTTAACAATCGTTGTTTTGCAGGACTAATATGCAAGTGACAAATAAAGAATACAGTGTTGCCACGATATTTTAAAAAAATTTAGTTAATTGATTTTTAGTTAAAAAACTGATTATGAATACCAATATTTAAAAAACGTTATTTAGCCTTAAAACGTTTTTTAACTAATATGAATTTTAAACCTCAATCAACTTTTTTTTATGAATACGGCTGTAAAACTCCTATAGACAAATTACAACAAATTACGAAATCCCATGTAAAGGGAATAACAACAACAGCTGTAATCTCATTTATATTGGCACTACGAAGAGAAATTTAGAGATAAGAGTTAAGGCTCAGTTAGCCGACTGTAATGTAATGTAACTGTAACGTAGAAAACAGCTGATCGACATTTTTATATGAAAATTAGGTTACGTTACATTACATCTCTATAACCATTTTCATTACTTCTCACATAACAAAATCGATCAGCTGTTTCTTACTATTGCAGTTACTTTACATTACAGTCGGCTAACTGAGCCTTTAATGAACATAAGGCTGACATAAACAGAAACAAAGAAAGTACTGCCTTGTCACAACATACATGATGTTGACAACATAAAAATACTTGACAAAGTTAATAATACTAGAAAGAGATACATAACGGAAAGTTTAAGGATACAACAAAAAATCAACAAAACAATGAATACAAAAGAAGACACGGATAATTTAAGCGCAAATTATAGAGTAGCAATAACATAAATAGAAGTATGAGCTGTGATATTAGCTATTTAGTTTGTGTGTGTTGTAAAACAAATTTGTCAACCATATATGTATATACATATGTACATATAGTTTTTTTGCATAATATGACACATTAACATACAATGTAAGTTAAATTTTAAAAAATTTTGTTAATAATTATTAAAAGGTGTTAAAAATGTTTTGTTTTTCTTTTTTAATAAAATAGACGAATCCCTTGAGAAAGTGAACCCAAAATTCACGAAACTTTGGGGAAATATGTAATAATAACTATGCGTTTTTATTAACATAAAGTACGATAGGCCTCATTAGCTTATTTCAATAAAGAAATCTTATTTTTTTTTTTTTTTTTTTTTTTTGAAACACCATTTATATTGTGCATATCTACACAAAACTACAGTGCCGTGTTTATATATTAATATAACATTTTTATTTCATATATCGAGAGCCTATATACAAAATATGCACAGAAAAATTTTAAATCAACTTTAATTAATATTTTAGTTAGAAATTTGTACTATTAGTTAAATCCTGTACTGATTTTCGTCCTGCAAACAAAATGATAATATCAATTAATGAATTTGTAAAAATGAGGTTTTCTTGCTGTTGAGATTTTAAATAAATTATTAATTGGCCCAATTAAATTAATAATTGAATTTAGGGATTTTAAATAATTAAATTGTTCGTTGAATGAATTAATAAAAGTAATTGAATTGTATAAAATTTTAAAAAGTAAAAGTACAAAAATTTTATAAAGTAATTTTTTATTTATTTATTTATTTTAGCTTACTTATTTTATTTTTTATTTTATTTATTTCCTAAAAGGCTAACACACATCCACTAGGCTATCGAGGCAAATTATTTTTTATTCAATTATTGCACATATGTAGGTATGCGTTCTTATATTATTTTTTAACTTACATGCTTCGAACTTGGTAATTCTAGAATAACAGGCTGACACACTTCCATGAAAACATGAACAAGCACAAACACAAACTAAAATATTTTTTTTTTTTTTCATTAAACAAAGATAATTCAAACAATCAAAAAATTGGTTGAATTTTTAATAATGCGTATAAAAGTTTAATATTCGTCTGTATGTTTGCATATTTGCTAACATCCATACAAACATTAAACCTTTTTATTTTCAATCAACAAAATTTAATTGGGTCAATTATAAAATTGTTTGAAACAGCATTACTTGATTTAATTGGAAGCATTTTGGCTAAAATTTTTTCTGTGTGTCAACTCAAATTTGGTCAAAATGAGCAAATAGCTCCCCTACGCAATATTCATCTGTAGTATAAATTTCGAATCAAAAAAATTATTTTTTTCCGTTTTATATCAATTTTTTTATTCTGCTATCTCAAAGTATATATTTTTTTTTTTTTTTTTTTGTGAAAATAAATGCTAACTCTCATGTATATTTTCAATATTTTTAAAAAATTAGTAATTTATTATAAATCTACCTCAAATCTCATTGCATTTGGCATGCTGAACACGAATCTGGTAAGGATTTTGATAACCTATGGCTAGTTTTTGAGATATGGTCACTTTTAATATATTAGTACAGAGGCGTTTCGACAAAAAAAAAGTTTGTAATGTATGTATAACTTTTAAACGGTTAATCGAATAGAAACATTTTGTATGAGCCGATTATAGTCAACGGCATAAGCTTTCGAAATTGATAATTTGAGTGAGTTAGAGAGTGCTAAAGCTGAAATTGATGCAGCAGTAACAATAATAAAAAATTAGGAAAAAAAAACTATCTTCTGGAAAGTCGATATGACTGAAATGCATCTGCCTATAAAAATCGTTTAGATTAAAATCTATTTATGCTTTTTTCATATATAATAACTTTATTTCCAAGCCCTTCTTCATTTTGTATAAGTAGTTCCATAATTTTAAAATGTTTATGTACAAAATATAAAATAATTTACATTTTAAGACGTATTTTGAAATTTCTGAGTTTTTCATATGAACAAAAATAAGTCTTATAAGTAAATGTTATAAGAAGCAAAAAAAAAATACAGCAACAAATACACGTATTTCTGCAAGAGATTTATTTTATTTGGAATAAAGTTATTAGCAGGGAAACCAGATATATGCTCTAAAAAAAAGTATTTTATGCGCATTCAATATGCACCATAAACTTCAAAATATGCACTAAAAACTCAAAAAATATGCTCTTTAAAATGAAATAAATTGGTTTATTTGTCAACGAAAATACATTTTTCATTTAAAAATTCGACAGCATTTGCATATAAAATAATTAACAAAGAATAACTGTCGTATTAAAAACAATAATTTAGGACTAAAATGCACGTTAAAACAAAATTGCCATATAAATTTTGACTAAAGCAAATAATACAAATTATTTTTAACTTCAATTTTAAAATAGATCACGATACCAGAATTAAAACTTTGGAACTGTATTTTGGATAAATGAGCCAAGTTTTTTTTTAATTTCATTGCAATAAACAACAAAATATTGACCTAGATTTTCAAATAAAAATCGTTGCCTGTCACATCTAAGTAAATTTTTATATATTTAAAGTTCTTTCAGCGTCTACTGATGTAATTGGGGCAGAGTCCGTCACAACTACCAAACCCAAATTTTTATTTAAACAGACGTCCACATACTACATGGAAGATTGGAAATGAGATTTAAATGGCGAAAACAAAAAATTAAAATTTTGACCAACAGATCAGCTTATAAGCATATTAAAATAAATTCCATAAAGTATCAAAATATGCCCTATAAGCGTAAATTATGCTCTTAAAGTGAGAAAATATGCTAAAAATATGCGTGTAAGACTGATATATGCAAAAATATGCTTTAAAGGGTAAAATATGCAGAAATATGCACTAACAAATCGATGCCAAAATTCATAAAAAGTTCTGAAACGGATAAATATTAATACATCACACAAGAAAAAACATACAATAGCATATTTGCGGTTTCACTAGTTATTAGACAGTCTGTGAGTTAAAACTTGAATTTATCAAACTTGCAATGTGAACGCAAGTAGATTCCGTTTTGTATGAAAAATTCCGAAATCTCATATATATTAGGTTTTCCACAAATATAGTCCGCTAACATTCAGATTTTGTAATTGTATACTAAAATAAAAATTTAAGTCACTTTATTTCAAAGTCATTTTTTTGTCATAATTTTTTTTACTATGAACCTAAAAATATGTTTTAGTAAACAACTAATATAAACAAAAAGTACAGAATTTATGCCATCTTCAATTGCCAATGAATATTTTTACAAAGTTCACTAAGGAAATTGTAAAGTCATTCAAAATTGCTTTTTTGCCGTCAATACTCCTAGCAGATTAACTATATTGCATTACTTCCTTTCAAAAAGAAATTACTTTCAAAATAAGCATGCAAATATTTATATCTGTAGCAAAATATACAAAATACAATATTGCAAAAGTATTTGCTAAAAATTTACTATCGAATATTGAATATAAACGAAAATAAAAATCAATGAATTTTATGTCTCCATAAAAATTGGCAACTTTACAATTGTGTTCAAGTTGTTTTATTTTTTTTTTTTTGAGACTTCTTTTGCACAAAATTTATATTTTGTTGGCAAGACAAATGGAAAACAAATTGTCTACAAATGCAATAGAATTTGAACACAAAAAAAAAACCCGGAGATATAACTTTAGTTGTTTGTAGTAGTTTTTATTTAATTCTGCTTTTTTTATTTTGTTTCCTCTGCTCAACTAACTCAACTGGCTGGCATAACCTTTCAACGGAAAATATAAGTAGGAAATATAGTCTATAGGAAGAGTTTTATTTGTTCATTGTACAAACAGTATTTGTAAAAATTGATAAAATATTGTGTGCTGCTACACAGATAGCATTTTTGGTATTGCATAAATCACATTTAACTGTTTTGTTGGAGAGCACTTTGAAATTTTCAAGTCGATTTTCAAAAGTTTACTTTTTTCCAGTTAAATTAGGAAATTTGGGTTTCGATTTTATTTTATTTATAATTAATTTCTTGAGTTTAAAATAAAACAATGTACAATGCAAATTACACAATTATTCTATACGAGATTATAAGTTGAAAAATAAGGTACCAATTATCTGTGCTCTGACTTCTTAAAAAATCGTGATATATAAATCCAACTCTTTTTAGAGGTATTTTTGAATATAATTATTACTCAATACATGATTTTCTCGACTTAAGCACTTTTTCGTTTTTGTCACAGAGTTATTAGTGTTTTCAATGATTTTAAAATATTATTAGGAAAATTTGATATAGTCTCTCTTAGTTTTTAGTTACTTTTTGCTTTAATATTGTTCTTAAATATTTCAGAGCAGTCGTTCGTGGAAAGAAACTCTATTGTTTTCGCTACGATGTCAATATATATGTCTGTCTGTCTGTCCGTTACAGTCCTTTTCTTGAAAACTAAAAAAAGCTACAAACTCCAATTTTCACAGCAAATGTAAGACTTTGGCCGTTGCAACAACACACATATGACAGGTAATTAAAGGGTGTTCCAAAACGAGCTACAAAAAAAATCCCATGTAATACACATTCAATTATATATGGACACTGGAAATTTGTAAAGTTAGTGTATTTTTATACAGATTACAGCAATTAAAAAATTTAATTTAAATATTTAAAATTAAAGGGTGTTCTATTAGTTTATGTAATTTTAGCTACGTACTTTTGACAACCTGCTGCATCTTGGAAACCGTAAAAGGCAAACTCTTGAAATTTTCAAAAACGCTAAAAATTAAAAATTCCCAAAATTAAGAAAATGCCGAAACGAAAAATCGCTAAAATCAAAAAAGCGCTGCAATGAAATATAACACCAAATATAAAATAAATCTCTTAAAATGCAAACAAATTCACCAAAAGTAAAATAAGGTTTCAAAAAAAACTAATAAAATCGCCAAAAAAAAGAACAAAATCGCCAAAATGAAAAAACTGCTAAAACAAAAAAAAAATATATTGTAAAACAACAAAAAAAAAACGTCATGCGTCAAAATTAAAGTTAATCGTTGTAACTAAAATAAAGTCACCAAAACTAAAAAAAAATACCAAAACTGAAAAACAACCGGAAAAATCGCCAAAAACAGAATAAAACTAGCCAAAACGAAAAAAAGTGTTATCACTAAAATAAATCACCAAGAACGAAAACAATCGGTAAAACAAACAAAAACAAATGCAAAATAGAAAATAAAACTAGAACAAAAAAATTCGAAAATAAACAGAAATAACAAAAATTAAAAATTTTAAAAACCCCCGACTTTTTTCAGAAAAGATGTTATATCTTCTAAACGGCTAGACTGATTTTTTTCAAACATAGGTTCTTACCTATGTTTGAAAAAAATCGATCAAGTCATCTTTCAAACAGAAAAAACTAAATGAAAATCGGTCCAGCCGTTTGGCCTGTACGTGGACACAGACAGACACACAGATACACAGATGCACAGACACACAGACACACACTACAAACTTATAACACCCCTTTTTTTAGTCGGGGGTTAAAAATAGCAAAAAAGAAAAAAACGCTAATAATAAGTAAAAACGACCAAAAATAAGAAAATTTCAAAAAACCTAAAATAATTGACAAATCGAAAAAAAGCGCCAAGGCTAAAGTTAGAATATTATTGCATTTATTATTAATATCTAGCTATAACAAAAAATCTCGTCAAAAAATTACAAAATCCCCAAAACTAAAATATCGCTAGAGACCGAAAAAAAAATCGCCAAAAATTACAAAAAGAAACCCCCAAATATCTTTCTCTAAAACTAAACACAAGTCAGCAAAACCCGAAAAATCACCATAACGAAGAAAACGCCAGACCTAAAATAACGTCAAAAGCCGAAACAAATCCCAAAAACGAAAAACTAGGAAAAATCGCCAGAACAGTAAAGCAAAGATTAACATTAGGTAAGATATTTGACTACATAAGATAAAGTGTGTATAGTATTACATATCGTTTCCTTAATATAGAAAGGCCCCAACTCATTTTTTTATCGAGATTTTTGCATTTTTCGATACATTAGATGTTCTTCTATCGAAAAATGCAAAAAACTCGATTTAAAAAAAATAATGAGTTAGGGCCTTTCTATATTAAGGTAACGATACATAGTGTCCGTACGGACCTCTTTGATTGGCTTCAAATTCGGTTATCACAACAAATCTGTTTTCTCTGTGCAATTTTTCAAGTTTTCAACAGTTTATTTATTTTTATATCACTCACTAAAAAGAAGAAATTATTCATGAACATGCGTTCTATTTAGGTAGGGTTTGCAAATAATCGCAGATTTCCATAATCGCGATTACGATTAAAAAATATGCGACTAATATACTATTATAAGTTTCTCTAAAACTAAAATAAAATGCGTCATGAGTTTTAGTCGAACTGTATGGGTTTAGCCAAAGAAATTTAATTATTTTGTCTTGAGTTCGTGTTTTTATTTAATTTTTCAATTAATATTTAATTTTATTTTTAGAAAATTATAGAATATGTAAAGTGAAGTTCGTGAATGAGAACTTATGAGATTCAAAAACAATACGAATTATGGGAAATCAATCTTTTGATAGGAAACTTTTTCTAGGACGAAGTATATATATTTTTACTTTCTTAATTTATTGTTTATTTAATTTTGTATCCATATCTGATGAACTTATATAATAATGAATGAACAAGTTCATATAAAAACAGTATTTTGTATAACGCACAGTGGTGACTTTTGCAAAATAAATGGTAATAAATCTGGAACTTCTAAAATACTGATTGGATTTATATGAAACTTCGAACATCCATAGAGGAGGACTCAGGCTTTATAACAAATGTCTTGGCAGCCGTCTGGCCTAAGCTGGACAGGAGTTACAGTGGGCCTAAGTTGACAACATGGGACTCAAAAAAAATTCTGAGGCTTGTAACTTTTAGAAAACTTATCCGATTTTTATGAGATAAAGCGTTTTGATCTAAACTTAACATTTTTAATAAATAATGTCCTTAGATGTGTTTTCGTATCTCTCATAACTTAGAAGATATTTGACTTTTAACAAAAAAAAATTTTTTTTTTGCCTTGACTTTTTTTAGTATTTCACCTACAACTTTTTAGTTAATTGTTGGATTTTAAATTAAAAGACAGCATTAAATTTCTGATCAAATTTTAAATAAAAATAAGTAAAAAACTTATTAATATCTGCAGTCGTAAAAACGGGAAAAGGCAAAGAATTATTTATTTATTTTTAAATTACATGTTTGAGCTATGTTAATTACCATAATTTTACAATTTATTTATTTCAATTATTTTTAAGAAAACAATCCGAAATATCGAAGCTTAAGAGGTTTTTTATTTGAATTGCTTCACTGTC
Source organism: Tachina grossa (assembly GCA_949987645.1). Classification (NCBI taxonomy): domain Eukaryota; kingdom Metazoa; phylum Arthropoda; class Insecta; order Diptera; family Tachinidae; genus Tachina; species Tachina grossa. Next base: position 63,936,028 of record OX465276.1, on the reverse strand, counting down.
GTCTTTCTCTATTTCTTTAGTTATCTTTTGTAACCATTTCAACCGTATTGCTTGTAAAACTGGATCTGAGGATATATAGTGAACAATAAGTGAAGCATTAAATCATAATTTTCTGCTAATTTTGAACACTTTCGACTATTAAATAATCTGTACTGCTTTAGATCTTTGTTCCTTGCTTCTTGAGCTTCTTCTGTAAGTTATCCCAGAGGTAGGATGTTGGTTTCAATGATTTCTTTTCCATGAGATAATACCTTATGTACAGTTGGCGTCATCAATCTCCATGGATATAAATTTTTTATCAATACTTTTGTTTCATTAGCAAAAGCATCAAATTTTTCTGCATTAATTTGCTTTTTACTGTTAATAGTTGCCAGTATTATTTTGAAGTTCCTTATTAGTTTTTTATCCAAGCCGGTTATCAAGGATGTAGTCTCAGGATCCGCAAAAAAGCGTCTAGCAGTATTTCCATTATTCGACCTACCATAACCGTTAATTGGCTTATCAATTATAAGCCCATGCTTTCTAAATTCATCTTGTATCCTTTTCTTCTCAGTTCTTCGTGTATCTGCTAAGTCTTTGTTGTTTCGTGAGGAGACAGTTTCATTACCTTTGATATTTCTATATTTTATATCATATGATAGATGCAAGCAATACTCCATAAATCTAATGCGAGCATGAAGTGGGGAAATTCCAAATTTAAGGGCTTCCTCTTTTATAGTTTCGTCAGATTTATCTTCAAACTCAGAGCTTTTTTTTCCCATATATATTGCATTTCCAGTATGACTTGGTATCCGTTAGGGCATTGGCAACTTTTCCATCTATCATAGTCAATTGTAAATCAAATGTGACATTTATAATGCAGTATGAAATTTTTATTGCAATGCTTGGTAAGTTCCTTATTTCTTCTGATATAGTAACTACAATATTTTGAGTTTCATCTCTATTTTCTTTCATATATTCAAATTTTATTGGTCGACATAATAACTTTGATGCAGGCGTCCTATTTATCCATACGTCTTCAAATGCAGGTACAGCGGATGATGATGATGAATTTGTATATAAACGCATTCTAAGAGGTACCAACGTAGACATAAATATCGATGAAAAAGATATATTATCTTCGCTTTGTTGTCTATATTCAGAAAATCCAGTAGTCCCATCACAACCCCATTTACAAATTAATACTAGCTCGGACTTGTGGCATTTACTTATGTCTTCTTTGCTAAAGGTTGAAATTATCCTAGAAGCAGTATTTTCGAGGAGACTGCATAACTCAATAGTGGCGCCCGTGCTACTAACGTTCGAAACCGATGGCAAAATTACATCCTTTGTTGCCTTCAATGACTTTGTAGATGGCAAATTTCCCCATTTCTTTTCAGTCATAGCTTTTCTTAATATTTCATATTTATTCCTTGTTAGACCCAAGTTTAGAATAAGGGCTAATGCATCTTGATTAGTAAAATCTGTTTTAGATTTAGGCGTTGGTATGCTTTCCACCATACGTTGTATTCTCTTTGGAGATGCTTTTGGAAGAGCATCTACAATTTTGCCAACTTCCTTCGGTTTGTTTTTGGTTAAGGCACTTCTAAAGGCATCCTTTATAAGGCCAACAGAGTGGTTTTCAATGAGGTCTTCTTGCTTTCTTTTCTGGCTTCTTGGTTGAAGTTCCTCGTATAATTTATTAGGCCTTCCCAAGTGTTTCATACCAATCTGTGTAACTATCTCGGTTTTTAGCCAATGTTCATTTTGTTTTTGGAACTTAGTTTTGTTATAATTTAATTCTTTCATTTTTCTTTCGTACGCTACCAAAAAGTTTTCTATTTTTTTAGTAGCATCTTCATTTAGTTTTAATCCAAATGAGTTGTCAATTATATCTATGATTTTAGAACATTTTTCTTGGCGCAATAAACTAACAGGAACGTATTCCCATAGAAGTTTACATACCGCGTTATATTTAATACTAATCTCCATAACAGTTCAATATAGAGTGATTGTTCTTATAAAAGAACCATGCGTTTTTATGCAATACAGCATAATTTATAAGAACCTTTGCTAATTTTGTCTAATTACCTAGTACTGTGAAGTGTTATTAAGTAGTAGTAGCACAATCAGGTAGCACCTCCCGATGTTGCTGTAATAAAATCCGCAAAAACTTTTTTTTAATCCATTAAACATGTGTGTTGTTATTCGTTAAATGCTTACCTGTTATTAACATTAACTACACTTACATGGAAAAACATGTGGTATAATTACCATAAATATTTTTTATTGCGAAAAATATACATGGACTTATTAACATTCCTTAATAACATTCCAAATTTATTTTTGTTTTTCTATTTAGGTTGAATTTCAGAATTCATAAAAGTTTTAAACAGCTGATGTGTGAATAAAGGGAAAAAAGTTAAGCGCATTCTACATATTTTTTGAATTGCACCCTACAATCGGAATATCTCGAGATCAGTTAATTATATTGGAATAATGTTTTCAGGCAAAGTAAAAGGACTCACATGAAAGCTAAAAATGCCAACATAAAAAAAGAAAATTATTTTTATATATATTTTTTATGGTACAAAACAAAATTTTTCCAAAATTTTGACTTTTTTCAGAAAATTTGCGCGCATCCTCGCATTTATGAAAAGGCTGTTAAAAATTTAAGTTAAACATGTTGCCAACTATCCTAATAATTAAACGATATAGCTAAAGCTTTCAAAATATACCGTCACAACTTTTTATAAGCGTATAAGCACAAAAAAAATTTTGAAATTGGCAATTTTCGGACACTGCTGAGTGTAGGGTGCATGCCCAAAATACAAAATAATTGGCTCTTAGCATATTCTGAATAGATTGTTTTTAGCCCTATGTGGTTTAAAAGTGTATGTGTTAAACAAAGTTTTTCACAAAATTGAAAATAATGAAGATACTTTTTCTTAAAAAACGTGCCTTTCCAGAAAAATTTTAAAACTTTGAATTCTTTGCCTTTTCACGTTTTTACGACTGCAGATATTAATAAGTTTTTTACTTATTTTTATTTAAAATTTGATCAGAAATTTAATGCTGTCTTTTAATTTAAAATCCAACAATTAATTAAAAAGTTGTAGGTGAAATACTAAAAAAAGTGATGGCAAAAAAAATTTTTTTTTTGTTAAAAGTCAAATATCTTCTAAGTTATGAGAGATACGAAAACACATCTAAGGACATTATTTATTAAAAATGTTAAGTTTAGATCAAAACGCTTTATCTCATAAAAATCGGATAAGTTTTCTAAAAGTTACAAGCCTCAGAATTTTTTTTGAGTCCCATGTTGTCAACTTAGGCACACTGTAACTCCTGTCCAGCTTAGGTCAAACGGCTGCCAAGACATTTGTTATAAATCCTGAGTCCTCCTCTACGGATGTTCGAAGTTTCATATAAATCCAATCAGTAGTTTAGAAGTTCCAGATTTATTACCATTTATTTTGCAAAAGTCCCCACTGTGTAACGTTTTTTTTATACGAAGTTGTTCATTCATCATGATATAAACTCATCGCTTGCGGACACCCACTTATAACTGTTTCCTTTTTTATTATTTCTATGTTTTTTTGTAATAACGCGAGGTCCCAAGCTGCATCTGTGTGCCAACCGAATGAAAAATATTTGTATCAATCGTAATGAAATTTTTGAGATATTACAAAGTTTTTGAAATGAAATTGGGAGAATATAATAAAATAAAATAATAAATTTAATTATCGTTTTATTTTATAACACTTTTATTGTATTAAGGTGTATGAAAATAAAATAGATGCACATCGATTATAAATCATTTCTTGTGTTTTGTATAAGTTTCTGAGCCCACTGGCTTATTCTATTGGAACTTCCAAAAAGCTTATGTAAGTCCTCAAACGATTTTTGAAAGTATGGTTGAAGTCTACTGATGATTTATTAAAGCGCCAATGAAATGCAAACATAAAGACATGTTTATACTAAATGTATATGTTTTGTATTAAAAATTTTAATTTAATTTTTTTATGAGTTGAATTTGCCATAAATTTGTCATAAATTATTTGCTTAAAAAGGGTAAAAAAAAATTTAATCATAATGGAGCGATTAATGGGTTCGATTGCGATTACGATTAAAAGTTGCGATTAATCGCGATTACGATTACGATTATAATCGCTGTGCAAACACTAGTTCTAGGGATATTTAAAAATGAATTTAAAAAAAAAATTAAGAAATTGCCAAAATTAAACAAATGCAATTTTTGGAAAAAAAATATTAATTTTTTTTTTTCAAATAGTTTCCTTAGTAAGAATTATTATTTTTTTTTTTTTTTTCTAAAATTTTATTTCACTTTGACAATAATCACAAGTGTACGTACTCAATTTTATCGTCATTATTAATTTAATATAAAAATTTTAAATTGATTATAATCTTTATTTGATTAGTTTTCAAACAAGACAAAAAATGAAATAGTAACATTGTCTCATACTCTTGTCATGTTTTTAAAAGCACTTCGGCTTTGACACAAAAGCTCTTAGTTTTCTCAAAGTAATTTACATGCTAAGTACACTGCAACTAATAGGTTACAAGTGTACTCAACAGGATATTTAAAAAAACATGTGTATATATTCTTATACAAATATAACAATCCTAAATAAATGCGTTCTTTGTGAAATAGTCAAGGAACGCCAAAAAGAGAAGCAATCAAGTTTATTAGAAAATGTCAACTTCTTCACTAAGAAAACGTAAGAAACTGTCCACGTTTAAAATGGTAAACGAGTGCAAGAACACAACAGTTGTATGAATATCTTAATGGTATATGTATTTTTTTTTCTTCAAAACATTCTAACGCTCTAGATAGCATGTCTTTTAACTTTTATTTTCTTTTTATGTTACAAGCGTTATGCTTGTGTATAATTTATGTTGATTGTACAGTTTGTTTACGAGGATGACATCTCGCTAAATCCACGACTTTATCTTGCACAAAAGGGACTTTTCTATTTCGTCAACACAAGTTGACTTGTATTTAGCTTGCTATAGGCCTAATGAAAAACTGAGTGACTGTCTTGCTGGATGACTGCTTCGAATATAAATGAATGAATGAGCAAATGCCTTCATATCTGTTTATTTGACAGCTGGAGCAAGTTTCTGTTTGGATTACTTTTCGTCTTTCTTAGATAATGTAACAATTTCGTGGCATTCATTGTATTGAATAACTTTGCAAAATTGTACGTTCTCCATGTTCACTTAAATCAAACACTTTTGTTAAATATTCATAAAAAAATAAATAAGACATTCTTAGTTGTTTTTTTATTTTTATTGACCTTAAGATATATAAAGATATTTTTTTGTTTAATTAGTTTCTTATATTCTACAGTGGCTGCCATTTTTTATATAATAAATTTTTTTACTTGCAATATTATTATATTTTTTGGGTATTACACTGTTCAAAATCAGCAATGTTAAACTTTTTATTTGTCTCGAAAAAAAAACATAAAACTTAAAGTTTTAAGCAGTATTCGAAGCCTCAAACCTGAGAAAACTAGACGCAATTTCAGCCGCTTAATGCAAACTCAACCTTATATAAAAATTTTCAGAGGAAATATAATACGCGAATTGTTTGGATTCATATTATCACAATTTTTTTAGAGGTTTTTAGTGCGATTATGATTATAAACGTTTTGCTTATTTTCTTTTTTGTTTAAAACAAACTTTATCGTTTGTTATTTTGAGGTCACGTCAGGCATTTCTTGTGATGTCATTTTCAAAATGTGTGCAACACCATTCACATAATGTTTTTTATATGGAAAGCAAGTTTTAGAAAAATAGAATAGATTCATATCGAATATAAATTATTTGCTGGGTTTTGTATAAGTTTATTTTCAAAAATATTATTATTTGTGAATTCTCCAATAGTTTTTGAAAGTCTTTGCATAAGATAAGAAAGAGATTTATGACTGTTCAAAATTTGTGTTTGAAGTCTACTGATGATTTGTTATAGCAGCAATGAAATGCATATAGACAACGCTGAACCAACAGCAAATGAATTTCAAATTAAAGACAAAAATTAAAGTTTTCAGGAGAATACATACATTATCGCTTATGATAAAATTTCAAAGCCTGTATTTTTTACTACATGTCGCTAATGATTAAATTGAAAATAGAGCTCGATATATCAGTTATACACAACAAAAATATTTATCCTGATTATTTAAAGCCAACTTAACATAAAAAAATATACTAGTATTTGTCAAAGAATTTTTTAACACTTTACCATTTACGTGACATTTACTCCTTGGAGGACTATTTTTATAACAAGTTTATTTAAAAAACTGCTCACGTAATAAGTAAATAACGACAAGACCTTAACTTGAGTGCTAGCAACCTATTAACCCAAAAATAAAATATATTCCTCGCATACACCAAATTTTTGGTCAGACATTTTAAAAGTTTTCACCCCCCCTTAAAGTGGAATGAATTCTTTGCAAATGCATGCGTATATTATTCATAAGACCAAATGTAATCATACTGAAGTGGAGTGCGAAGTTTTCGTTTTTGATTAGTGGTCATTATAACTTTTCTTCAAGGTTTTGGCTTTTTTTTTTCTGAGAAACATATAATTTATTCTTAGTGGCTTCTTATGGTAATTTATTTTGTCGTTTATATAAATAGATAATATATTTATTAAATATGAAATAAAAGTAACTTTAGAGACAATAGCATTTATTAATTTTTGAAATTTCTCGTATTATTTTTTATTGCCTTCTACGTTACTTAATTTAAGCAAACTAATATAAATTAATAATAAGCTTTTGAAGGGAAATGTTTTCTTGATTATCCATTATAAATGCGTGATTTTATTAAGCATAGATAAATCATATTTCTTAGGATGTTTAATAAAAACTTGATTTTTCTTTATAGAAGCGAAGCTTTGTTTGGACTTTAATTAGGGACCTTCTTCCTGTATTGACGTAATAATAATTTTTGTGCTAGTGAAGGTTTATTAAGCCAAGATCCCACTATCGGCACAATGCACCGATTTTCGGCGGCTCACTGTAATCAAGTCACAAGCAATAAATCAAAATGGATTTATTTCTCAGTTAATTCTTAAATAAGGCTATATGACTTTATTACAACTGCAGTGAAGTGCAATCACGTCCTTATTTTTCAATTAGTTGAGAAATAAAGCCATTTTTCTGCTTTACTTATGGCTTTATTTCAGTAAGCCGAAGAAAATCGGTACATTGTGCCGTTAATAGGATCTCGGCTTTACACATATCGAGTATTTGCTGCAATAGAGTCAATTCGTTTTCTGCCAAACAAGCGAAATTAGCATGACATCATTTAAAGTATTTTCTTTGGATCATAAACAAATTCATTTAAGAATTTAATTTTGAAAAAATTATAAGAAATTGATAAACAAAACAAATAAAACAAAGTCTCTTGTTTAAAATAACTGTAATTGCATTTTCTTTTTTGGGAAAAAAAAATGTTAAACTAATTTCACTTTTCATTGAAAATTCGCAATATTGTTAGAAATTATTGTATCATTCCTTGGGAGCTTAAACGAACGAATTGTATTTTTTTTTTCTTTAATAAAAAGTTAAAAAAATTTACAGTTTTTTCAGAAAAGAAAACGCCATAAAAATATGATTTTTATAGCTATGCTATTTATTGCACGATACCGGAGTTTAGAAGTGATTTTCGTAACAAAAATAATCGACACTATTACAGTTATAAAATTATTTTTGTTCTGATTTCTTTGTTCTTAAAAGCAGAGCTCGAAAATAAACGAAAGAAATTATGTGAGACATTTTTAGATTTTAATTGAACTATAGTGAATTTTTAATCAGAAATAATTTTAAGTCAGGCTTAAGTTCTGTAATTTCAATTCTTTATTGAACGAAATATTTTTATTAATTAATATGAGTTTCTAAAAAAGAGAAGAAAAATAAAACTTAGACTTTATAGCTGGGGGAAATACCGATATTTTTCTGTGCAACCATACACTTCATCAGCACCCACGTCTATCTCCTGGGGTAGAGTCTTGTTATTAATGATATAACTTCGTGCTAACCAAACAGAAAGTATAAAAAAATAGATAAACAAAAAATGAATAGTGATACTTGTAGATGTATTTACCAATGGTAAATCAATAATTGTATACACAATAATCATTTGTCATATTCCATTTCATACTAAATTTGCGTTAAATAGCTGATGTTAATAACAAGACTCTACCCCACTAGTTAGACGTGGGTGCTGATGAAGTGCGTGGCTGCACAGAAAAATATCGGTATTTCCCCCAGCTATAAAGTCTAAGTTTAATTTTTCTTCTCTTCTTTAGAAACTCACATTAATTAATAAAAATATTTCATTCAATAAAGAATTGAAATTACTGAACTTAAGCCTGACTAAAAATTATTTCGAAAGAAATTATTTTATTTTGTTCTACTTCTTTCTTTGACGTAAGCGAAACAAAAACAAAACAACAACAATGAGAAGGATTGCTCAATTTGGTTTTGTTTTCTATTTGCACATGAGCACAAACCAGAAAACACAGCCGATCTCGGCTGTAAGCCTGCTAACAGCCGCCATCGTCCACAAACAATACATTAATTTTATCGTACGCCGCTAGAAAAGAAAATATTGGGAAAAAGATGGAAAAGTTTTGAAATATTTGCAGAGTATTTGACATCATCAGATAATATAATTTTATTGCATTTTTACTTTACACATTAAATTTGTTTTATATAGCTAAGTAGCATAGCCATAACCGGGTGTCCTAGGACACCTCTCTTCTTTTTATTTAATTAATTATAGAGTAAGTTTAAATAGCACATATAAATCTCACACGGATAGTCTTGAATTTTAGTAATTCCTTAGCGTCAAAATTGGCCAAATAGGAAGACGAGCATTTTGCTTAATAAAGACTATTTTTCAGCTCTGCCTTTATGTAGAGAATCATTATCATGTTGCAGAGTCTATGTTAATGGTCCAAGGTTTAAGAATATCTTTCACTTTAGGGAAAAAGAAATGCAACAGATTCTTTTAAATTTATCCAGTAATTTTTGCACTTTGAAGTTCAAAATGGATTGTGCAGCAATACACCCCCCCCCCCAGACCATAACTGTACACTATCCACTGTGATAGTGAAAATAATAATTGCAGGCGTCTAAGCTGTCCATATTAATTTTTTCCCATGCGTATTTGAATGTACCATGTCTAGCAAGTTGTAATCGGTTTTCTTAAAATGCATTATTCAGCGACGGTTTTCTTCAAATGTAGTTTCAAGCATTCACTTTCAGACTTAATGTGGCTCTTTTTACTGAAAACCTCAGTACATAAAGCAGATGTTTGTATTTACTGACACCACATACAGTGGATGAAACACAAGAACGGCGGCCTTCGGAAATAGCATGTTGTTCCGTTCTGCTAGTATTTGTCAATATATTTACAATTAACTTTGGTATTATTTATTCCTTAAAAATCGTCACATGTAATATGAATTACAGAATCTAATCAAATCATAAATATATAATCAAGTAAACTTCTAACAAAAACAATTTAACGAACTAAATTTAAATTAATACAATTCTCAAATTCCATTTCATTTAAAATTCATGTTAAGCAGCTAAAGTTAGCCAACAATCCCCCTCACTGTGAATTTCGTCGTCGGCGTCACATAGAGACGACGGTAAATTTTGTCACTTGTATACTTTTTATCGGCAAAAAATTGGATCTTATTGAGAATCAATTAGTAATTTCTAAGGCTTTGCAATTAATGGAGCATGTTAGTAATAGTAAATTTTTGTCGACAAAAAGTAGACAAGTGACAATTTTGACATCGACGATGCCATTTACAATAAGGGGGAATATTTCCAAAGTAAATAGCCAAGGCTCCTATACATGCTGGTATTTCCCCCAGCTGAAGTATACTTTAATTTAGCTGGTCTTCTTTAGAAAATCACATTAATTGATAAAAACAAAAAACATTTTATTTTAAAAATTCGATGGCAAAACTAGAAATATTTCTTCCAGAATGCAATGAAATTTGCATTAAGGCTTTCAAAACGTTCTAGTTTTCATTTCGCAGTAGAATATAGAATCAACCTGATAGTCTAAATAAGATCGCATAAACTGAAACAATCTTTTCCCTTTTAGAGCTGGCCGTAAATATCTAGGCAGCACTATCCCCGGAATAAAGTTGGATTCCTACTGAAAAGGCAAGAAAATTCCTTGGAACAGACATTTTTTTTATTAAATTAAAAACATTGGGAATAGGGTTCGCATATAAAATTCTGCGCTCTAAAGCCTGGTACTGTGTTTACAATTTCATGCGAAATGCTGTCAAACTACATATAAAAGTATTTCGTATGAAATATTTGCGAAATAAATTCGCAAAAGTCGTACTCTGTTCTTGTTGTAAAAAACACGTAAAATCATGTCTTTCCATGCAAAATTAGTCTGGCATCATTTAGTTTAGCTGCGAAACAACATGAGCAGTGCTTTTTTCGCACGGAATTTTAACAATGTTGCATACTTTCAAGCAATAAAAGCGAGAAATTTATTGAAAAAAACCGCAAGTTGGGCTACATTTAGTACATGTCAAAATTTTCACGCGAAATAATCAATGGTGCTGAAAATTGTTCACAACTTTGAACATAGTACCAGGCTTGAGGCGGAAACAATCGAATATTTAGAATAAATTCAGACCTATATCGACAATAATTGTAATTTGTAGATATAAACAATCAGTTTATTTCCAAAAAAAAAATTGATTAATTGACTTTTTAAAAGAGAAATACAAAGAAAATACTGCTCAAACTTATAAACCATAATATTTAAAAATTAAATTTTTTTAATTATTATTTCGTACAATAACTTTATTTTACAAAGTTATTACTTTATGTACGTAGCACATTCATAATGATACAGTTAATGAAATTCATTTAATTGTTACACTTATTTATAGTTTTAATATAATTTGCAACGTAAATAATTGCTAGGGTACTCCTTAAATCAAAAAAAAAAAAAAAATCGAAAATAAATAAAAACATATTTTAACTAACAGCCTGTTCAACGATGTCGAAGCTAGGCATTCTTTCGCGTTCTAAGCGAAAGTAAATTGATTTGGATTCATCACCAACGAACATTTATTCAAATTGGAACTCGAAAGAAAACGTGAGTGTTTTTATATAAAAAAAAAACAGTTCAGCTACGTCTACAAGACTATGAACAATACGAACTCACATGTCAAAACTACTCACTTGCTATTTTGCTTTCGACTGGTACAATTTATCTCCCAAGAAGCCATTAAAGTTGGCAAAAATATTATTTTATCACTTTATTATTATTTTTTTTTTATTCACATTTTTTCAATTATTTTTTTATTTTTTCACAATAGACATAAAATATGAACTAAAATATTATTGAACAATTTTGTTTTGATTATTTCTTTATATTCATTTTAAAAAGTACTCGCACATGTCAAACACAACGAATGTAGTTGCAAAACAAAACAATGATAACTAGGTGTTGTAGTGCGACTATTTTGTTGAAAGTTTTTTCATTGTTCAATATGGTGGTATTTATTTTCCTGCAAATGAGTAGTATTATTTTTAAATTTTAAAGAAATCGACTAAATATAATGAAAATTCCTATCTGGCAATGTTTTAATTCATTACCACGTAAGAAACATAAACTGACAAACGTAAGTACATGCGAACGAGCACTGCCGACATCGTTGAATCCAAATTGACTCGATTTCGAGTGACTGGCTTTCGATCGCTTCGATTTTCTTGCGATATCGGTGAACAGGCAGTAAGTAAAATAAAAATATAAAATATTATAAAAATTCAATTATTCATATGATATGTTAATTAATATATTAATTTCCATTTATATGTAAATGATATTGCACATATGTAAAGTTTTCACTAGGAAACTCTTAAAACCATAAATTTTATTTAATTCTTGTTTACTTAAATAATTATGAAAGTCAACAAGGATATTTTTAAATGGCGCTGAAAGAGACTTTACTATCTACCCTTTAAAATAAATAATTGCAAAACTCATTAACTTATTATCTTTTTACATGTGTATGCTATGTTAAGCATTTTTAAGCTGGTGGAAAATATAAATCTGCTGCATTTAATAAATACATTTATAAAGTAAATTATAACATGTAAAAAAGACCCTTGTATTTATGCAATATGAGATGAGCACGGCAAAAATTCATTAAAGAGAAGAAAAATCCTGAAAATTATGCAATTCATAAATAAATTCAGTAAAGTGTGACTTTGACTCGCGCACGAAGGGTTCCATGCGGACGCTACATATCGCTTATTTACTTAGACAATGTCATAACTCAAACAAAAGCCCAATTTGGCAGAAAACGAGTTTGAAGTTTTCAATTTATACACAACTAAATGGAAAATGAATTTTAATTTTTCTCTCAAGAGTTGAGTAAACAAGATATTTGTATGAAAATTTTACACAATATGAAGAACGACAACAGGATTAATTCTGCATCACTAACTATAAAATTCCATTTTTTGAGTTGTGACGTTCTTTGAGCAACTGAGCTATATGTATATCAATGTAAAATCACCATGCAAAAAGTTTGATTCAATTTCATTAAAATCACATTAAATTTACAAGAAATAATATTTTGTTTAAGTGTGTTGGTGTTTATTTGCCTTGTTCATAGCTGCAATACACTTTCGTGCTTAGTTGTGTGAGTTGTTTTTGCATTGTTCTTATTTTTTTTATGTTTGTAAATAGTCGACAAACTGCTGCTGGCTGGTAGGCAATGTACTAGTCTTGCAGTCGGAGTATTCCAGGTTCGAAACCTGGAGTCAAATCAAAGTATTTTTTTACTAAAAATTTTCAAGTCAAAGTATTTTGTATTTTGTTTAACTAAAACTTTTCAAATAATTTGTAAGTTAAATGATCAATGAAATAATATTGAATTAATGTTATCTAAAGAATATTTAAAGTTGTTGTGGCTACAGGGTTAAGCACGTTGACTATCACGGGATGAGTTCCGAGTTTAAATCTTGGTCAATTTATATACAAACATTTTTCTGATGTTTATATCAACCACACGTAAGTTAAATCGTTAATAAAACACATTTACTACATTAAATTAAATTCATGTTGTTCCAACTTGAAGTAACTTTGATTCAACATGATTTTCATTTTGATTTTAACAGTGCATAAATGTTAAATTAACGTGAAATAAAGTTATTTCAAAAGGAAACCTTTTTTTGAAAATTACTATAAATTATGTTAGATTAACATGAAACAGATATGAAGCAAAATCATTGCCGAACAAAATTAGATTAACCTTTTTTACGTAGATTTTAAGTTGAAATTTTTCTGTGTGCACGAAGTTTGGGCTTTTTTCTTTTTCTGATTTCTTCGGTTTTTAGGCAATTTTTTTTTTTTTTTTTATTTGAAACTTTTTATTATTTTTATAGTTTGTTACGTTTTTGCGATTTATTTCGGTTTTTGAAACTATTTGTTTTATAAGTTTTTTAGTTTTGGCGACTTTTTAGGTTTTCGGCGATTTATTTTAGCTTTAGCGTTATTTTATTACTTTGGCGTTTTTGTTTTTTTTTTTTTTTGTTCTGGGAATTTGCCTGTTTTTGTGGAAATTGTTAGTTACAGTGATTAATTTTTAGTTATGATGATTGTTTCTTTTTGGCTATTTTTTTTTAATAAATTTTTTTTAATTTTAGCGATTTTTTTTTTGTTTTGGCGACTTTGTTCGGTTTTTCCGAACTTTTTTTAAATTTGAGAGTCTCTTTTAGTTTCGGTATTTTTTGCATTTTAACGATTTATTTTATTTTTGGTAATATTTTTTAATTGTTTTGTTTGATTTTTCAAATTACAGTGTTAATTGGTGTAGTCTGCATAAAAATGCACTAACTTTGCAAATTTCAATTGTCTTTAAATAACTCCCTCCAGGGGAGTCTATTTTTGACTACGGGTGTGGCAAGCCCGGGGCCCCAGCTGGGGTAATGTGGCTTTTTCCATTGACGTACCTTTGGTACATTACCCATAAAACTTATGTGTTACTACCCCTGAGTTCAAAAGACGATAGAGGTGAAGCCCTTGTGGTGGAACTTCGAGGTCTCACCAGAGGCTACTTCTGGTGCCACGGGTGCCGGTTGCCCGACAGCTGAGCTGCTTAGAGATAAATGCATTGCGGTTCTCGGGATCCTGTGCTGAAAAGGTTGGTCGTCCTACTTAAGGGCGGTGCACATATGTGTCAGATCGTAGTAGGCACAGAATTTTGGCGGCGAGCTTGCGTTCTTCTCGCGTGAGTGGTTCTCGCTGCTCTGAAGTTTTGAGTGCATGTAGCGGTCGTCAGTTTCCTTTGCTAAAATGCCGAGTTCGTCCTACCCCATGGGGTTTAAGGGATGATTTTGGTATGTGTGGAGTAGGCACTGGATATTTGGCGACACAGGCATGCGTTCAATTCGGATGAGTGGTTGAGCTGTGCCGGCAATGGTTGAGGCATTCTCTTGGGGACCTCGCTATGGGAGTATACACAACACCTTAGCGTGGAAGCCGGAGAATTACCGTGGTGACTGTGGTTGCTACCAAAAACGCTGGGAGAATAGTCTTGGCTTCCCAGTGTGAAATCAATGCTAGTGGTTGGTCTGACGCGGTCAGCCAGACTCTATTATAGGTGCTGTTGCCATTCAACAGAAGCTGCTATGGGCACGGACATAGCAGCAGAGTTTAGATAGCTCAAATTACCTCAGCAAGGTAATTGAATATAGTACAGGGATAAATATATCAAAGATTGCAACATATGTGCCTTGAGGATTGGGCCTTACGTTCAATCTAAAAGGGTGCATGTGGGCGATGGTCTGGCGTCTTACCTGCACCCGGTGCTTTGGCACCCGTGAGACAAGGCCGTAAAGGCAGGTACTCACGTAAAGCTATTGCACATCTGTCTTTAAATAACTGTTTACATTGCTGAAGCACTCAAATGTTTTTCGTTGCTCGCTTTAGAACACCCTCTAAATTTTAAGTGTCATATCTTTCTTGTTGTAGCCGTCAAGGTTTTACATATTCTGTGAAAATTATAGGTCCGTATGTCTCAACAAAACAGCCTGTGACAGGCTGTTTGGGAGTTAGAAAGATATGAAAATAAGCGCGACAATTTATTAGCGCTGAAAATTTCTTGAATACTGAGTACTTTTATTTATAATGGGTGTTTTTTATTGAGGTATAGAACTTTAAGTTGGCATCACTTTTTTAACTGGCGGCCATTTTGTCAGCTGTCAAGTGATTAATATTTAGTTTGGTTTGCCATTTCATCATGAACAGGTTGACAAAAGAACAACGCTTGCAAATCGTGCAAATTTATTTCGAAAATAATGGTTCAGTTCGCGAAGTTTACCGCAAGCTCCGTCCATTTTATGGTCGATATAATCGTCCATCAGAGCAATTAATTCGGTTAACCATGGATCGTTTTCGCACTACGTTTACTCTATATGATAATATGCATCCGCAGAGACTTCGAACAGTGCGCACCGAAGAAACAATTGCCGCTGTAGAGCAAAGTGTTGAAGAGGACCCGAATGAATCGATTCGCCACCGTGCACAGCAATTGGAGCTTTGTCCATCAACTGTATGGAAGATTTTGCGCAAAGATCTTGGCTTCCGACCTTACAAGATCCAGCTTGTGCAAGAATTAAAGCCGCGAGACCATGCAATGCGTCGTGATTTTGGTGTATGGGCCGAAAATGAGATTGATCTCGATGCTGATTTTCATCGCAAAATTTTGTTCAGTGATGAGGCTCATTTCTGGTTGAATGGCTACGTCAACAAGCAAAATTGCCGCATTTGGAGTGAAGAGAATCCACATGAGACCCTTGAGACGCCATATCATCCACAAAAACTGACTGTTTGGTGTGCTCTATGGGCTGGTGGAGTCATTGGGCCATACTTCTTCCGAAATAATGCTGGAGAGTCAGTTACCGTTAATGGAGACCGGTATAGAGCCATGATAACCGACTATTTTGTTCCCGAATTGGATGGCATGAATGTGGGTGAGTTGTGGTTCCAACAAGACGGCGTTACATGCCACACAGCGCACGTCACAATCGATTTATTGAAGGAAACATTCGATGAGCGCATAATTTCGCGGAATGGACCTGTCAATTGGCCACCAAGATCGTGTGATTTGACACCATTGGATTATTTTCTTTGGGGATATGTGAAGTCGCTCGTCTACGCCAACAAACCAGAAACGTTAGGGGACTTGGAAGCCAACATTCGTGGCGTTATTGCCAACATACGGCCCCATATGCTCGAAAAAGTGGTTGAAAATTGGACCTGTAGAATTGGCTTTATTCGAGCCAGCCGCGGCGGCCACATGCCCGAAATTATATTTAAGCATTAATGGCATAAAATTACCCTTCGAATAAAGCCAAATTGATGGGCTTTAAAACGATTTTCTTGTGTTTTATTTCAATTCGAAGCTCTATACCTCTAAAAAAACACCCATTATTAATATTAATAATAATTAAAAAATCATATTTACATCATTTTCTTTTAAATTATTGTTTAGAAAAGAAAATTTTTAGTTCCTATGATTTTTTGAAGAAGATAAAATATAGAAATATAGCATAGAAAATTCGACACTACCAGCCCGTGTGATTTATTTTTTTGTATTAACATTAATAAAAGTTCACATTTCTAAAAAAAATAAGCGGATAAAATATTTGCTGATATAATATAATGAAACTCAAACGTCATACCATCTACGTACACAGAAAAAAGTATTCACGAATTGATATTTTCAATTAAAAATTTAATTGATTCAATTTAATTTTTGATTGTATTAATTAATTTGAGTGGAAAAACTTAATTGATATTATCAAATTGTTTATAAGTGAAAATTTAATTAATTTCTGAATTGATATTACAAATTTTTTAATTAATATTAGAAAATTATTCATATTACTTTTTTGTGTGTATGCACAACATTGAAGTCTTTGAATCAGTTGCTAAAACTATATGTATTTTATATTAAACCAATAACAAAAAAAAATCATATGCATCTCAAGTAATTTGTAAAGCATTTTTTAAATATTTTCTCAAGTATTCTCATATTATTTCAATATTTATTATATGAATTTTTTAAAATCTTTGCAAATACATAAAAACAGCAAAAGCATTGAAATGTAT
The DNA here is from genome assembly GCA_949987645.1 of Tachina grossa. Lineage (NCBI taxonomy): Eukaryota > Metazoa > Arthropoda > Insecta > Diptera > Tachinidae > Tachina > Tachina grossa. Next base: position 63,918,838 of record OX465276.1, on the reverse strand, counting down.
AAATGCTAATGTACGTCCTTATTAGGAAAATTTTTAGATGTTGGTTTTTTAAATTATGCCTTAATTCAGTAAAAACATTTAGGACATTTTTGTTTGAAAATAAATATTTAGTGCTGGTTAGAGGCAATTTACACTGTGCCTTTTCTGCTTGCCTGTGCAAGCAGGCTTTTTTAGTTTGTCGGTGCGAGGTGGTGAGAAGCTTGCGGGGTAGAACAAAAGGCACAAAATGAAAATTCGAGGGGATTTATGACATTTCTCTTTGCCTCTTACGTATTCTCAGCATTAAACGTGTATATAAATGCCAAAAAGGCATGAATAAAAAAGGCTTAATGTAAATGTGTGTGACTTTTCGTAGGGGTTTCAAAAGAAAGTTGTCAATACAATGCAGGCTAAAAAGGCTTAGTGCGAATAACGACTTACTTTCTTCAAAATGGTTGTTGTCTTTGATAATGAAAAATAAAAATATTTATTATAAAGCATTTACATACATTGTCTCAAAATCGAGTACTAACGAGATTTCAAGCTAAATCAAGCTGTTTTTTTTTTTTTTTTTTTTTTTTTTTGAAGGCTGAGTGAGGCCCTGATTGTGTGCATTTTCATAACGAAAAATTTTCTTTCATCCCATTTGTGTTTATAGCATAAGGGGGCGTCGCTTTATCAATGTCAACAAGTCGAACATTGTCGACATTGACAAACCAGCCCTAAGCCTTTATGTCCTTGGCTGCAATACAATGATTTGTTTTTAATCAAGAATTATGCAAAGATTTATTTGAAATTCAAATTATCGAGAAAATGTAATTAATATTACTTACCCTAGGTGAAAGTGAAAAAACACCCTTTAAATTAAAATTTTATTTTCTTAAATTTTGTTTTGCAAGCCCAAAAAAACTCCGTACATTTGCCTTTATTTTCAAGCAAAAGTTAACAAGGACACATGATACGGGTATAGAGTTTTTACACGGGAAAAAAATCCCGGGAATTATTTTTTTACAAATCCCGGGAAATTTCTAACGGGAATTTTCAGGAATTTAATATTTACGTTTTTGAAATTTGCTTTTTTACATTACTGTTCGTTGTTTTATTACTTAAAATTGCAATTTTGTAACCATGCATAATATAAGCACGGAAGCAGTTGAAATAGAAGTTTCCGAGGTGACTCCAACAGCTTCAAGAGTTACGAAATATTTTCAACCTAAAAACTATTTATAAGAAATAGTATCCAGATTGGCAGATGTAGATGAAATTTTCATCCATACTATAACTGAAAGCATATGAGTTTATTTGTTTTTGTTTTGTTTTTGAAATATTGTTGTTCTTAAAATGAATGAATGAAGTTCTTTAGTTTTTAATATAAATGTTGTATATTTTTTTCATAAAGTTGTATTTTTTTTTTTTTTTTTGAGGCCATTTAATTAAATTCATGTGTTTATAAAATTCCCGGGAAGACAAAACTTTTTCCTCGATTCCCGGGAATTGGAAACATCCGGGGAATTAGAAACCCTACACGAGTAGTTAACAGTCGCATTGAATGAAATTGTCAAGCTGCCATGCATGTCTGTTGCATATTTAGCACTTGAACTAAAGTGCTAAATATTTTCATCAATATGGTACAAATATTTATCAATAAATATTTTATTCAACTTTATTATAGAAAAATTTTAACTTAAGTGCAAGTTGCAATTTTATTTAAAAGCTCTTGTGCAAGATGTATTTACATTAAACATATTGTAGATTAAATGAACTTAAAGTTAATCGAAAAAAAAATTATTTTAAATCAAATGTAAATAATTTAATTTATATATTATCTTCAAATAAATATTAAATAAAATATTTTCTGCCTAAACTTATGTGATTAGATTTTTAAGCAAGACATAAAAATATATTTATTTGACAACACTCAGCATAATATACTGCAAAGGCAACAGGAAGATTAAAACATTTTTAAACTTACATAAACTTCGGCAAATGTTTAATTAAATTCATGTTTAGACAACACCTCAAATGAGTGAAAATAATTAATTGCTCAGTTCACAAGCCCTATTCTATGGTTTAAAGTTGTATGTTTTTTAAAAACAATATTTCAAAGAAAGTTTCCCAAAACAAGAAACATTTCGTAAATAATTTGTTTTTGCTTAGAGATATTTTAATTGAATGTATTTTTAAATGCATTTTTAATTAAAAAAAAGGCTGGTGAATTGAGCAAATAAGAGAAAAAATTAATGCAATACTGAGAAAATAGGATAAATAACTAGTTTTACTTAAAAATATATGTACACATATTAATTATTTATCATAAAACATACTTCATATCGTTGGTCTCGAGTAGAAAGGCCCTAACTCAAATAGTTGTAACTTTACAGGATAAGTTAAAAACATAACAGAAACTGTCAAATTCAAAATGTAACTTTTTTAAATGCACGTTTAATGAAAATCAAACACGTTTTTTGACAACATTGCAATAAATTTTTGTGACGAGGTGTATTTGGATGAAATGTATTGGAATCACTGAAAAAGTCAGTTTCGTAAAAAATACGAGTTAGGGCCTTTCTACTTGAGACCATCGATACTCAATTTTATTACAAGTTCATGTTCAATAGCAGAAATCAATTACTAAGTCTACTTATTGTTATCTTAATATAGAAAGGCCCTCGTTAATTTTTGCAATCGATATTTTTACATTTTTCGATTCTTCCATAGAAATATATAAGAAACTCAAACTCAAAAAAAAATGAGATAGGCCCTTTCTATATTAAAGTAACGATGTATACATACGTGCTGATGAAGGTCGTGCTAGCATATACAATGCATGATATTACCATCTAACCTAATTAAACACACACATACAAACACACGTACACAAGCAAACGCACATCCATGCGCATGCATACAAATGTATCACATGCATACGCATACATACATATCACATACATCTACACAAAAAGAACATCCTAAAAATAATTAGGTCATCTATTGTGTAATGCAAAACGGAAGAAACTGCTTTTAAATTTCAAAAAGCATTTTCATTCAATTTAGACGGTATAATAGTTTCCCAGTATTTCGCGAAACACCACAGGAAGGCGGCACATTACTTGCATTTTTTTGGGTTAATACCATACACGGGCTACTAAGAATTCAATCTGTCAAAGGTTTAAAGCTTGTCTATTATGCTGACGCAATAGAAATATAAGTAGAAGAAAACATCCTAGAATTTTATGTTAAAGTTTCGATAACCTTTAGCTCTCAACATATCTTATGACTAGACAACAAAACGAAGGCCCAGTGTCAACGCGGAACAAATAGAATTATTTTTTTGTTCAGAAGAAAGCCGAAAAGAAGAAGAAAACGGACTACCAATATATGTATGTCTTTACGGTACAGTAGACAAATTTTCCAAGCCTCAAGAAATCAAAAGGATAAATCTCTAAGCGTCCTTCGATGCAAAAATTAGATAAGCTCATGCAGATATTTCGCAAGTATGAAAATAATATGGATTCCATAAAATCAGTTTATTGCTGGAAATGAAAAACTTAATAATCTGGCGACATTGGATTCATATATAAATAACATCACAAAAAATTCTAATTTTTGTTTGTATAGATGCATTTCGTTTCTGCTTAATAAACTCTTCAGAAGACTCCTTAAAACAAAAACGAAAGTCGCATAGATGTTGCTTAACCAACAAAACCAACAAGAATTTTTAATACAGTAAAAATTGAATAAATAAACTTCGGTGTTCTTATATCACATACCCCTGCACAATAGGGTTTGCCAAAAACCATGGAAATTAAGAAACCGCGGTTTCCGGTTTTAAGCTATTAAAACCGGTCGGTTTCGGTTCGGTTTCGGTTTTAAAAATATGCATGTATATAAATAGGTATGTATGCTGGAAAGATAAATGATAATTTAAAAATAATCATCCCTGTTGTGAGAAACAAATGGAATTTTTCTTCATGTGAAATTTTCATTACCCTCGAAGAGAAAAATGCTATAATAAATATCCCGTGGAATTTTTTCAGTCCACGTGAATGTACACGCAAAGAAAAAATATTGTTGAGGCAACCATAATCAAACAGCAACATACTATGATTGAATTATATGGTTGCAGTCAAATCATATTACTGTTAGTAGAAAAAAAACTTTAATAATATTATTATCTGAGTTAATAATAATATTATCTACAAAAATAATGAACTTTGTTATATCTAATCTTAGTATTGTAAATATGACAACACTATTGTTAGATATGACTAAAATATAATTGAGACTCACCATACCATGTTCTAATATTATATTAATATTGTTAAATGCGACCACAGTATTATTTAATGCAATAATACTATTTTGTTTTTTAATCATATATTTATTGTAGAAACAGCTGTGCGTCAAAATCGAAATAAAAATAATTTAATATTGTTGAAATAAAATGTATATATAGAAATGTATACTTACACGACATATTGACATGTCTGTATAAAGAGATACACAAATGTTTATTTAATTTTATTGGTCTACCCTTTTGTTTATTCTTTATTTATTTATTCATTTATTTAACACCACCCGTGCAATACCGATAGCTTACAAACGAAATACTGAACTGACAGATGTTTCTGAAAAAGATTTTTTTTTAAACTTAACATAGTATGGTTTTGAATAACATTATATTGTTATTTACATCATATTATTTTTAAATAATAATACAAACTATGTTGTAGTCATAAATTTTTAACAAGACTATATTGTTAAACTCTAAGCATATCACACTTTTTTATGGATGTGATAATGTAATTATTAAATTCAAACATTACTCTGTTTATCGTAACGAAATAAATGTTTAAAATAACAATAACTAGTTTTCAGCGACGACACATTTGTTTCAGAGAACATAATATTGTTTTCTCAACCATTCTACAACCATATCTTTTCTTTGCGTGTAAAAAGGGGAGAATTTTTTTAAAGCTTAAAAATTAATTGAAAATCGGAAAAATCTTAGCTAAATAAAAAAATCACACAAATTTTAGGTTATAAATTAAATTTATTTAACTTTAAAGTTGTAATCATGGAGGCGCTTCTGTTGATTTAGCTATTTTTTCATTAAGTATACCATTTTCATTAAGCCAACCACGATTAGGCAGATTATTCATGATAAGGGGAACCAAAAAGGGGAAAATATTTCTGAGAAAACTTTTCCAGGCAAAAAATTTTTACTAGAGGGGAGATAAAGTTTCTCTGGTTTGCATTCAATTCAGGAAAAAGGAACATTTAGTAGTGAGTATGTGTATCAAATCCTTTAGAATAAAAGATTTATATTTAATTATCCAAGTAATAAAATTTCAGAAACGTTAAAGCGTTCAATGTAGAGTCGTTTAAACGAAATCTTATTTTTGTGCAGAAGTTGCGAGCGGCAGAAAACACTCTCGCTTTCAGTTGTGAAGCAATAATATGTTGGTTGGTTTGTTGTTCGTTTTTTTTTTTTTTTTGTACAAATTCTTGACGAAGAACGTTAAAATTATTGTCTTTTTGCTTTACATCTGCTAGAGATTTTTTGATAACAAATTACAATTCTTCCTGCAAGGAATTGTTATAATTTTCTTAAAATTTTACAGTTTTCTTACCTTTCATTGTTACACAATGCTTAGTAATGTATAAAAGTTTTCAATGTAAAGTACATTTGCTGTATATTTAAACAAGATAATAATGTTAAAGTAAAACTTAAAAACCAACGCTTTTTTTATCGTTTTCGGTTTCGGTTTTTATGGGTTAAAAACCGAGGTTTCGGTTTCGGTTAAAACTGAACGGCAATCCCTACTGCACAAGACCACTTACAAGAATTTTTAAGACATGAGGGATTTTTTAAATTTTTTACTACAGCGAAATCTTCCAAATAAAAAATTGTATTGAATATTTTCTTAAACTATGGAAGAATTACAAGGTTCTATATGACTTAAATAAACTTCTCATTAATTTTCTGCTTATCAGCGGCAAATTAAAAATATCGATTTTATGGAAGCAATGAAAATGTAATTCTTTTGGAATTACTTTCAGATTTTTTTATACTGGGTGTTATTTTAACTTGAAATAGCTTTGGTGCAACATAAATTTTCGTGTTAATTCAGTATCAAATTCAACTTGAAATAACTTTGAATCAACATGATGCTTCTTTTTTTATTATTTAGCAGCATTGCAGTATTAAATCAACATGAAATAAAGTTCTTTCAAAAAAATAAAGTCTTCCTTGAAGATTATTTTAAATCATATTGAATTAACATAAACTACATATGAAGCAAAGTCGCTTCCATTTTTCTGTGTGGTTTTGTGCTTTATGATATTTTTTCTCTGTGAAAGAAAAAAAAACTTTCGTGAGGAACTTTTTTTGGCTACAGCCAAAAATTTTAAGCTGTTTTCCTAAGAAACTTCTAAATAAGACTTTTTACCTTATTCATAAAAAATAATTTATAGAATAAATTTTGTATGAAAAGCTCTTTGCTAAACCTCTTATAAATAAAAAAAATAAAAAATCATGAATAAGGCCTTTAATCTTCTTTAACTTATTAGCACAAATATTTAAAATTTCTTTTAAGGAAGTTTATTTAAAATCTATAAAAGCAGCTAGTAGAGGCGAAAATATGTTTTTACCATTTCTGTCACATACATACATATCGCTTACTTAATACAGAAAAGCCCTAGCTCATTTTTTTTAATCGAGATTTAAAAATAATAATAAGTTAGAGCCTTGCTATAATAAGTTAACGATATATACTTTCGAAGTAAAAGAAATTTACAAAATATTCAATACTTTGCTGTATAAGTAAATAAAAACTTCATCTACACAAAATTATTCCTGAATACTTTCCAATTTAATTCTTAAATTTATCTTTAAATTAATTAATTTTATGCCAACGAAAGTATGAACTTTTTTGCCGGAGTTGCTTATAAACTTTTCGAGTTCACTCAGCGTTAAACTTTCCTCTTTACAAAAATTTTACAGTACATTTAAATTTTAAAATTTTACAATAAGTCAAAGGTTATGGATGAGAAACATTGAACTCACAAGTTGCACAAACAACATCAATAAAATATTTTTCATCTTGTTGTTTGTGTTTTGAAAAAAAAAATGTATATGAAAACATTTTGCTCGTTAAGGGTTTTTCAATAACTGCAGGTTGATGATGTTAACGTGGAATATAGGAAAGTGAATGCATGTATGAGGTGTTAAAAAAATATTAATTATTAATAAAAAAATTTGTGACAGACAAAAAGACTGATTTGACATTTAGACTGACTTTGAAGATATTGGTTGAAATTAAAGAGATATTAAAGTTCATGATATTCTGTATTAATTCAGCTAGTTTAGTGACAAAAACTTCAAAATAGATCCCACAGCTTGTTGCTTATAATATTTACTTTTCAAGATGTCGAGTTAGCTAACTGCAACGACATACACAAAGGCATTTCAACAGGAATGTCAACTTTTTGTAGCGTGCCACACCAAACAAGTATGCTTGTTTTTCAAAGAAAATGTAACTTTTTTCTACTTGTTTATATATTTGTGTAGACCGTCAGCAGCTCTATATTAGGTAAAATTTTAAGAAAAATTGAGTCACATTGCTCTAAAATACGAGCTTAATTGCTTGCTGTCGCACGCGACATTTATAATGCGTTAAATTTGTGCTCAAAGTTTGAGTGCAGCATATTCTTTTTGCGACATTTAGACATTCTTAGGCATGCATTATTAGTTTATTATTGATAATCAATGATTTAACAGATTATACAGAATCAAATTACTTTAATTGCAAAACCCTTTACGAGTTACTGTGAGAGTATATTTATGTAAGTACTCATTTCCTCAAGGTATGTCTGCTGGCATTCATTCGTAAGAGTATGAAAGAAATATTCCATTTCTGTTTGAAATGTCAGTTAGGAATTTACAAATTTCAATTACTTTTACTTTTGACTCTTTCCGTTTTTATTTAAGTTGTGACAAGGGACCAGGTTACATTTAAATGAATAATTTTTCTTATTGCAAAGAACTAAGAAGTTTTATTAACACGTAAAATAAAAATTACTACAACATTCCTGTTACATATTTGAAATTTTATTTCAAGAAAAAAACATACATAATGGAAGTGGCAGAAGAGAAATGCTATAACATTATTAAAAATTAGCCAAACATAAACTTCTGTTTCCAGGCTTTTTGTTCTTGTAATGCAATAAGTGCAAAAGAATTTGATAAAAGAAAGTTTATGTGAATAAAATGTGGTAACTGGTATTTCACCTCCCAGTACACAGAAAAAATTATTCTCAAACAATTTTCAAACAAATGTGTGTTTTGAAATAAAATTTAGCTTCAGTAAATATTTTTTACTGTTTTAGTAAATTATTTGTTCAAATTTTATTTTATGACAACATTTTTATCAATATAAAGAAATGAACATTTATACATTATTTTCTCCTTTTTTTGCCAAGTTATCAGATTATCTAGAAATTATATGACAACCTTACGATTACAAATTTATATCATACATAATATATTTCTGTGTTAGGTATTGTGGCAAAGAAGAACTTGGTCAATATATATATCTCACAACTTTTAATGGCCGAAATTTTGGATAGGAACTTGGCCGTTTTTCACATTTATGTTTTTGTGAGGATCTGATTACTTTTTGAAAAGATTTCTATAATAACAATTTTTAAACTTAAAATTTCTAGTGTATTTTATTTCTATTCATAATAACTGTGCCAGTTGAAAATGGCAGAGTTACATAAAATAATGGTCAAGAGAGTGATGGGTGTTGAATTGTTGACCTTAAATATGCACCATGGTGTCATTACAGCGGGTTACCAGTGTGTATGCAATTTTGTAAGAGGCGACTGGAAGAAACATGTAAAGGACAGCGTAAATTTTACTGGGCATGACCCCGCCTATTTTCTCAATATATTTACATGTTAAATAAAGTCTGCTTAGCCGAAGTACATAAATCAAAAGAATATGCCCAATGTATATGCAAAGTTTCAATAGGGTAGCTGGTGCTTTTAATTTTCGGATTTTCCGATTGAGCAAATCAATTACAATTTGTGTACAAAATGTCAGCTCTCTATAATATAATATTACGTAAAATTTTCATGAGCCTGGCCCCGCTGACTTTTATATCTGCTAGTGCTTATGGTTCATGCAAAGTTTGGTATTAAAAAGTTAATAACAAATACCTGAGTTTTGAATTAAAAACTGCTAAGCCGAAGTACCTGAACGAAAAAGCTAAGATTTATGGGTGAACTCACGGCTACTTTTCAAAATAGGGAATTTTTTTGGATAAGTGCAATGTGTATGAAAAGTTTTAATAAAATGTATGTTAATTTTGAATTTGAAGTGCTTGTTGCCGCCCTCTGATATCAACTTCTGGGTTTTCAGAATGTTCTTAGTGATCTCTCATCTAGATTTATTTGTGTATCAAATTTAAGATCGCTAGTGCGAATTGGAGTTTTAACGTCGTGGCCCCGCATAACGGGTAAAGCTTTTTGATTTTTAAATTTTCCGATTGGCTTACGCAGCTACACTTACTAGTGTATAAAATGTCAGAACTCTAGCGCGAATTATATCTTTAGATTTTATAAGCATTACCTCTCCCAACTATTCCTAACTCAAAATTTTGTTGTGAGCAGCGCTTATGATTCATGCTAATTTTCTTCTAAAATATGCTAGACCGATGTAGATTAAACACAAGGCTAACATTTTATGGGAGTGATCACGCCCAATTTTTAAGGTGATGCAAGATTTCACTAAATTGGCTTGAATTAAAAGCTGTATATTAAGTTTTTAGTTCAAAACAATATTAGCGTGGCCCCGCCCATTCTGGTAAAATTTTTTGGGTTTTCAAATTTTTCTAGTTTGTTTCTCACTTAGACCTACTTGTATATCAAATTTCAGCTCTTTAGCGCAACTTTTAATTTTTAAGTTTTATGGGCGTAGCCCCGCCCCTCTAACTAAAATTTTCAGGTTTTTAGATTTTTCTAGTTGGTTTCTCACGTAGACGTACTTGTATATCAAATTTCAGCTCCTTAGCGCAACTTTTAACTTTAAATTTTTATGGGCGCAACTCCGCCCACTTTTCCAAAGTCAAAATTTTTTTGGGTAAGTGCTTATTATTCGTGTCTAGTTTCGTTATAAACGGATAATAATAGCTAGATAAATAGTATATCTAAATATGCCGAGCCGCAGGAAATTAAATGAGGTTTAAATTGGATGGGCGTGTCAACGCCCACTTTTTTAATACAAAATTTATAGCCTTGCATTACCGCAGTGTATATGCCGAATTTCAATGAAATAGCTACCATGAAGCGCCTTAGATTAGCATTTTTAATTCTGACCTTTATGGGCGTAGCCCCGCCCTACTGGCTAAAATTTTCAAGTTTTCAGATTTTTTTGTTTTATTTCTCACCTAGACCTAGCTTTGTATCGAATTTTAGCTCGATAGCAAAAATTTTAATTTTTATGGGCGTAGCCCCGCCCTCCTGGTTAAAATTTTTGGGTTTTCAGATTATCTGGTGCATTGCTCACCTACATCTTCTTGTGTACCAAATTTTAGCTCTCTAGCTTAGCGGAAGTGCTTCATCAATTTGATAAGTGTGTCAGTGGTCAGTGGTCAGTGGTCAGTGGTCAGTGGTCAGTGGTCAGTGAGTATTTCTTAAAATATGCACTTTTTGCACCTCTATATCTCCGGAAGCTTTCATTGTAAAACTTTCAAACTTCGCATATGAATTTATTCTAATTATGGTTTAAATATCATAATTTTTCGATTGCCGGGAACAAAGTTATGAGGGGGGTAAAAACAGCTCGAATGGCTTCGTGTAAATGCACACACTGCGTGCATTGGCCAGAACTTGGCCTGGCGCACTGCCGTGCGCATACGTATTTATTCGCTTGCGGTAACGATAATTTGATTCCATAGTTTTTTTTTACGATAGTCTCCAGGTTTATCTTACTCACCATTTAATTCAATATTATATTGTATCTCTGTATAGAAAATGTGGAAATAAGCGAAAAGCACAAAGAATAATCAAAAAAACTCAATTAATTTGATCTTGTGATTTAATTTTTTTTTCTCCAACCGACAGCGAATATCGTTGAAAAATGTTACTGAATAGCAAAGTCGACAAATATTCGTTATATTTATGATAGCGTTACGATTATTGTAATAAAAGTTACTGAATCCAAGTACTGGTGCCTCACGATATTATACGTTATAGAAACACTTAATTTAAAAAAAAAACTCGATACCGATTTTTCTAAATTTAATATACACATCTCAAAAATTAATTTGACAGTTTCGTAAGGGCAGAAATATCCCCCTTCCCCCTTTGAGGTCTCAGTTTTGAGAAAATTCAAAACACATAACTCTTAAGCAGCATTTTTTAAGTCAATGAATAAGTTTAAATCATCAAAGGAAAAAGTAGTTGTTGTTGAATGCTTGCTTGTAGTTTTGATAAGAAATGTGTTTGAATAAAATACAGAATTGTGTTGACTTCCTTTTCAATATTTAACAATTCAGATATTTGAAAAAATATTGCACTTTGTTTTCTATGTACTCTTAACGTTTCTTAAAAATTGGTTTGATTGGTTTCGGAGAGGCATAAAGTGCTTCCGTGAATTTCGGATTACCAAAGAAAAATTTATCGCACTAAAGTTCATTTTCAAAAAAAAAAATTGCAAAATTTGTATTTGTTTGTATTCCTGCATTTAATTGTTGCTTAAGCCAACTCCACACACACAGAAAAATTTCATAATGATGTATATGAAAACAATGTCAATTTCGGTAATCATTTTGCTTCATATGTGTTCCGCGATATTACAACAACATTCAAAGAAAATTTTTCCTTTTAAAATAGTTATATTTCATGCAAATTTAATTTCCCATTTCTGTAAAATCAAAATGAAGAATCGTGTGGAATCAAATTTTTTTCTAGATTGAAACAACGTGAATTTTTTACTTATATAACACGAAGAAGCATGTTAAATTAACGTCATTTCAAGTTAAAAGTACATGAATTCAATTTAATGTTGTCAGTCAGTTTAGTAATTAATTAACTTACGTGATGTGTATTTATACATTCATCAGGAAAATATGAGTTGCAGCCGGCTACGCCAGCCAAGATTTGAACTCGAGCCCATGGCGTGGTCAACGTAGTCAATACGTTTACCGCAGCAGCCGCAACAACCTTAAATATTCTTTAAATACACACCAAATAGATATTACCATGAACTAAATTTTAATTTAACATAATATAACATAAAGCGACTGTCCTATCATGTTGACAATGTTCGAATTTTCGCAAATTTACATTCGAAACCAAAACAAAATTTTAAAACTTTTATTTGTTTGTTTTGAAAAAAAGAACACATTTTTAAATTGTTTTTTTTTTATTTCAAATTAACGTTAAGGGGCCCATAGACACACACTGCTCATGCTAATGCAATAAGCATGTGTTGGTAAATTTTAAATTTTTGTTAATGTATTCGTCAAACAGACAATGCAGTATGAAAAATCAAAATGGTTTTGATTTTGAAATGAACTCATACTGCTGACAGTTTTTCAAATGATCAAAAAATTAATTTACTCATTTTTTTATATGTTATCCCGTTTATACGCACTTCTTATTTGCAGATAAAACTGGAAAGCGTTGCCGTATAACTTTTTTATTGTAAGTTAATAACTCACGAAAACTATTTGCAAATAACGCACTATTTGCAAATAAGGTGTAAAATGTTGCCAATTATTTTTGTTTTGTAAGAAATGTAATACATATTTAACAATGTGTGGCAATATCATTCACAGATAGTAATGTATTTTATCTACGTATAAACGGTGAGTTCAGTATTTGCAATAAGTTTTATTTGCAAATAAGATTTGCGTATAAACGAGGTATGTATTTTTTAAAATTTGACGCTTTATTGAAAAAAAAAGAAAGTAAAACAAACAAAAAATAAGTTTTGAAAAAAAAAGTGTAAAGAAATACGTTTATTATTAATTTCTTGAATTCTATCCATAATTTTTTGTTCTCAAACACATGTTTATTTTATGAATTTTTATTTTAAATGATGATTGATAAGTTTGTGGTAAAATATCAATCACACACGCATAGCAAGGGTTCATCGGCAGTAGCTGCAACCAGTATGTGTCTATGGGCCCCTTTATAACTCATATTATAAAATTAAAGTCATTTTGTTTTAGCAGTGAAAAATATTAAATCAAAGCTGTTTATTAATTAATTTTTTGCTTAAAATTACTATGAAATGATGTTAATTTTAAGTCAGCAACAGGAACTTTTCGCTGGTAAAGGGAAGTTTTTCGGCTATTTACATACACGAACAAGTTACACAACTGAGCACCAAAGCACTTAAACAACATATTTAGGGAATTCACAATGAGTATATTAAAATTTTAATGGGGCAATATTGCGCCATCTTAATTTTATCATTGTGAGCAGGCAATGATATAAATACACGTACTATGTATATCAAAGTCAGGGGCCTAATTCCTGCACTCGTGATCAGAATTGCATTTGAATAGAAGTTAATTTCGATGGCTAGAAATTTTCGGATGATGTCACTCGTAGCCAAACGAATCGAGTTTTTGTTTCAGTGTTGGAAAAAGGAAAATATATTTATATATAAATTCATTTCACAACACTGAATGAATTGTAAGAAAAAACACATGAATGTACGTACATACACACGTATATGGAGAAAAAAGAAACGAATATACATAAATGTTATTTTAATATTAATTTAATTAATAACTTAGTAATAATAAATTAGTGTCAAGTTCGATACTTTTATTGGTTGACCAGAAGCAGTTAATTTGTTATTCAGATGCTCCCAGAGTTGGTTGATTTTTTTTATATTTCATGTTATTATTTGCCAAGTCAGTGTGTTTTGTTATATTTGAAGTCAACTAGAAATTCTTTAAATTGTTTTTTTACACGTACATTTGTGCATTCATTCATTTATAAATAAATAAGTCAAATATCGAACATACATTTTCCTTTTCTTCGCTTTTTCTATGTTAAACATGATTTCGAGTGCCTTTTTGCTTGCGAGTAAAAACACGAACGGTTGCATTCGAATGTATACACGTTATCGAATGCTGTCATTAGAAATTTCGATATGTCTTATTCGAAACTGAATGCGAAAATACCAAAAGTTAAAAAACTCGAACATTCGAGTAATAACTCGCTCGCAATCGAATGCGAGAATTAGGCCCCAGGCAAACACACATCCATCTTTATATTATTTATATATAGGGTATTTTTTATTGAGGTATAGAACTTTGAATTGAAATAAAACACAAGAAAATCGTTTTAATGTCCATCAATTTGGCTTTATTGGAAGGATAATTTTATGCCATTAATGTTTAAATATGATTTTGGGCATGTGGCCGCCGCGGCTGGCTCGAATAAAGCCAATTCTACAGGTCCAATTTTCAACCACTTTTGCGAGCATATGGGGCCGTATGTTCGCAATAACGCCACGAATGTTGGCTTCCAAGTTCCCTAACGTTTCTGGTTTGTTGGCGTAGACGAGCGACTTCACATATCCCCAAAGAAAATAATCCAATGGTGTCAAATCACACGATCTTGGTGGCCAATTGACAGGTCCATTCCGCGAAATTATGCACTCATCGAATGCTTCCTTCAATAAATCGATTGTGACGTGCGCTGTGTGGCATGTAGCGCCGTATTGTTGGAACCACAACTCACCCACATTCATGCCATCCAATTCGGGAACAAAATAGTCGGTTAGTCGGCTCCAATTGCTGTGCACGGTGGCGAATCGATTCATTCGGGTCCTCTTCAACACTTTGCTCTACAGCGGCAATTGTTTCTTCGGTGCGCACTGTTCGACGTCTCTGCGGATGCGTATCATCACATAGAGTAAACGTAGTGCGAAAACGATCCATGGTTAACCGAATTAATTGCTCTGATGGACGATTATGTCGACCATAAAATGGACGGAGCTTGCGGTAAACTTCGCGAACTGAACCATTATTTTCGAAATAAATTTGCACGATTTGCAAGCGTTGTTCTTTTGTCAACCTGTTCATGATAAAATGGCAAACCAAACTAAATATTAATCACTTGACAGCTGACAAAATGGCCGCCAGTTAAAAAAGTGATGCCAACTTAAAGTTTTATACCTCAATAAAAAACACCCTTTATTAGTGTATAATGTGAGATAGAGCGAGAGTAAAATGCGTGTTTGTACGAATGCTTATGAGCAGCGATGCCAACTTGGTGCTTTTGGCACTATTTTTAGTGCTTTTTGAAGACTCAGAACGCCAAATTTTCAGTGTTAGTGCCAAACTAAGAAAAAGCACTAAGTAGTGCTTTTAAGAAATTTGCGTATTTCTTAAAATTACTTTAATAAAAACTTGGTGCATTTATTTGTTTAGGGTAAAGCATATATTTTTCGTCTGATATATTTCATTAAAAATGTTGCTAATATTGCCGAAATAGAGAATAGCTTAGAAAACATTATTAAACTTCACTCGTTTTTTACGTTAGTGCTTTTTACGCTTTTTATATTTCAAAATTACGCTTTTTAGAGCCAAAAAGTTGGCATCACTGCTTATGAGAGACTGAATTATTTTCTTCTTAAAATGACAAAATTTTTTAATTAGAAATTATTATTGGATAAATTTATCAAAACAACTTTTGTTCTGCGAAAAATACAAATATTTTTTCATCAACAACATCTGCGTTGACAGTTCTAACATGCTAAGTTTAACATTACCATATTGCCATATTAAAAATGACATGCTTTTTATACTGTTAAGTTTGCCACATGGTAATTAATTTGATTTACATACAAAACAAAAACAACAAACTTGCCAGACCATATTAAAGTATTAAAATTGAAACGTTGCAATACCCAGCAAAAATTACAAAAAAGGTAATCGAGTTTGAAATTAAGCATTTTTGGTGGAAGCACTTCCCTACCATCTTAATGATTTTAACAAGGCGTGAGACTAAAATAATCGATTCTTGAGAAGTACTTACATTTTTTTTATTTGTCAACATTTCACGTAATCTATTTCATCTAAAAAAATCATTCTCTTCATTTAGCAACTTGCACGTCATTTTTTTAAATTTTAGGTAATGTGATTTGTAAGCGAGTAATGAAAATTGGCAATCAGAAAAGTAAGTCATTATATGGCAAGTAGCTCTAATGGTAATGTGTAATTTTTTGCTGGGTATTAATACATATATTAAAACGCTATTGTGAACTCCTTAATTATTTCTAATATATTTAATATTATTTCAAATCAAAATGTTTGCATGTTGATTTTACATTAGTATTTGTTGTTTTATGTGTAATGTTTAAAAAGTTTGCAACCTCGTGCTTTTATATACCAAAATTCAAGGAAGAAACTGATTTCCTTTTTTAACTGAAAACTTGTTTTTTTATAACAGCAAGACATATTATTTTCAATCTCATATACATATATTCCAATTTAATTTTATGCCTGTTTTCACAAAAATAAATAATAAATTTTTTTAATCATTTAACAGTTCAAGTTCATTATTGACGGCAATGTCATTTGTGGCAAATTTCCACCCAATAAAAGAAAAATAAGAGAAAATATGAAAATAAATTAAAGACATTTGATGTACTCGTATGTATTATTCACGATTTCTACAAGGCATTCAAAACAACCACAGTGTACATTTGTATGTATATATAAACCATGTTTAGCTAAAATAATTGTTGAGCAATTGTGTGAAGAATCCTCCACACTGTTGAACAGCATTTAAGCATTGCCTCCAGTACTAACATATACATTTGCTTTAAGACTGTAATGTATAACAGACTGCATACACATTGTACTTAGCGTATATAATATACATACATATGTACATATACATACATATTTATGTAGACATAAGGAAACTGCAAAAAATATTTAATCATAAAGTAGAAATACTTGAAAAAAAACACTGAAAATATTTCCTTTTACAAAAGTGGATAAGAAATTGTATAAATCTAACAATAATAATAATAATAATTCTTGATTATAACTTCATTTTATTTTACACTAATGCCGAATCCATATTATGTCATTTTGTGACATTTCATTAATTTGTACTAGTGGCAACGTTTGTCATTTCCGATCTTTTTCGTTGTATGGCATTATTTTTCATATAAAAAACATAATGTGAAGAGCGTTTTACACATTTTGAAAATGACACCACAAAATGACGATACAAGAAATACCAGATGTGTACTCAGCATAATTTAGGTTAAGTTTACAAGTCTTCGAGAAATCTGTGGAAATAAGGAAAAAGTACTTGAGTCATATTTTGCTGTTTTGTAGGAGAGCACGTTTAAGCTTTCAAGTCGATATGCAGAAATATATTTTTTTCATAAGTTCTATGAATTTCGACATTAATCTAATGAATAAATTCATTAAAATTCAACCCACATCACGCTTCGTTGGATTAATGAAACCAGTTTCATAAAAATTATTTTAATCAAAACTTTGTCAAATGTATTAAACAGGGTCATCAATGCAATGCAATAACTTCACCGAAACAACGAAATAATTTCATTACAACGACGAAATAATTTCACTAAAATAACGAAATAATATTAAAACAATGAAATAACATCATTAAACCCATGAAATAATTTCATTAAAACAATGAAATAACTTCATTAAAGCCATAAAATAACTTTATTAAAACAATGAAATAACTTAAATATTCATGTGTTACATCTATTGTATTTAGGTATCGTTGCCAGATTAATAAAACTTATGCCTGAAGAAGCTGGAAAATACCAGCGAAACATTGGATAAAATAATGTAATAATAGTTTTTTTATTTACATTAAAATATAATAATTTCTTAATAATTAGAAAATATTGTTGTCATTAGTCCAATAAAATATTGTTACGAAACTTGAATACCAATGAAGCAATTCCAATGAAATTCTTTCACAATATTCGTGAAATTTTTATAAGATATGTGAAATTATCATTAGATTTGTGAAAAAAAAATCTAATGAAATTGTTTCCTTGGATTTATGAAGTAAAATTTTTTCGGTGTGTTAGCTTTTAATTTTTTAAGCAAACATTGTTCTACACACTATAATTAATACATTTAACTTCAAATATAGCAAATTATAACCTAAATCAAGCTATTATTCCAATTGAGATTACAAATCTAAAAAAGATAAGTAGCAAGTCATAGTGCTATAACTTCCTGAAAAATCACACAAATCAATTGAGATTTTGACCAGGGGTACCTTCAAATATGCAGATAACAGAGATACCATTCACTCAAAATCAGCTTATTTCGACTTAAGCACTTCTTCCTTTTTGCCACAGAAATAAAGAAGTGTTCGGCTCACTTGGGTTTCAAATATTTATTTTACTTTAGTATTATCGAAAAGTAGTAGACGTTTGAGGAGAAGAAGGCATTCGAATTTTAGATATCAAAAAGAGAGAAGCAACAATGAATGAAGAAAGTATCAAAATATTTATTGGCCAAAGAGGTGAAGGCAGCGGCTCAAAATGAATGCTTATACTTATAACACAATCGATATTTCGCTAACTTTCACTTAATAACTATACTTAATTTAGAAAATTAGCTTTTCCCGGGTATCCCGGGAGTTCCCGGGAACGTGATTTTTTTATTTCCGTTTCCCGGGAAGTGCAAAAGTCCGAGGTTTGAGATTGCCTAATCCCGTGTCACGTACTTAAATATTGTTCTCCATGTTTTGTCAGCATAGTTTACGAAAACGGCTCATAGTCCGCCATTTGACATGCTTTCCATTTTGATGCATGTAAAATCTGACTAAATTCAAATTTGGTTTTTACAAAAAGCAACATAAGCTATTTTTGATTTTGTTCAGCAGAAAGGAAAAGTTTCAGTTAAGTGGGATTGAACATGTCCTTTAATTTATTTTGTAGTTATAACTGTTCTTTAATGATATTTTTTATGTTATCCTCATTTTCTAAAAAATTAAGAAGAACTATTATTCAACGTGTGACCAGCGATTTGAAACATAATTGTGTTGAGAGCATAATAAGTAACATATTACATAAAGCTTTGTTAGACTAATGAGTGCCCAAGTTTACGGTTAAATTCGATTTTTATAAAAAAAAGCAATGTGAGTCCGATCACAGAGGAGATGTGTAAACATCTAGTAATGAAATTTTTTTTTAAGTTGGAAGTACTTATGCTTTTAGTATCTTTTTTTAAATTAATTAATTAAAAGCATAAAAACTTTCAATATTGTAAATACATATGAATTTGTTGGGTTTTAACCCCCGACTAAAAAAAGGGGTGTTATAAGTTTGTAGTGTGTGTCTGTGTGTCTGTGTATCTGTTTATCTGTGTATCTGTGTGTCTGTCCTTGTCCACGTACAGGCCAAACGGCTGGACCGATTTTCATTTAGTTTTTTCTGTTTGAAAGATGACTTGATCGAGAGGATTCTTAGCTATGCTTGAAGAAAATCGGTCCAGCCGTTTAGAAGATATAACATCTTTTCTAAAAAAGTCGGGGGTCTTTAAAATTTTTAATTTTTGTTATTGTTTGTTTTATTAAACTTATTGGGTTAGTAAATGGGCACACTGCAGTATATGTATATGTACTGTATTCAAAAGCTAATGAAATTTAATTTGCATTACCAGTAAAATCGTAGGGCCGTAATCATAATAAAATTGTAGCAAGTGACAAAGTTTTTTCATTCAAATTTTGAAACTTTTGTATGAAAAACATTTAACCACTTGGTAGAATTTCATTATGAATACGGGCATTACTGATTACTGAAAATTCAATGCACCTCATCATATAACAAATCATTTAGGCAATTTATAAAAATTGTAGAAAAAAAATTTTAGTAATCAGTAAAAATTTACTTGTTAAACATTTTTTATTGTTTTTACTGAAATTTTAGTGGTACTGCAGTGCTCATCTATGGTAAATGCCTTTACTTTTACGTTTTAAATTTTAATTCCTGTTGTTGTGTACGCATTGCAATTAAAATAAATTCAGTAAAGTGCGACTTTGACTCGCGCACATTCGGTTTTGATAATTTTTTTTTGATTTAGCTTTCTTCCTTTTTTAAGTTTTTTCAGTTTAAACGATTTTTTTTTTCAGTTTTATCGCTTTTTTCTCATTTTGGCGTTTTTTTTCTCTTTTTGGGTTTTTTTTAATTTTCGCAATTTTTTTCATTTTGGCGATTTTTTCAGCTTGGCTATTTTTTTCTGTTTTTTGTGGTTTTTTTCATTTTGGCGATTTTTTTTCTGTTTTTGGGGTTTTTTATTTAGGCGATTTTTTCATATTGGCGATTTTTTTGTTTAAGGATTTTTTTCATTTTGGAAATTTTTCCGGTTTTTCACGATTTAGTTTTAGAGTTTTGCTCTTACGGTTTCCAAGATACAGCAAGTTGTCAAAATTACAAGGTCAAAATTGCATTAACTGATGGAACACCCATTGATTTAAATTTTTTAAATTTAGTTTTAATTGTTGTAGTCTGTATAAAAATACACTAACTTTTAAAATTTCAAGTGTATATATGTACATACAATTGTATGTATATTACATGGGATTTTAATATTTTTCGTTGCTCGTTTTGGAACACCCTTTAATTTTTAACTCTCATGTATTTGTTGTCGTAGTGGCCAAATGTCTACACATTGTGCCCAAATTTCAAGTCCGTAGATCTTACGGTTCATTTTCACCTTTGGTCTACGGAAATATACAGAAAAATAACCGGCGGCGGCGCACCGTCGGCTTCGAGCCGGCCGACTTGTTTCTCTGCTTGGTATTGCTTCTTTCAAACACTAATACACTCATACATAGCTCACACCGATTTGACAATGCTGTGAAAGAAAAGCAAAGAAATCTCAGCAAAGAAATCTCAGCAAAGAAATCAAAGTCAAAAGATTTTTATCCCCTAGCGTATAGATGTTTACACATCAAAAATTAAGTTTAATTTTAAAATTAATGTTCCAGCTCTGCAGCTGGTATCACAAATCTTTTTCTTTCTAAAACATAAAATATATTTAATTTATAAAGAAAGAGAAAAAACATATTTTACCTAGAATGTAAATTTTCCAGCCCTGGAATCATACTTTTCGATTTTTCTGATTTTTAATAGAAATAAAACAAATAATATGCTTAATTTATAGAGAAAAAGGAAAAATAAATTTTAGTAAGTCACTTTTATATATCAAAAAAGATAAAATTTTCCAACACTGGAATTTTGTTTTTAATTTTTTTATTTTGACTTTCAATTTAAATCTTACTATAAATATAAAATAGGCCTATTTAAAAAAAAATAACATTAATTTTAGCTAGTTACTTTTGTATATCAACTATACAACTATGTATATAAACTTCTTTATCTTTTCCAGCTCTGAAATCGTCTACTCGATTTTGCTGATCTACTATTAATGTACTTATCTATTTCGAACCATTTCTGACACACCAATTGAAGACTGAAGTCTCTAGCTTTTCTAGGAGCTTCACTTACAAGCAGACGGATATCGCTTATTTGTCTTCCCTACACAGAAAAAACTAAATTTCATTTTAAGTAACAAAATTCGTTGAATCAGTAAATATTTTATTTGAATGCGGTCCTACAAATAATTTTGTAAATTCTGATTAAAATTTTGTAAAAATTTAAATTAATCATAGTTCGGCTGAGAGAAAATGTTATTTCAGTGTGTTGGTGTTTATCTTGCTTGTTGATGGGAACAACGTGCTGTTGTGCGGTTGTTGTTGTTTATTTTGATTGATCGTGTTGTATACATGTAAATGCCGAAAAGTAGCTGACAAACGTCGTGGCCTGTTTCTTCTCTACACAGTTTTTTGGTACAAATTAATTTAGTGGAACAGTACAGAATATTTACTGAAACTAAGTTTGATTTCAAACAAATATTTGTTTAAAAATTTTTTGGGAATAATTTTGTCTGCGTAGTCATAAGGACCCATAATATACTATATTTATACTTTATGGGGCGCATATGAATATTGTGGAAATTGCAACGGAATGACATCTTTATATATACCATTTACGATTTTTGGTGAATAGCATAAAAAGTGCAACATAAAAATATTATTTAGAATGAAAATAAAAACTAATATTCACCCTTATCGGGAATAAAAGTTCACGTGAAATCTGTTCTCTTTTTCTAAAATTGTGATCGCCTTTGTTTGCGTTGCTTTTGTGTCAGCATAATATTTTCTGATTATATTCACCATTTTCTATTCACGGGTAATATTTCACCTGAACAAAATGTTCGCATTTTATTCCCGATAAGGGCGATTATGTTTTAAAAATAAAGTTTTTAAGACTCTTATCGCGGATTTATAGAAAATTGTGGAGCTCTATTTGAGAACATTTGATTCAAAATAAATACTAAACACTATGGATTATCTTAAGTAAGATTTTTTAACTTATGCCATGTGGTATTAAAGTGGCGATAAAAATTTTGGTATAAAATAATACAAAGGAGTATAAAAGATTTTTAATTTTTGATAAAGATATAATAAGGCTTATATATTTTTTTTACAATCCTGTCCTACAAAAAGTTTCTTTCTACAATTTCAAATGAAAACAACAGCAAAATATGAAAACATGTTTTTATTTTCAATAAAAATTGCCGCACGAATTTTTTTTTTATATCGTGGGATAACCAGTAAATTTTAATTTACAAAATAATCAAGTGTTTTCTTAAATAAATTCCTCCTCATAAATATGTAACAAAACATCTTACAAAAGTGTGCATGAGTATAACATTATTACACAATTCCTCTCCCAACTTTAACATCAAGGAAATACATTCACTTGCTTCCGTTTTTTTTTCAAGTAAGGAAATACTTTTATTTGTCTACATTTTACATTCATGTTAAAAACATTAAAAAGTTGTATTTGTTTATGCTAGAGCATCTTTGTGGGCTTTTCGAAGTGTGTTTCAACATTACAAATGCTGCATCCCACAAATACGTATTAACACAAATTATACATTAGTCTGTACTAATGTACTACAATGTGCATACATGCCACATAAACTCTTATGGTATAAAAATTCATATAAAATACTGAAATAACAAACATTTCCTACACATAAATATTATGCATAAAATTTTATTCTTTTCTGGCCTTCAGCATCACCAAAAAAATTTTATTATATTATTCTTTTTGTGTTTATTTTTCAGCTTTTTTAGAATATTTTGCAAAAAACAAATATCATGCAACAAAGCTTTATTGAACAAATGTTTTGTTAGAGGGGTTAAGGGGCAAAATTCTTTTATAAGCTTTTTTATACAAAAACAGACTTATCTAGGCGCACGGAAGTGCGCCAGGCCAAGTTCTGACCAATGCAAGCAGTGTGTATATTTACACGAAGCCAAACGAGCTGTTTTTGCCCCCCTCATAACTTTGTTCCCCGCGACATTAAAATTATGAACTTTAAATCATAATTAGAATAAATTCATGTTACCACACATGCAAAGTTTGAAAGTTTTACAATGAAAGGTTCCGAAGATATAGAGGTGCAAAAATTGCATATTTTAAGAAATACTTACTGACCACTCACTCACTTCCGCTAAGCTAGAGAGCTAAAATTTGGTACACAAGAAGATCTAGGTGAGCAATGAACTAGAGAAATCTGAAAACCCGAAAATTTTAACCAGGAGGGCGGGGCTACGCCCATAAAAATTAAAATTTTTGCTATCGAGCTAAAATTCGATACACAAGTAGGTCTATATAAGAAATAAAATACAAAAATCTGAAAACCCGGAAATTTAGGCCAGGAGGGCGTGGCTACGCCCATAAAGGTCAGAATTAAAAATGCTAATCTAAGGCGCTTCATAGAAGCAATTTTATTGAAATTCGGCATATATACTGCGATAATTCAAGGCTATAAATTTTTTATTAAAAAAGTGGGCGTTAACACGCCCATACAATTTTAACCTCATGTTAATGCCCTGAGGCTCAGCATATTTAGATATACTATTTATCTAGCTATTATTATCAGTTTGTAACGATACTAGACACGAATAATAAGCTCTGACCCAAAAAAATTTTGACTTTGGAAAAGTGGGCGGCGTTACGCCCATAAAAATTTAAAATTAAAAGTTGCACTAAAGAGCTGAAATTTGATATACCAGTAGGTCTGTGTGAGAACAAACTAGAAAAATTTGAAAACCCAAAAAATTTTACCAGAATGGGCGGGGCCACGCTAATATTGTTTTGAGCTAAATACTTAATATACAGCTTTTAATTCAAGCCAATTTAGTGAAATCTTGCATCAGCTTAAAAATTGGGCGTGATCACTCCCATAAAGTGTTACCCTTGTGTTTAATCTACATCGGGCTAGCATATTTTAGAAGAAAATTAGCATGAATTATAAGCGCTGCTCAAAACAAAATTTTGAGTTAGGAATAGTGAGGAGAGGTAATGTTGATAAAATCTAAAGATATAATTCGCGCTATATAGCTGACGTATTATACAGTAGTAAGTGTAGTTGCGTAAGCCAATTGGAAAATTTAAAAATTAAAAAGCTTTACCCGTTATGCGGGGCCACGACATTAAAACTCCAATTCGCACTAGCGATCTTAAATTTGATACACAAATAAATCTAGATGAGAGATCACTAAGAAAAATCTGAAAACCCAGAAGTTGATATCAGAGGGCGGAAACAAGCACTTCAAATTCAAAATTAACATACATTTTATTAAAATTTTTCATACACATTGCACTTATCCAAATAAATTCCCTATTTTGAAAAGTAGCCGTGAGTTCACCCATAAATCTTAGCTTTTTCGTTCAGGTACTTCGGCTTAGCAGTTTTTAATTCAAAACTTTTTAATACCAAACTTTGCATGAACCATAAGCACTAGCAGATATAAAAGTCAGCGGGGCCAGGCTCATGAAAATTTTACGTAATATTATATTATAGAGAGAGTAATTGATTTGCTCAATCGGAAAATCCAAAAATTAAAAGCACCAGCTACCCTATTGAAACTTTGCATATACATTGGGCATATTCTTTTGATTTATGTACTTCGGCTAAGCAGACTTTATTTAACATGTAAATATATTGAGAAAATAGGCGGGGTCATGCCCAGTAAAATTTACGCTGTCCTTTACATGTTTCTTCCAGTCGCCTCTTACAAAATTGCATACACACTGGTGACCCGCTGTAATGACACCATGGTGCATATTTAAGGTCAACAATTCAACACCCATCACACTCTTGGGCATTATTTTATGTAACTCTGCCATTTTCAACTGGCACAGTTATCATGAATAGAAATAAAATACACAAGAAATTTTAAGTTTAAAAATTGTTATTATAGAAATCTTTTCAAAAAGTAATCAGATCCTCACAAAAACATAAATGTGAAAAACGGCCAAGTTCCTATCCAAAATTTCGGCCATTAAAAGTAGTGAGATATATATATTGACCAAGTTCTTCTTTGCCACAATACCTAACACAGAAATATATTATATATGATATAAATTTGTAATCGTAAGGGTGTCATATAATTTCTAGATAATCTGATAACTTGGCAATATTTTTACCTTTCCAAAAAAGGAGAAAATAATGTATACATGTTCATTTCTTTATATTGATCAAAATGTTGTCAAGTTGGCAGATTATCTAGAAATTATATGACACCCTTACGATTACAAATTTATATTATACATAATATATATCTGTGTTAGGTATTGTACCAAACAAGAACTTGGTCAAAATTTATATCTCACAACTTTTAATGGGCGAAATTTTGGAGAGGAACTTGGCCGTTTTTCACATTTATGTTTTTGTGAGGATAGACTTTACAAGAATAATCATTAAAATAACCATATTTACTACCTTTTCTCTTGGCACAAAAACCTATTAAACTTAAGTTTTTTATGCGGCAAAACAACATTAAATGCTTCTTTTTTCATAATAGTTTGCAACATAATTTTTAGATTAAATTAAATTAAGTACTCTAGAGGACACTTGCTAGCTTTCATTGATTTACCATACTAAAAAAATAAAGCTTATATTATATACATATGGAGATAAATATTAATTAATGCCAGCAAAACTTTTACCCTCAAGCTAATTTTATCAAAATCTCATATAAATAATTTGTAGCCCCAATAGTGAATATACATACATACTTGAAATATTTTTAACCACATGACGGACACACACATGCGGTTTTCTATGATGAAACAACATTAACATGAAACTGAGAAGGAGGAGTACATTCCAACTCACAATACTCGCCAACGTTAATTAAATCAAAAAGTCAATTTGGTGTGCTCACAATGTTTTTATTATTAGTTTTTTAATTAGTTACTGCAGAGATAGATAGAGAGAGAGAGGAAAGGAACTTAAGCGAATATATAATTAAATTAGGCACCTTTTTTGCTTATGTATTTTGTTCGTGTGTTTAGTTGTTCTTTCATGACAAGAAGGAGGAATTTTTATTACTTACATATCTAATGAGCACATCACACAAAGTTGTGAATGTGTGCGATTGCGTTTTTTTTTTGTAGATAAAAGTAGTTTTTAGTATTTTATATATAATATATATTTTTTTGAAAATAATGTTTTTGTTTTGTTAAACACGCAATTAACATAATTTATATGAATAAAATCCCCCAGTTGACACTTGTAAAGAAAAACATGGCATACGTAACAAAGGAAATAGCACCACCTAAATTTTACAATAGAAATTCACTTATAACTAAAAACTGAGTTGATTTTTGTAAAGGAATGGCATAAATTATATTTAAAAGATTTTAAAGAACATATACATACGTACGTGCCCTTAATTAGGAAAGTGGTCTAAGTAATATATTTCTTTGTTCAAGATATTTAAAAGATTACATTTGAACACATCAAGAAATATTTTTATATTATACAACATTTTAATTTAAAGTTGTTCTGCTCTCCATATGTATAAATTTATTTAATATTTGCTAAATATTTATTGAAGTTGTTTCAATATTTATTTAATATTTCAAAGCACACATACATACGACTTAGGGCACTTTGATAACACTGTGAGTAATTTTTTAAGTCATGGAAAATATAACCATATACAGACACCACTGCGTGATAAAAGACCAAAAAAAGAACCGTGTCTCCCAGTTTTGCCCGAAGTCATCCAGTTTTTTTTTTATGGGCCTCCAAAAATTTGGGGCATCGGTGGCATTTTTGCATTTTCTCAGGCTCATATCTAGCATACCGTTCGGAATTTTGATTTACTTTCTAAGGTAAGGGGCCCATACACTACAACAGCATGCATGCGCAATCAAGTGTTTGTGCCAGCGGTTTAGTCATGTAGGGGCATTTTGTGCGATTATACGGTTTGCTGTAGCGATGTTAAGTAGAGTTTGATATTTTGCTGATGGTACCAGCTCGCTGGTGTGGTATATGGTGAAATTAGCTCAGTTGAGCAAAGTTGTCATGGAGCAAACATGCATTTAAGTAATATAATTTGTTGAAATATAATTTGCTTCAATGGTAAACAGAATTTTAGAACTTTAGTTATATATACATAGCTGCTAATTTTAACAACATGCCAATAATAATTGCAACAAAATATGTGTCACTATTCATAACCACCCTTCCCGAAATTTTGTAAGAAATGAATATTGTACCAGCTTGTTGGTGTGTTGTGTGGTACGAGCATGAATGCTCAATCGCTTGATTGTGCGTGGATGCTGTTGTAATGTATGGGCCGCTGTAAAGTTGTAGCTCTTATCATTAGAAACAAAAATTTTTAACATATAAAATCAAAAAAACTTCATCTTCAAGATTAAATTACGAACAAATTTAAAAAACTTCGATTTTTTACCTTTTTTCGCCTGTTCACGTCCATAGGTAGCAAACCGTACAAAGTTTAAAGAAACAATCAACTACGGAAATGTATCTCAGATCTCAATAAACAACTTTTTAGAATATGTGAACTTCCTGGGAATGATTCTTAACACGGTTTAGGTAACGTATAGGTAGCCGCCAAAGTGAAAAATTTATCGAACATTTTTAATTTCATTCCTTTGGAAATATTTCACTTTTGCGGCCACCTAAGCGCTGCTTAAAAGGTGTTAAGAATCATTTCTAGAAAAATATTATGTTCTAAAAAGTTGTTTATTGAAACATTAGGTACATTTTTATAGTTGATTGTGTCCTTGAATTTTAAACGGCTTTTAACTATGGAGCTGAACAGGGCAAAAATTATAAAAAAAAAATTTAATTTTCTTAAATTTGTTGCGATTTTGATCTTGAAGAATTTTGATTTTATATGTTCAGAATTTTTGTTCTTTGCTTCAGAGAGTAAATCAAAATTTCGAACGGTTTGCAAGATATGAGCCTGAGAAAATGCAAAAATGACACCAATGCCCTAAATCTTCAGGGCCCATAAAAAAAGGTGCATGACTTGGGGCAAAACTGGGATACGCTGGTCTTTTTTTTTTTTGGTTCTTTTATCACATAGTGCTGTCCGTATGTGGTTATAATTTTTCGTGTTACACTGTGTAATTAAGGGCACATATCGTTAACTTGATACGAAAAGGCCCTAACTCATATTTTTCATAGTTTACAGGAGGAGGAAAAAACTAAATAAAGCAAACATTATCAGATAGTGGATTGGAAATATTTATATTGATTCAATTTTTAGGTCCAAACTTGAGTACATATAGCACCATTGCTGATTTTTTGCATGGTTTGTCTTTTAACTCAAAGTATTTTTTTTTTTGTACATAATCCAAAACAAACTTCCAACATTAACTTGCTGTCATTTTACAAATATTTAGTTTACTGAATTCTTGTAAGTTTAGCTGCCTTTTTTTCTAAGACAGCGATATTTTCATTGTACAATTTATTTTAAAAAAATCCATTTTTGTGTTTCACTGTTTTTAGCAATTTAACACACGAAAATTATATATCCTTTTACAAAAACTAGCAGTTAAGCTAAACAATTTTCATAAAATATGATAAATGTTGCGTGTACCAATTTGGTTGCTCATTCTCTACTAAATTAGCATCACACTTGTTCGTAGGAAAACCCAAATGATAACAAGTGCAGGCCCCAAACAAATGAAAAAAAAACTACTCATTACACATTTTTATGTTATAATGACAAAAAGGACAATAGTAGTTGGGTGTATACGTAAACCTACATGACCTCAATATAATTCTCAAAAAATGTAAATGGTATGTATAAACGTATCCAACAAGAGGAAAATAGCATGAAACAAAAATAAAATATAATATGAGTATTAGAAGCAATGTTGACGACAGCAGTTGAAAAAGCTAAATAAAATTAAAACAAAAAAATTAAAAAAGAAACTAAAGAAATTTTAACTATTAAAAAAAATAAGTCCAGAAAACTCAGCAATTACCCACAAACAATTTTGTTTTTTCTTAAATTTAAATTGTTCATAATTGCCGACTATATGTTTTTGTTATTTAATTTCAAAATTAATACGAATTTTATAAAAATTTGGCAGCAACGAAATTCATATAGACGTGCTAGGCCAATAACAATTAAATTTCTTTAATTTATAATTTTTTTATTTTACCGTCGATTCTCAATAATCTTAAGCTCCGGGGATCAAAATAAACTCAGTAAAGTGCGACTTTGACTCTTGTACGTACCGAGATTATTTTATGTAACAAACGCTAACGTTAAGTCCCACTTCAAGAGCTCTTGCTATTTAATTTCCGGCCGTGCTCAGGGATATTGGGATATTACAGTTAAAATAAAAATAATAAACAGCAAACTAATCTTTGAGACGATTACAAGCGAAAATAAGAAAATTAATAAATAATACATAAAGAAAAATAAATTTAAAAAAAAAACTTTAGTCTATATAATTTATATAGTTTTGGCATTTTTTTTAGTTTTATGGGATTTTTTTCGGTTTTGAGCGTTTTTTAGTTTTG